>JASAUF010000600.1:21632500-22107500 GCA_030180095.1 Magnolia changhungtana | reverse complement strand
TAAGGCACTATAAGTTTCATGAGTTGTAATGTTCTTAGTTGCATCTAGCTGCTTAGACAGTCCAATAGGCTGATCTCAACCGTCTATTAAGTTCATAACACATCTTATGGGCTATCATGCAAAAATCACACCGGTCGTATGAGCCGATCCATCCCAAGTCTGTTTTTAATTTTTGATCCATCCGTTTCTTTTCTTTTCCTAGCCGTGGATGGAGTGTTTACAATTGCCCAGCAAAAAGTGACTCTTTAGAATCCTAAGCAATCTACGATTGTCTCCATCAACTGACTCGATCACATTGTTGATTGGACCTATATTTTGTGCAGATGATCTTGACCGTCCATATTGAAGACTAATGATCAAATTGGTGTGATATATTAATGACATCCTATGAAATCTATGTTTAGACCCATTTGACAATCTAGATTAATCAATTGGATTGTCTAAGTATCCCAATGTAACTACCTAGACTATAACTTAAGATTTAGGATATGATTTGATGAAATGTAAAATGGACTGGTGATCACTAAAAATATTCGAAGATCCGAATATTACAAACTTTCCATGAATAGCCCACTGAATATTGCTTAAGGTGATTGTCATGATTCAAAGGATGAGTTAAATTATCATAAGGTTAAAATATTATAATATAAGATATGAGTTATATGATCAAAGTACTAAAATATTTCTATATAAGAACTTTTTCAAATATTTTCCATTCATATGGGTGTCACTCTCTCGTATAAATAGCTTGGATAATTTAAGAATGACCTTGATAGATTGGATATAGCTTCAGAAAAATAGAAAATTTCAATTTCAATTTCTCATCCATTCTTCCAGAGCACATCGGGTCACCCATTGTGGTGTTATGGTAGTGGGTACTGTTAGAGGTACACGAAGCGAGCTAGCTCGATTACCTTGCTCGGCTCGACTTGAAAAAGCTCGATTTAACCCGGTTCAAAGTTGAGTTTGAGCTGATTTTTTGAGCTCGAAAATAAGTTCGAGTAGAGTTCAAGCTGGCCCAGCTCGACTCAACTCGGATCGAACCCAACTCGAATCGAACTCGGATCGAACCGGTTCGATGACTCGGTTACTTTGATATTGATGTTTCTCACCGAGTGTTTGATGAAATGACTCAAAGAAATGCGGCTGGTGGCAAAGAAGATATGTATATGAAACAAACACCCTTTTTTTTTCTTGATTTTTATATTACTTAGAAGGTGTTTGATAAAATACCTGTAAAACCATTGTTGTTGTCTCAAATACAGTGAAATTTTGAAGGTGCAGTCCAGCTGTTCGTGAAAATGCTACAATGATGAACTTGGCCTGATCTTGGCTCGTACTTGACTTGCACTGGCCCAAGCTGCTGATCGAACTAAGCCGAGCTGGCCAGTCATGCTCGAGGACCGAGCCGAGCTGAGCTGAGCTGAGGCAAGATCGACTCGGTTCGACTCGATGTACACCCATAGGTACTGTCCTAACTGTCCTAAAGTTTCACATGCATTGATTTGGGCAAATTAGGTACTGCCCCGCATACTTGAATTAGTTACTGGCAGGTTGAGTGGGGAGACTCACTAGTGAAGTGACGTCACCAAGTTCCATAGGTCCCACCATGTATGTGTTGTATCCACACTGTACATCCATTTAGAGAGATTATTTAAGGTCATGAGACAAATAATGAGGCAGATTCAAATCTGTAATGGACCCCACCAAAAAAACGGTGGAGAGAGTGACACACACCGTTGAAACCTTCCTAAGGTCCACTGTGATGTTCATTTGAGATCCAACTTATTTATAAGTTAACACAGACATTAAAGAAGGAAAAACATAAATATCAACTTGATTGAAAACTTCCGTGACTCTTAGAAGTTTTAATGGTGGGTGTCACTCTTTCGATTTTTTTTTCTTTAATTGGTCAACTTGAGCTTTAGATCTTACTCATTCTTTGGCTCGTACCTTAAAATAGTCTTTCCAAAATGGATGAACTATGTGAATACAAAATATACGTCATGGTGGAACTCACAGAAATTAGTGACATCACATCAGCAGTAGAATCTCCCTGTCAGTAGCTAATCCACCTCCCTGCACTGCCCATGGTGAGCAACAACAAATGGTGACAACAGAGTTTTATTGGGCTACATGCCACTGACAAAGATGAGGGTGAGCAGGAGGAAAAAACTTTCAAATATACTTTGTGTGAACTAAATCCGGCACATGTCTATCACCCAATCAAATCTCATCCCTTTATTAGATGGGTACAACCTACATTTAACACATGTCTGCTATCTAATGAAATCTCATCTCTTTAATATTGGACCGATGAAGCACCCAATCAATTCTCGTTGGTTTGCTCAACCTCCATCTTTAATGCTGGACCAATGCAAACCTTCTATATTACGTCCCACAATATAGTGTTTCAATCGCCTCTTGGGTTGTCGACAGGCCAGGCAGGTCTCCGCCTGAATTTTGAACTGTTTAGGCTAGGCCATTAGGTCGGGCAACCGGGCTGGCATTATTCAAATTTCGGATTTTTCAGGCATGAGTCCGGCCCATTGACACCCTCATCCAACCCGGCTGGAAGTTTTAGTTATGATTTTCTATGTGATGGATTACCTGATTTTTGGTAATAGCTTGGTTATCCACGTGTGCATTTACTTAAAAAAAATAATAATAATAATAAAATCTTGAAGGTTTTTAATAGCGGGGATGCTTAACTCTATTGTTCTTTGTTTTGTGGCCCACCTGAGTTTTTGATTGGTCTGAGTTTTTACCTCAAAAGAGAAAAATAAGGAACACAAATGACGGATGGATTGGATGTATTTAAACCATCAAGGTGTAACACACACACATCAATCTGTACATTAAGCTAAATATAGAGACGCTTGTATTGAAGATCATTGCAGGATTTTCACATGCTTCATTAGCCAAATACCCAAATGGAACAAATGAACAAGTTATCGAAAGCTTATTTAGCACGACCCACTACTGACTAGCATGGCCAGGACACCAACCTCATCGAATCAGACGATCCTAACCTCTCATTTTTTAGGCAAAGAGACTACCGCCACACATCCTTCACCCTACGCCAATTAAGCGGTGCAATCATCTGATCTATCCAGATATCCTTTCTTTTCATATCCATGGTGGGCCCCACTGACCAAGCGGTCCAAAATCATCCAACTGCAATAAGACGTGGACAAGTAACCATTCCTTGCATTTTAAAGCCTAATCTGATTATTTTCTAAGGTTTGCCCACCTACCCATATCTTCTTATCAAATTCCATCAAGTTGTGTAAGCCCAACATCTTAATTATCTTACAAAAATCAATTGGATTTCCCCACAAGACTAGATTACCAAACGCAGACAAGAATCCAATAAAAAACAATCACAGTCCCATTATTTATTAATTCCTACCTAAATACCTACCCATCCAATCATTCAATACATTCTCCAAACTTGTGATCAGGGTCTTTCATGGCCCACTTCATCTTCTTTCTTTAATGGTTGGAGTTTGACTCTAAAGGTACTAATTACCAAACACCCATGTAAGCTGATCAGGGGAATATGGACAGCTTGCAAGAGTACGGAGATCCCTGTGCTTGCACATGGCCTTTTGATGTGTGGTGTGCGTTTGTCGATCCCAAACCGTCTATGATTTGAGGCCCATTTTATGTGGGGCATGACATTTGAGTTGGATTTGTCGGATGATCGTAGACATTGGTTGAATTTATGTATTTCTCCGTTGAACTCGGATCGTTGATTGCTTCGTATTTTATCTGTTCAACTTGTGGGCGTCAATTGGATGGCTAGGATTGAACGTTATGGTGTTTTGAGAAGTGTGACCCATTTTGATAGTTTGGATTGAGGTACTTGCATGAAAATTGTACAGTAATTGCTTCAATGCATATGGATTGGTATGTCCTAGTATAGCATCTAATCTATTAAAAGAACGTGATTTCCGCACATGAAGCTGCCTGCGGAGCAAGTCTTTCCTACCCATTTTTTCTTCCTTTTTCAAAGGAGAGGATTAGGTGTTACCCATACTGTGGGGCCCACATTAATGATGTTTTGTATATCCACGCCGTTCATCTGTTTTTTCAGACCCTTTTAGGATGTTTTCCAAAAAATTAATGAAATCCAAATCTCAGGTTGACCACACCAAAGGAAAGAGTGATGATTGAATGCCACCAGTAATACCCATTTTAATTTTAATTTTCCATCCAAACCGTTAATAAGGTTAACAAGACGTGGAAGAAGGGATGATATAAAGATAAACTTGATTCAAAACTTTCATTGTTATTCACTACTGTTTCCAAACTTGTGGTCCACCTGAGACTTTTATCTGATTAATTTATAGGATCATAGCTAAAATGATATAGTAAAACGGATGGACGGTGTGGATATACTAAACATTTGTCAATGTGAGCTCCACACGGTAAGAGTAAAACCCACTGATGTGTTACTCCGGTAACAACCATTCCGCTTCTTTTTTTTACTTCTGCTTTTCAAACCATCTTTTGTGTTCTTTTCCTCTTTTTTATTTCAATTCAACAACGTCTTAACAAGAAATGATCCAGTGGAGTCTGGTGGAAACGGAATATGGTGGAGCAAATCTCCACGTTACACGTGGCGAGATGTACTTATCAGTTTATACTGTCCATAGGGTTTAAAATTCATTTGGATTGAATGGTCCTAACCATCTAATCAATGGCCTTTATAAGAAGTTCGTAGAAAACAAAAGTTGTTAATTTCCCATGCGTAATTTTAGAAAACAAAACCCATCTAAAAAAAAGCTTCCTTAGGACCACCCTCATGTACAAGCCACTTAATGCACGCACCATCACATATGCCAGCGTGGCAAACAGGTGAAATATCTAAGCCGTACAATAAATGGACCGCACCGTGTAGATGATACTTTCTGAAAGTGGTCCAACTTGAAATAAATTGATGGGTTAGATAACTCTGACTGACTTTTCAGAACCATGCATTTGTTCAGTTAGCTGTGGCCCACGTAACTAGTGGACTGAACTGATTCTTGGTAGAGAAAATCTAATGGTGGTACCCCTCTGATGGATGACTGGACATTGTACTGCCTGCCACGTAGGACATGTCGCATTAGCTAACTGGACGTGGATTAGGTGGGGTGGCGTGGTGAAGTTTTTTTTTTTTTTTTTCCACGCACACACACCCCCACACACTCACGCTGTAGTGGGATTTCACCACCTATAGGTACTCGTGTTGGGGATTTGTGCTACGGAATCACACAAATCCAGATTTGAGATAGCAATACAATAGTAACAAGCAATCACAGAAGAATACAAAGATTTAACGTGGAAAACTCCTGCGGTAAAAAATTACGTTACAAAGCGACAGAAATCCACTATGAAATAGAAAGTACAAGAGAGAGGACTTATCCGATTCGAACAACCTCGAATCTCATCCTCGCTACACCCTTTGTAAACCCTAGAACCCCTTTAGAAAGCTTTAGAATTATTTCTCATATCCTAGAAAAGCCCTAGGAACACCTATTTATAGTTTAGGCAACTTCCCTTCCGCATCCCAGTTGTAAAAGGACACAAATTTCCGCAATCCGCAAAATCGCGGAACGAATCTGCATAAACTACGACTAGTCGAAGGAGAGCTACGATTAGTCGAACAATCCCTATGATTAGTCGAAGGGGGTCCGGACACAAAAGGTGAGCTTGCTGGAATTTGAGTCGAGTAAGCCATGACTGGTCGTGTGGATCTCTACGACCAGTCGAGCAATCCCTACAACCGGTTGAAGGCGGTGAAGACTTTTCTGACAACAACTTGAACCTTTGACCAGTGTTGTGGTGCAGTATTGGGACGTGTGTATTTTATATCTTGCCAACTCATTTTAGTGTATGAACCTAAAAAAATTAAGTAGATAGGAAGGTCAAGTGATCCACATTACAGGGAACGGTTGGAGATAATGACACCCACCGTTGAAACTTTTATATGGACCGTTGTAATTTTTATTTGCCATGCAACCAGTTGATAAGATAAAATCAGATGTTTACTATTATCATTTCAGTTGGGTTAGCGGTTTGGACGGTCCTGATTGCAATAAAACTATGCTATGTCCACGTTTCAAGAGTCACCACCATTTTTTAAATGGTGAGAAACTCGCATTGGAGTTGAGCCACATAATGAAAATATCATATGCTATTGGATCTCAGAATACACACGCGTTTTCAACTCTGACAAGTGGGGACATATTTTAGTAATTCAAACCGTTGGTCTGTTATGTCCAACAGCCGATGGACCATGACCCAAAAGTTTCCCGGATAAGAGAAACTTCAACTTTCGATCAGTGACCTACAGATTGACGGTTGAGAAGAGAGATACAAGAAAGGCCGACATTCAATTGAAGATCTCCCAAAGATCGGATGCTGGGAGATCTTTCTTTCAAAATTACCAAACCATGGCATGGCCCACTTGTCAGAACTGAATACCCGGTTTCATCGCGCAAAGACCCGGTCGCCTATCCGGAAATGGATTGGCTACTCCGCCTGCTAGCAGCCAATGGCTGATGGTCGGTGCTCTGTGGGACCACCATGATCTATGTGTCTCATCTATGCCGTCCATCTATTTTTATATATCATTTTATGGTTTGAGATCAAAAATTAGATATATCCAAATCTCAAGTCGACCACATTGCAGGAAACAGTGTTGAATGAACATCGATCATTAAAAACTTTTTGGGGGCTATAAAAGATTTGGATCAACCTGATCTTTGTTTTTTCCTTCATCTGGGTCTTTATGACCTAACCGACATATTGGATGTCAAATAAACAGTACAGTGGGCCTTAGGAGGATTTTAATGGTGGATATCCAATAAATATTGTTTTCCTGCGGTGTTGTCCACCTGAGATTTTAATTCCTCTCATTTTCTTGATACAACCTAAAATGATCCGTAAAAATTGATGAACGGAATGGATGAAACACATACATCATGGTGGGCCCACAGAGCACCGACCATCTCAGGGGAGTAGCCAATCCGTTTCCCGCCTATCCTGCATGTGTGAACATGCTTTGTTACACGTTTCGCTCTCTCAGGTGTGTTGTTGGACAGTTGTTTCATGTGCCACGTGTGATGGGGACACCTTTGGAGTATATATATATATATATATATATATATATATATATATATATATATATATACACACGTGGAAAAGGTACAATGCACCGGAGCTGAAGATAAGCTCCCGTGAGGTCGAGCTGTGTGGGCCCCACCGTGATGTGTTTTGGCCATCAACACCGTGCATTTGATGGGTCCCCTTTAAATTATGGGATATCCCAAAAATCACCAGTATACGGAACTCAGGTGAGCCGTACCATCTAAAATTATGTAAAGACACCGTTAAAACATATAAAAGCACTTGGTGGGGCTCACCTAAGTTAAAATCAGCTCGAGCGCATTGTACCTTTTCTATATATATATATATATATATATATATATATATATATATATATATATATATATATATATATATATATGAAAAGGTACTATGCACTCAGCAGCTGTCAAAGCTTGTCGTCTGTGAGGTCGAGCTGTGTGGGCCCCATCGTGATGCCTTTGGAACATCAACACTGTCCATCAGATGCACCATTCCATGGTGGGCCTGGACGGCCCAAAATAAGGTCAATCCGTGACTCAGGTGGGCCACACCATCTAAAACCATAAGTATACATGCCAAAAACATATAAAAGCACTAGTGGGACCCACCTGAGTTTTCCATGCACCTGAAACTTAGTCTGAACCCTCGTTCAAGTGGGACACACATAATGGATGGGCTAGATTTGCAAACCACATCTCGGTGGGCCCTCAAAAATGGTTATGAATGTTTTAATGGTGCACAACCCTTCTGCACTTCTGTATGTGGTGTGGCCCACTAAAGTCACGGGTTGACTTGATTTTGGGCCGTCTACATCCACCATGGAATGGTGCATCTGATGGATGGTGTTGATGTTCGAAAGACATCACGGTGGGGCCCACACAACTTGACCTCACAGACGTCCGCTCTACGCTCGAGCGCATAGTACCTTTTCCTATATATATATATATATATATATATATATATATATATATATAGTTGCGTGGGCTCCATCATGATATGTGTCGAACATCTACCCCATCAGCTAGATGAAACATTCCATGGTGGGCCACGGGCATAAAAATCAATTCAATCCATGATTTGGGTGGGCCACACCACATGCAATATATATATATATAGAGTTGCGTGGGCTCCATCATGATATGTGTCGAACATCTACCCCATCAGCTAGATGAAACATTCCATGGTGGGCCATGGGCATAAAAATCAATTCAATCCATGATTTGGGTGGGCCACACCACATGTAACAGTTGAGAGGGGTTACCTCCCATCAAAACATTCATAATCATTCATTGGTCCTATCGAGATGTGTTTTACAAATCCATCCCATCCATTGTGTGTGTTCCAATTGGATGAGAGGTCAGCCCAAGTTTCAGCCGCATCCAAAACTCAGGTGTGCCCCACTAAGTATTTTATATGTTTTAGACATATCTTCATGTGGTTTTAGATGATATGTCCCATCTGAATTCCATATACGGCTGATTTTTGGATATCCCATACCCTAAAAGGAACCCATCAAATGCATGGTGTTGATGTCCAACACACGTTAGGGTGGAACCCACAAAGCTCGACCTCATGGGAAGTTTCCATGATGTCGACCATGGAAATGTTACTATTAGGTCGACCTCACGGAACTTCCCATGATATTTAGCGAAGGACCATCAGAAGATTCGCATATGCTGCCTTTTGTCTAACTATATTCGGGATGGTGAGACAAGAACCCATGGTCGGTCCCTTTATTGAGGCGATCCCGCCAAGTAGAGACAACAGAGATCAACGGTCAAGAGTTTTTAGCCGTTCGGACACTGATATCACACACATTGGCAGCTAGGATTAGGAAATCACGAGATACACTGCAAGCAAGAGCTACGACACGACACAAACCAATGGTTGACTGGGATCTATATGTGCTTTTTTAAATAGGGTACATTTAGATTTCAGTGAAGTTTTAAGTTATAATCTTTTAAACTTTATATTCTTTTCAAATGTAAAGTATTCACAGCTATTTTCATTGATTTTAATTTGTAATGTATTTAGATAGGGAGCGTTTGGATGCCCATGAAATTTTAAGTTGTGATCTTTTATACATTAAAATTCTTTTGAAGGGTAAAGTGTTTGTCGCTTATTTTATTTGATTTTAAGCCATAAAGTATTTACATATCACGATTATATTTGTGGGTAACTCATACATTATTTACAGGTTAGGGAGTAGATATTTCACATCACGTAAAGGTTTATGAATAATAAAATTTTCTAAAATCTTCGAATCACATAAAAAGAACTTATATAAAATGGATTATTACGTTAAACCCATCTTAATAAAGTCTTCGGGCAATCCTTAGGCTAAATCAAGCATCATTGGAGCTTGAAGAGTGGGTCCACTGTTTCAAATGTACTTCCATATAAAGAAACAACTGAATACAAACAATTGGACATACAATACTAATAAATTAATAAAAAAATAAAATATTTAAACATAATATTTTAATAAATAGCCTATTACAAGTATCAAATGGGCCACACTACAAGCAAAAAAATTAGGGTGAAGATGCTCACAATTAAAAAAAGTAATATAATTTGCGAGGCCTCCCATGAGCCATGAATGCCATCTAATTCAGTTAAGTGGTTCAATTTCTTTTTAACACGCACTCACACCACAATGAGTAGTTGAACCCCTGACCTTCCGTTGAAACCGCCGTGGGTCTATCACTATGCCATGAGTAAGGACTCAAAAATTGTAGCTTCAAGTGGTTCAATTGAGTAGGATGACTACAGATAAAGAAATCAAGCCATTTCAATAGGAGTTATGAGATGCTGGGAAGGGCCCCGAACTTCCACTCTAGCACTCTCCTGGCACGGGGATGGAAAAATCCTCTGACTCCCAATCAGGTTGCCTTCCCGGGTCTCGCCGGTGTTACCTGTAGGTCATGATGTGCCTCGAGATGGCGACTGTAGATACAAAAATCAAGACATTTCAATAGTCAAGTGGACCACATTACAATAGTTGTGATGGGTACACCCACCATTAAAACCCTCTTAAGTTGTTGGTGCAGCCCACTTGATTTTGGCACTGTCCTGATATTTAAGGCTTTAATATACAAGAAAAAAAGAAAAAACAAAAAAAGAGGAACTTAAAAATAAACGAATTGAATGGCCTACACAAACAGGATGCGCCTGTAAATAGTGTTTGGATTTTTAATTTTTAATTTTATTTTTACAACAGTAGAGGACATCGTATCATTTTCTTCTTCATCTTTCCAATAAGAGGGGGTGAACCCTTTACAAGTACAGAATTTTATCCTTTATGGCACTCAGAATCACTGATTGATTTTTATCCACCCTGGCAATATATGGTGGTCCACAGGCTAATATAGAAGAGTGGGGTCCACCAAATCAGGCATGTGTTTACAACAAAGACATTTCCGAGCATACAGAATAAATACTCTATAGGGCCACCATGATCTCTATGTGAAAGCCACTCCATCCATCAGCTAAACCAGATCATCTTAGCATGTGAACCCAAAACTAAGGAAGATCCAAAAATCAAGTGGGTATATCAAAATAAACGGTGAGGACGAGACGGCCAGCATTGAAACTTCTTGGGCCTACCCAAGTTTTCTATCAAGCTGATATTTGTGTTTTCCCTTCATCCTGGTGATACTCATCTTATTAATGGAATGGATGGCCCATATAAACACGATTTCTGGCCGTGAAGATTTCAATGGTGTTTACACAGTTTCCTCTTATGTGGCCCACATGAGTTTTGGATTTTCCTAATTTTGAGATCCCGTCTTGACATGAGCTTCCGCACAAGTGATGGACGGAACTGATGTCACACAAACATCAGGGTGGGCCCACAAAGCCTTTTGTGGCAGCCTACTTCTAGTAGGGAATTCACGTCGCACTCCTCCTCTTACACACGCACGTAGGTAGCCTGCTTGCAATAACATCCATGCGCGCATGGAAGAAAACTCAAAATATCCAACCCTACAATAAAATAAGATTTCTATCATAGTTTACCACTACTTTAAAATGTTTGTGACTCTTCATCTGTAAACTTGGCAACAGTTTTAACGAAATCAAGACCGTCCAAATCTCTGATCCAATGTTGGATGAACAAGAATCCAAAAATTATACTGATAAGATAATACTAGCCATCTGGTTTAGCCCGTAGAATTTGGACCATTAAATATTCTACTCTTAACCATCTATTTGAGAATTATTAATTGGAAGGTCAGAATTACTTTATCAGTGTAATTTTAGATATATGGTCCATTCACAGTGTGATCCAAAATTTAGATGGTCTAGATTTGAGAATGATGAGTCACCATCATTTTAAACTATCCCAACGTCTACCTGAAATTGTAAAAGTATCAATAAATGCAAGTGTAAGGTATTGCCCCGCTCCATTGGCAAATCTCGTTCTCCGCCATGTCTCGGCGTAGTAATTTCTCCGGAGAATTTAATATTCTGACATATTTCTCGCAGTGATGATAAAATATTTAGAAAGTATTATTATAATTTATAAATAATTCGAAATTTAAAATATAGTAAAAATAAATTAATTTAAGTACTTAAATAAAAATATAGATAATTTCGCGATAAATTTGCGAAAATTTAAAAATACCCAGATTTCGATAATCTCGCGATTTTCTCGCAATAATATTGTTGGTTGAATCTTCCGCGAAAAGTATCGGTGATATTTGCCGCAATGCAATGCTTTCAAGAACGCGAGTACACGCGCAAACACAGTTACGTGCACAAACGCCAGCATGAGAGATTCCTGGCCGTTCATCAGCCCAAGCAAAAGAAAATCATGATCGACCCTGTCATCGTGCGATCCGTACTTGCGTAATGAATTTGGACGGACAGATCTTGGTGCCAGTCACGTAGAGTAGACCCCACCTGATGAAGGGACCAGATCATACAGGCGTGTGAATATGATGCTAGTCCTTGTAGCTCGAATATAATAAAATGATCCCACGAAAGCTAGTGTTTCGTGTACGACGTAATTCCTCTCTACCCCTGGTCCCCTCTAACCCAAATCACAAGTCAAAGAAGTAAAATGGACAACCTTTAAAACTTGTGGAGTAGGAATGGTGGATGAACGGACCAGATCATACGGTCAAAGCCTTCAATGGCCCTCCCACTCCAACTGTCACCAGCCGTCTACCTGACAACTGTCTCCCCCTTTTCTTTCAATTGAGGTCCTTGGTCTCTGGCTTCCTGCGATTACCCCTAGATTTCAATTAAATCACAAGAATGCCATTTTATAGATATATTTTGGTTTGGATTGGGTGTTGCCACCTTGATGTATTTTGAGTATATCCACGCCGTCCATCAACTTTTTAAAGCTCTTTTAGGGCCTGGTCCCAAAAATGAAGCATGCATATCCAAATCTCAAGTTGACCACACCATAGGAAATAGTGATCATTGAATGCCCACCATTAAAAATTTCCTAGGGCCCACTATTATATTTGTTTGCTATCCAACCATTGATAAGGTCACATGGAATTGGATGAAGGGAAAACACAAATATCAGCTTGATCCAAAACTTTTGTGGCATTGAGAAGTTTTTAATGGCAAGTATTCAATCCCTGCTGTGTGGTCCACTCCATATTTGGATCAATTTCATTTTTTTAGAACCATGCTGTATAAAATGAGTTGAAAAAACGAAGAAGATGAAAGACATGAATATACAACACAAACATCAAGCTAGGCCTGGAAACACTTAATTCCCTGCCAAAACATTCAGAGGTTGAACCATTGCTAATCCAAGTGACTAAAACTTTAATACTCTAGTAGAGTGTGGTGGATGTTACTCAGTCGCTTAGAACTTACTTAGAAATTGAATATATAAATACAAGTTATTGTAATCGAGCTGTCAAAATTTTCTTCTCACTTTATTGGATGGTGAAACTTGAAAAACACGTAGATCCATGGCTCAACTAGCAGACCGAGTGGAGATACCTCGTTTCAACACTTGAGGTCTTGGTATCGATCCCTAGCGGAGGTGCCTAACATGGAGTGTGTGTACTGATATGGGTATGTACTAACAAGCGAACCCAAAAAAAAGAAAAAGAAGGTGAAACTTCAAAAATATCCAATTATCTTATTTCAACAAGCAAATGCTCACATGGCACATGAACTATTTTAAAGAGAGTAATTCTGCAAACGGACTGTATCAAAAAATCTTTATTGAAAATGATTAAGTCTACGCTTCATTCATCAGAAGATTAGCTTCCTCATCTATTGAAATTATTGCCTTCACAGTCTTTTCAACAGGTGTGTCAATATATATTTCACTGATTTATTCTATTTCGAATATTTCCCATACCATTGTTTTCAACATTAATTTTGGACCTACATCATTAGGATTATCAAGCATTAATGGCACCATTGAAATACGCATTGCTAGGATTAAAAAGCATTGGTCTCCTGTGGTTTAAATAGTCCAAAGATGGGCCCTACATGGAAATCAGATCAACTAATGATAAGCCTTACATGGTTGGGAGCATCTAACAATAGCCCCACATGGAAATACAGATGATTAGGATCAACCAATGATGGACCTCACATGGCTAAAATCATCTAACAGTACCCTCCCCAAATGGAACCCGGATGAAATTAATTAATTTTTTTTTTAAAAGAAAAAAGAAAAAAAGAAAAAAGAAGAAGAAGCATGAATAGGATCAACAAATAATCAAGCCTTAGATGATTAGGAACATTTAAAAATGAGCCGCACCAACGTAGAAATACGCATGCTTAAGATCGACCAGCATCAAGCTCACATGGTAAAGAACATATGAAGATGAGCCCTATATGAAAATACACATTGTTATGATCATTTAACGATAGGAACAATGACTCCAAATGGAAATACATATGGTTAGGATCAAATAATGATGGAACCCACTATTAGGATTAAATTGGAAAGTTAAGAATATTTTTTATTTAAAGGAGTGAAAGGGTGAGTTTTAATTTAAAAGAAAAAAAAGTTCTGATTTGCATCTCTTGGAGATTGAAACACTTCGGGAAAAAATAAAAATAAAATCAATGACAATACTTACTTTGTTGGAAAAAAGCGAAAGTGATGCAAGGTGATTTTCTTTCCAAAATTCAAAGCTGGCAACAAAGGGAAAACACCAATGTTTCCATGGAAACGAGATTTACTTTCCTTTCATATCCTCTCCATGAATAGGAACCATATACAAGTTCACACTCATATTATGAAATGTAGCACGAGGGTTGGGAGAAACATTGTAATTATGTTGATCCATGATAGAGCAAGTACCAATCAAAGTATGCCATGGCATGTTGACGACACTTTTTTAAGAAAAATATGTAAAAAAATTTAATTTTGAAAAGTGATATTTTGGCCACTTGTCACTCTGTGATTGGTGCTTTACCTTATTATGGTTGAAAACACCCTGCTTATCAATTTTCAAGGTAATGTCTATGCAATCTTAGTTTTGATAAGTGAGGTTTACCATTTGGTAATTAAAATCATTCTCCCATTAGCATGGTATGCCATAACGGCCATTACAGGGTCATAAAGATCATTATATAAAGGTAACAGGGGCAAGCATTACATGTTACAAGATCATAAAAGCCGGTATTACATGTTACGAGATCATAAAAGGTGTAACGATTGTTGCAGAAAAATTGACCCATAAAGGTTGTAACACCCCAAATCAATACGGGTTTTCAGATTTTTTTCAATAAAAAATACTATAATGATTGTTATGGGAAGGCCTTTATGGCTTTTATAGCCGATCATTACAGCTCATATCATAAATGTTAAATGGTGGAGGCCTTTGTAGCCACCATTATCGTTACAAGAATACCTTACACATTAACTGCACCATTACCAAAAGGTTTCTTATACTAAAAACTGCTTATATCCATTAATACCCGAATTTTCTTGTCTTTGATGTGAATCTTTGCAATATCTATTTTTGTTTTCTATTTGTAAAGCATAAATTAAAGGCTAATTGTACGCTCTCAAGAAAACTTTTCAGGCTATTGTCTATGGTGTGATGCAACTAACCACTATAGGACGTGGATCGATCATGACGAGAATGGGCTTCTCCTAAATGTAATGTAAGATCCAATTCCCCGGGCTTTCTCTCTTCTCGACAGGGATCTCAAATATCAAAACATGATCAGCCCCTACTTATCATAATAGCAAGCCCTCTTATACAAAGGAAAGCCTTGTGCTGGGTTTTTTTTTTTTTTTTTTCCTCTTTTGTTTGACCAAAACGTGCACCTTTGTACACCCTTCTAGACAGAGGCCAACAAAAAACACTAGCACTACTATCATTTAGAGCAAAACTAATACAAAAGATACAAAAAGATAGCCCAAGCAACAACAAATCATCAAAAACATCTATTCCAATCAATCCTCCAAGTTTTCTGTGGCTTGTAGGTGATGTTCATCAGCAAATGCATAGATTATAGACAGCACAAGACAATTCATGTGGGGTCTGTGATCCAAACCATTGTCCCAATGGCCTCACCATGGGTAAGGTTGATGGGCTCATTACATGCATATATAAAACCTCATGGGTTAAGCAAACAAGCTTCCATATCTCTTCTCAAAACCTAAATCCAAGTACCTTTGTGTCTTCTTTTACCTTTATCAATGTTCCCTTCCTCAGTGGAGCTTTTCTTTTTTACTTTTTTCTTTTTCTTTTTTCCTTAAAACATGTGTAAAAACTTAAGCTTTTTACCCGTATACATCCAAGGTGTTTTTTTAGAGTGTGGAAATAATGTCGCTTTTCAAATCAATAATTTTCTAACGCTCAGGCACTGTTTCACTTTTACCTGATGATTTTGCCAGTCATGCCTTGTTTAATGCAGATGACAGCCAGACGTTCCATGGGCCCTATGATGAAGCTTGACGTCCACCCTTTTTATATATATTGGGCCCACGTCTGCATCCATCCGATCAGGACGCTGATTGCGTCCTACCCCGCCTGTCTCTAGCTGGGAATGTGCAGGAGTTTTGAATGGCAATCGTGATGTATGGGTTTTATCCGCACTGTACCTAATTAAGAGTACTGAGGCAGATCTAAGACTGATGTAGACTACACGGATTAAATTCTTAAAGTTGAAAACTTTAGGGGCCACGGAAGTTTTGGATTGGGTTGATATATGTGTTTTCTCTTAATCCAGGTTTATGTAACTTAATGAATTGGTTGGATGGCAAATAAACATCACGGTGGGCCCTAGAAAAGTTTCTATAGTAAGAATTATTATCAACGCTGCTTCCTGTGGTGTGGTCCACTCGAGCCTTGGATCTACCTAAATTTTGGTCCTATCTCATAAAATGATATGGGAAATTGGATGGCCGGTGTGGATAAAATACATAGATCACGGTGGCCACTCAAAGCTCCTTCTCGCTCCTAGCTGGAGACCGACACGGTAGGACGCAATCCGCATTCTTCGAGCAGTTGATAAGGTCAGGATGGTCCGAATACATGGAATATATATATATATATATATATATTGATTGATGCTATTTAAGTTTCAAATAGCGGCCGTATAGAAAAATAATGATTTAAAAGTAATATTATTTCCATACTCTCAACAAACCTCGGGTGTATTATTGTCAATGTCTTGAATTTTTTGATAATAGAGTCTATTGATGTCATTGACAGACCACTCGATACTATCGAGCAAATGTCGATGCCATTGATACATACTCAATCCCATCAAGAAAATCCAAAAAAATTTTATTTGATTGTTGAACAGTTTTGGAGTTGCTAATCGATGGTATCGAAGGTGGCTTCGATGTCATTGGCTAGTCCTTGATGGTTGTCGATTCCATCAAAGGCGTGCGTAGAACTGCGTAAGTACGAAAGTTGTTTTCTATTCCGGTTGTGGTATTATATATATCGAGCGTAATTGGGATTTTGGTAAAGTTAGGGTTCTCGATGTAATATGTTCCTAAGGGTTCAAGAGTAGTTGGGGATTTCAAGGAGGTTTTTAGGGTTGTTCGGACCGGTAAGTCCATCCATATCTTGTGTAGCAATCAAATGCTCCAATAGGGGACAAAATGATGGAAAGCCAATTAGAATTAGGACTTTTTTACTTGTGTGTGTGTGTGTGTGTGTGTGTGTGTGTGTGTGTGTGTGTGTGTTGGGAGTCGTACAAAAGTAAATCTGAATTAACGAGAAGGATGGACTTACCAATCCGAACAACCCCAAAATCCCTTCAAAAAACCCTAGATTTGCCCTCCCTCTTCCTTTAAAAGTCCCTTGTACATGATTTACCCTAATTCCTCCTGTTTATAACCCCTTATATAGAGTTACAACCAAATTAAGAAAGAAAATACGCATTTTCGTAAAATTGCGCCCGTCCGTCGATAGGACCTTCGACAGGATTGACAACCATCGAGGGTCAGTTGATGAGATCAAAGCCACCTTCGATGGGATCGAGTAGTACTCCAAAAACTGTCTAGCGAACAATTAGGAATTTTTTTAAATTTCTCGATAGGATTGATTGGACTGTTGATTGGATCGAGTGATCTATCGATGTCATCGATAGACTATATGGATTGAAGACGTTTAACAATAATCTCCACCATGGATTTAATCTTCATGCTCCATTACTCCACCATGTCATTATCATTTCTAATTGCCTTCCATAATAGCTTCATAGTTGCTTCTTGTGCATACTACATCTTCATTAAGCCTTTGTCCAGCTAAGAAAAGTCGCACATAACTTGAACTTTTCTGTAAGAACCACCTTTATAAGCATGTCAACCGGGTTCACAGTTGTATGAATCTTCTCTTGAGTCATACTGCTTTCCTCAAGCACCTATTGAATAAAATGATGATGAACATTAATATATTTAGTACGCGAGTGATAAACAGAGTACTTTGCCAAATGAATTACGCTTTCACTGTCATAATTAATTAGCACGACCTCCTGCTAAAGTCTCAATTGATTTATCATTCCCCTCAATCAAACATCTTCTTTGAACACCTTTGTCACCTTTATATACTTAGCTTCGGTTGTGTAAAGAGCAACCAAAGACCGAAGCTTCGACATCCAACTAATCGCCCCATCCGCAGGTATAAACGAGTGTTGGAAGTAGACCTTCTATTGTCCACATTTCCTGCACAATTGGTATCTACATAGCTTATCAATTTGTCCTTAGGCTTTTCAAATGTCAAGACGTAATTCATTGTACCCTGTATATGGTGAAATAACCATCTCACTACTTCCCAGTGTTGTTTGCTAGGGTTAGCCATGTATCTACTTACAACACTCATTGCATATGAAATATCCTGTCTAGTAGAGACCATGACATACATTAGACTACCCAACGCTAGAATAGGGCATATAAGACATCACTTACTTTTCTCCATCTGTAGTAAGACATTGTTCAAAAGAAAGCCTAAAGTGAACAGCTAACTAGTTTCGCCTATTCATACTAAACTTTATTAATACATTCTCAAGGTATTCTACTTGTGATAACCGTAGTCTGTTCCTCTATCTATCTATGTGAATATCCATGTCAAGAATCTTCTTTATTGCCCCCAAATCTTTCATTTCGAATATTGATTACAATTACATTTTTTTTTCTGCACATACCCTTTCGCGACTAATCTCACCTAGTATGTATCCTATGTTTCCTTGTAAATCCACTTATAACTGATAGTTTTACATGTCACTGGAAGCTTGACCAACTCCCATGTTTCATTCTTATGCAGGGAGTACATCTTGTCATGCTTGACCACCATCCACTTCGCAACATCAAGGTCATCTAAAGCCTTTTAAAAGGTAAATGGATCACCCTCATATGTAATAAGGGTGAATGCATAGTTCGAGTCATCTCTGTATTTGGCTGGTAATTTAAGATCTCTCAGCAGATTCCTTCTAAGAGGTGGTTGCTCCACCTTCTCATGTACCTCTATCTGCAGGTCAGGCTTAACCTGTGTTTCACCTTCTCATGTACTGTTGATTTCTCTGATTCTTTGTGTTCTTCCTTATGAAACACAAAATCCTCATTAAACCTAACGTCACGACTTAAAGTGATTTTAGAGTGACCTGGACATACAACCTATACCCTTTCACATCATCACCATATCCCATAAATGTAAGTTTCTTTGTCTTTTTGTCTAGCTTATATCTCTCAATTGACGGTACATGAGAGAGTAAGCATCGCAACTAAAACCCCACAACTGTGAGTAGTAGACAATATAACCATTCCATACTTCTTCTAGAATCTTATATTCTATCGATGTATACATGATTGATTCATCAGGTAACAAGCCGTGTTAACGGCCTTACTCCATAACTCCTTACCCAATCCAGTGTTGCTCAACATGCTTAGAGCTTTCTTTAAGAGAGTCTGATTATTCCGTTCTACTACACCATTCTACTCTGTTGTGTGGCTCACAATTCCTTCATCTTTACAAAAGTGGTTGAATTTTTTTTTGAAGTGAATTCACCTCCACTGTTTGTCCTCAAAACTTTCAGTTTCTATTGTGTCTGCTTTTCAACCATCATCTTCCATACTTTGAATGTGATGAATATATCCGATTTATTTTAAAAAAATAAACCCACACTTTTCTGAAGTAGTCATCAATGAATAAGATAAAAAAAATGATGACCCACAATAGAAACTACAAGCAAATGGGTCCATAAATCTGAATGCAAATACTCAAGCACCCCTTATAAACATGTTTTCCAGTCTTAAAAGTTAGTTGTGATTATTTACCATATATATAATGCTCGCATATATGAAAAATCAATACTTTTAGAGACGTGAATCAACTACGATTAAAAAGTATCTTCATACCGCGGTGGCTCATGTGGCCAAGGCATGTATGCCACAATTATTCCGATGTGGATTCTACTACAAATGATGCAAATCCACCCATACAATATTCTCGATCAACTTGTAAAGGTTATTGCTTGGCTGTGCTTTTATTACTACGAGTTCCCCCTTGAACTTTTAAGGACACGATTAAAACTAGTGAATTTGCACCCAAGTGCACCAAGAGATATAAGATTCTTCCTTAGGTCAAAAACGTGTCCTATATCCATCAGGATATGCTCCACCTTATCAAATATCTTGATATGCACTGCTTTGACACCAACAACATTACATTTAATGTCATTGCCCATAAACACCTAGCCACTATAATACTAAGTGTAACTGATGAACCAACTCCGATGAGGACACATGTGATATGATGCACCTGTGTCCAAAATTTACTCATTCCTACGTTTATTGTATAAGTGACCAACCTTAGATATTGTTAACACATCACAACTGCTTGTACCTATATCAAATTCCATTTTATTTGCCTCCTTCAATGAATCATCTGACTTCTCTGCTTTTTGGGCTTTAGGATTTTGACAATCCTTCTTTATATGTCTCATCATCTCATAGTTCTAGTACTTCCATTTTGCCTTTACCCTTTGATTTAGATCTCGATCGCAAGTTACATTTTTCTCGATCAGAATTCTTTTCCCTGACAACCAATGCATCAGTAGAAACCCCTTTCCACTATCCTCTTCTCTCAACTGCTTCACATGAAGGGTTGAAATGATAGTTTCAATGTCTATGGTCTCACTATTATGGCACATACTGTCTACGAGATTTTTATAAGATGATGCGAGAGAATTCAACAGGATTAGGTCTTGATCTTCTTCTTCAATCTTCAATTTTGCATTTGTCGATTTTTAAAGTAATTCACTGAATGTGTTAATGTGTTCATTGATATCAAACCCTCTGTCATCTTAAAATTATAGAAATGTTTCTTGAGATATAGACGATTGCCCGGGGATTTCTTTATGTTTGAACTATCTAGTTTCATCTATACCCTTGTGACGGTATTTTGATTTAAGACATTGTAGAGAACATTGTTTGCTAGACACAATTGGATGGAGGTTGTAGCCCTCTCATCAAGTTCATTCCACTCTTCATCACTCATAGATGGAGGACTCTTCGCCTTACGAATGAGAGTATGTTGCAATCATTACTAAACTAGAATGTTTCTCATCTTAACCTTCCATAATTCAAAGTTGTTCCTACCAGTGAATTTCTTAGTTTCGTACTTTACGTTAGATTATTTCGTCAACATGTTTCAGATTAGAACTTGTAACCCCAACGTTTACTCTGATACCACTTCTTGGGGATCGCATGGAAGCAGACTCAAATTCAATCAAACAAGATGAAATCAAACGCAACATAAACACATGAAGATCACACAATTTTTACGTGGAAAACCCTTACGGGAAAAAATCACTGCACAAAGTGATAGCGAATCCACTATAAAAACAAAATTATAAAAGATTGATGGACTTACCAATCCGAACAATACCAAGATCCTTTTACAAAACTCTAGCTTTGCTCTCTCTTTTGTTCTAGAAACCCTTCTACATGATTTACCATAAATTTTCCGTTTACAACCTCTTATATAGAGTTAAAATGGAATTAGATAATAAAATACACGCTTCTACAAATTGCATGCGTCTGTCGATAGGACCTTCGATAGCATTGACAGCCATCGAGGGCCTATAGATGGGATCGAGTAATACTTCAAAAATTGTCAAGTGAGCAACTAGAAATTTTGTAGAATTTCTCGATAGGATCAAGTGGATTGCCAATGATATTGACATATTTTCGATGGGATTGAGTGGTCTATCGATGTCATCAATAGACCTGTTTCACATAGATTGAAGACATTTGACAACAAACAACCCCTTAAAATACATGAATCACAATTAAAGGTAAGGTTTTCACAATAAATTAAAGTAGGTTATTAATATTTTAGCAATCTCTTATATAGCTTGTGATCATTACGTAAACATTATCCTAGTTAATTAGGTTACCTGCATGAATCCCTCCACATTTCACTCTACAACATATATTGTCAACCTTTATGATAAAGCTGCATGAATCTCTCTTTTATGTGAGTAACTAACTGAATGAATTGAGATTGAATTCAATTTAGCAGCTAAACACCATACAAAAAATGTTTTACAAGAATGAAAGATCCTAGCCCTTAGATATATGGTTTTCTTCTATTAAGTATCTTTCTAATCCCTTGCTTTGTTGACCATCAATAGAGAGGTTGTAACCATCCAATCTGAAAGACTTCCATGGATCATCTTATCCATAGTGAGGGCCATCAAATTAGTGGTTTGGATCATCAAAACATGAGCCCGGCATGTACGAAACTTGAGCTCAAAAAACTGTACGTGTTCTCCCAAAGAGGGATGCGGATTGCGTCCTACCCTCGTCCATCCGTCCGGGCAGGGATCTTTGGGGCCCACCATGATGTAAGTGTTTTATCAACTCCGTTCATCATTTTTCTCAAAGAATTTTAAAGTAGAAGACAAAAAATGAGGCAGGTAAAGGTCTTAAGTGGACCATAAAATGGGGATTGAACATCCACCATTAAAAACTTCTTAGGAGCTGGAGAAGTTTCAGATCATGTTGATATTTGTTTTTTCACTTCATCCACGTCTACATGACCTTATGAATAGGTTAGATGGTAAATAAAATCACAGTGGCCCTTAGAAAGGTTTTAACGGTGGGTGTCATTATCATTGTAGCTTCCTTTGGTGTGGTCCACTGGAGCTGTGGACATGCTTAATTTTTATAATAATATCTTAAAATAATCTGAGAAAAGCAATGAACGGTGTGGATAAAACACTTATATCACTGTGGGCCCCATATAGCCCTACCTGGACGGATTACCTTCGGGGCGAGGGTAGGGGTGCACACGGTTCGGTTCGGTTCGGTTCTAGGGTGAAACCGGAACCGAACCGTTCCTTACGGTTATAGGATTTTCAAAAACGGAATCGGACCATTAGCACCCTAGAACTGAACTAGAACCGGACCATGAAAACCAATTCGGTTCCGAATCGGTTGCACGGTTCTAGGCTTTTTATAATCCAGCCTAATTGCATGTTTTATTTTTTAATTTAGCTCATGTCCATTCGTATTGTGATCCATTTGATGAATGGTTTAGATATTATATATGGTGTGAAAAAATACATTTACAAAAACAAACAAATTAAGGGTGCATTATAAACCATAAATCATGAGTCAAATATACAACTAAAACATATTGTAAACTCACGGTTCTAGGTTCGGTTTTAAGTTCGGTTCCACGGATTGGATCCACAGTTCGAATTTACGGTTTGGATCCACGGTTTGGATAACAATTCGGTTCGGTTCTACATACCTCAAAACCGGAACTAAACCGAACTAAACGGTTCTTTAATTTTTGGAACCGGAACCGGAACCGATGCACTCTAGAACCGGACCAAACTGGACCATTTGGTTGGTTCTGGTTCGGTTCCATGGTTCTACCGGTTCGATGTAGGCGAGGGTAGGACACTGCATCCCCAAAAATTACCCTATGGTTTACACGTAGATATGGTATACTGTCAAACATGTAGCGAACATTAAACCATCCAAATTGTGGGACCCAATTTAGATGAGCTATGAAATAAAAGGTACACTGAAGTTATGTCCTAAGTCACCGATTGTTGAAATTATTAGCCATTTAAAAAAATAATAAAAAATAAAAATCAATGGTCCAAATTTAACAAACTAATGTCCATTCATCAGAGGTTAGATAATCCAATTGAATCTTATTTTGAGGTTCGGATTTATCTATAGTAGACTGCTACAGTTTGGATGGTTTAATAACTTTAATTTGAGTTTATGTATAAATTCTTGGTGCATGTGTATGAAGCATCATGCATAGACAGGGTATCAAATATCTCCTCCTCCTGGCGGTTTCGTCTTTCAAATTTTGAAAAAAATCAAAACTGGGTAATGCACAACAGATGTTGTGATCGTTTGTACGGGTCCAGGGCCCATCAGACAAGCTGCGCCTCACAAATTACATGCGTGGCAATTTGAACTGTCCAAATTGTGGACCCCATTGTCAATGGGACGTCATCCAAAAATTAAAAAATTAAACTGTTAGGAAGATCCTAACCATCTGATTTCACCTAGCAATTTGATTCTAGCCGTCCAACGGATCATCACCAATACTGATGGTTAGAATCTTCCAATCAATGTGATTTTGGATCGTCCAATTAATGTAACTTTTTAGGGTATACTCCACCTATATTGAGGCCCATGATGAGGAGCATCTAGATGGAATCGGATAACGTCCAAGTTGATGTGGAGCAACCTGAGTGTCATGCTGCCTATTCTACCATAACATTTTAATTTTTCTTTTTTTTCATCTGGGTTCGTCCCAGCATGCAAGAAATGTCTCAAAAGTCAGATGTGTGGGTCCCACCACTCATGACCATGTGAAAGTATCAAGGTGCCCGTAGTTGCCTTTTTTGCCCACACACGTGATGCAGCATGTAAGATTACAATTTTTGTAGTTACTCGATACTATGGCAGAGTACAATGGTTTGTATGCATGCATGCTGGAATTGTCAATGTCACATTGACATGACTAAAAATACCCCGTCCAAAAGGTGGGACCCAATCAGATTGTGGAGTGATCCTATTCCCTGATCAATGTACAATTATCTGCTGACCTCCCACTGATTACTACTTTTCATTTTAACCGTCCATTTGATGTGCAGGATCAGTAAGTTAAAAGATCATTTCATTCTATTTTTTTCTATTAATTATCCATCTAATTCTGGAATCAGAATCTTCACAGTATAAATTTAAGTTTCATATATCCAATGTGTACAATTTCTTGGTGCAAGAGTATAAACTATGGCGCTCTGCCAGAGTATTAATTTTTTTTTAGACAGAAAACTTCAAATATATAAGCACTGTAGCAGTATCATTTTTCATTTTCTAACTTCTTTATGGGTCTGTTTGGGTTTCGTGCAAAAGTAGGACTAAAGCTAATCTCGAATTTGGAAAGAGCCATGCCTTCCTTGTGGCATTTGCTAGGGTACAACTTTGGTGTTGGATCAAACCAAACCGGACTAGCCCAACACACAACCTTTCGTTGGGTTAGGTTGGGTTGGCTTGAGTTTGGGTTTAGCTCAAGTTGAAAACTTCAACCCAAATCCATATTAGGTTGGGTTTGGGTTAAGACCTCCAACAAGATAACCCTATATGTATAATATATTGCATGTATTATTACAAGATGATAACACTAGCGGTGATCATCCAAATTGGTGGTCTACATTAGGGCATTTTATATTTTAATCATTTAGAATGAAACTTGATACAAACTGGCATTGTGTCGCAACGATGGCATGTTAGTGTAGCATTAGGAGTGTCATTGGATGCAAATTGGTAGTATGGTCACGTGTCGATTGTTGCAGAAACAGTAATGATGGTGGTCTACGAAGACAAAGTAGATGGAAGAATAGAAAAAAAAAATGTAATATAGATATTGTTTATTATGTTTTTCATAAACGTAGAATATTGTCATGGCCAGAAAATAAGTCAGGATAGTTTAATACATGGAGTGATTACTAAGCATATGATAAGTTTCTACCATGTGATATTGTCCACACATGTTGGCATATATGTGTACTGGATTTAATTGTACACATTGATTAGATATAAGAAGTCAAACTGGATTTAATTGTCTGGTGTCAAGCTGGATTTAATCATACACATTGATTTGATATAAGAAGTCAAACTGGATTTAATTGTCTAGTGTTAGCCTGCACTTTTTACACTTGTTATGCTTATCCTCACTTTTGAGAAGACCTGAGGTTCTAGTGGAGACTTAACCGGTTAGTTTAATCCATCAACATATAAGTCTTTTAGGTGGATAATGATGAACTATGGTTGATGATGTCTTCACAATGACTAGGATTCTCAACAAAATATCTATGATTCTAATAAGTTTAGCCATATATTAGGAATTGAAATGATTAATTAACATGATTTATCAAGCTTATTTTTAAGCTTTATCTCTACTTACATTGAACTTGATAGTTTTGCAAAGGCACAATCATATGACATATGGAGGAAGGTCATGAAAGAGGAGTCAATTGCTTTTGCCAAAAATAATAACTAAGAAATAGTGCACATGCCTAAAGGAAAAAAGATATATAGGTTGGATATAAATGAGTTTATACAAAATCAAATAAAAAGTAATAACATTATTGAAAGGTATAAGACTATATTAGTTAGAAAACACTTCATTGAATCTTATGGAATAGATGAAGAAAGGTTTGCACCAATTGCTAAGATAAGCTTCACACATATATTTTTATCTTAAATACTAATTAAATGTGAAAAATGCTTTCTTACACATAAATTTACATTAAGAGGTGTACATGAACTTGCTACCCGAACATCCTCAACAGGGAAACAATATATACATACAAGTTAATGAAGACAATTTATGGCTTTAAACACTTACCAAGAGTTTGGTTTGAAAAACTAAGTTGAGACTTAATTGCCTTTGGATACAAATAGAATGGAGTCAACTACATGTTGTTTATCATGTAGAGAGCTTCTATTAGGGTGATATTTTGTTGTATGTTAATGATATTGTAGTCATAGGCAATAACGATTAAGCTATTAAACAACCAAAGAATAATCTTACGGATAAATTTAACCTTAAAGATCTTGTAAGCTAAACTATTGTCCAAGTAATAGAAGTAGCCTTGGGCCCTTACTCTTACCCGGGTGGTAGACTCCCTAGAGTTTCAACACCGGGTCAAGGGTTCGAGTACCCACGGTGGTGAAATCCCACAGTGTGCGTGTGTGGGGTGTGTATGCGCATGTGGCGTGAGTGTGTGGAAGGGTGTAAAAAAAAAAAAAAGTAATAGAAGTAGCCTCATTAAAAAAAATGGTATGTTTCTCTCACAGAGAAAATACATCTTAAATATACTCAAGGAGATAGGAAAGTTAGCTGTGGAGCCTATGAATGCTCTAGTTGACTGCAATTTCATCTTAAGAAAAATATAGAAAAGCCTACTGAAGATACAGTGGGTAAATATAAACAACAGGATGAATGACTTACATATCTCACTACTACCCATCCAGATATCACTCAAGCCATTGCTCTAATTAGTTAGTTCATGCATGGCCCGTGCGTTATTCACATGAAAGTCTCTGTATAATTCCGCCCTATTTAAAATATTCCCTTATAAAAGGAGTACTATGGAGTGTAATGAAAATTTGAAAATTATGCCATGCTCAAATATTGATTAGGCAAGTTGTCCACTTGATAGAAGGTCTACGACTGACACGTGTACCTTTTTCATTGGAACCTTTGAAAATTAATATAAAAAAATAGTATCATTACAATTGATGGGTTTTTTGACCCATCTTCGACTGGTCGAGAGCCCTGCTCGACCGGTCGAAGGCTGGTGGTCGACCAGTCGAAGGTTCGAGTCGAGGACTTCGACTCAAAGTCCAGCGAATATGTTTGCTGTTTTTTACTGTAGCTAGGACGGGTCGAAGGAATGTTCGACTAGTCGAAGGGGACCTATGACTAGTCGAAGGGGACCTATGACTAGTCAAAGAATAGGTTCGACTAGTCGAAGGTTACGCAGTTTGTTCCGCGATTTTGCGCGAAACTGCTGATTTAAGTCCTTTTGCAACAGGGATGCGGAAAGGAGTTTTCCAAAACTATAAAAGGGGTTGCCTAGGGTTTTCTAGGTACATAGCAAGACGGTTTCCTAAATCTTTACAAGGGATTTGCTAAAGGGTTTAGGGCTATCAAAGGTGAGAGAGAGGGAGAAAGAGAGAGAGGAAGCTTATAGAAGGGAGGTTCTGCTCGTGGAGGTTTTCTACTGTGCAATTTATATCTCAGCGCTTCTATGTCCTCGTAATCGGTTAGATCACTCCGTTTTCTCTGTTTCTCTTATTGTTTATCCACTCCAGTGTGAGTGAAGAAGATTGTAACGTTCTACTTCATAATGGATTGTTGATCTGGATGAGGTCCTGTGGTTTTTACCTCTTTAAGGGTTTTCCACGTAAAAATCTCTTGTGTGGTGTGTGATTGATGCTTTGATTTATTTCATTGCTTTATTATCCATAATTCTGGTTTATTTCGAGAGGCTAGATCCTAAGGTTTGTGCAAGGCATCCCAACAAAGTGGCATCAGAGCTAAGTTCATTGAACGGGTAGGATCGGTTTTGAATTATGGAAGGTGGCTCAAGGATGATCAGCCTCAATGGTTCTAACTGGACCATATGGAAGGCTAAGATGGAGGACTTGCTTTATTGTAAGGACCTATATTCTCCAATCTCAGGCATATCAGCAAAATCCAAGAATATGACTGATGATGATTGGAAGAAGATGGACCGAAAGGCGGTGGGGTTTATTAGACAATGGTTGGATGATTCTGTGTTCCACCATGTGTCTACTAAACCTCAGCCGCAAGCTATGGCTAAAATTACAAGGGTATGATGAGAGAAGACGGTAATAAGATATTTCTGATAAGGCAACTTGTGAATCTCAAGTTCATGGATGGTGGTTTTGTGGCCGAGCACATGAATGAGGTCAGCAATATAGTGAACCAACTCACCTCTATGAAGATGGTCCTGGATGATGAATTGCAGGCTTTAATATTGCTTAGTTCATTGCTTGACAGTTGGGAGACATTGGTGGTGTCTCTAAGTAACTCCACGCCAGACGGAAAGATATCCATGGAACAGGTAACCAGTTGTCTCTTCAGTGAGGAGACAAGGAGGAAGTTTCAGGGGTCTACTCAGCAAGAGGCTCTTGTGACGCAGGAACGGGGAAGAGAAAAGAACAGGAAGGGTGGGAAGGCCCGAGATAAATTAAGAGGCAAGTCGAGTAACAGAAAAGATGTTGAATGCTGGAACTGTGGCAAGAAGGGCCACTACAAGCATGAATGTCATGGTAAGAAAAACGACAAGAAAGGAAAAGGGAAGGAAGATGAATCAGATTCCACTGCGGTTGCTTCAGATGACGACATGGTAGTTATTCTTTCTACAGATCATGACGTATGTCTCACGGCTACGAGTCAGGGCACCGACTGGGTGATAGACTCGGGAGCTTCTTTTCATGCGACTCCACACAGGGATTCCTTCACAAG
The DNA here is from genome assembly GCA_030180095.1 of Magnolia changhungtana. Taxonomy (NCBI): domain Eukaryota; kingdom Viridiplantae; phylum Streptophyta; class Magnoliopsida; order Magnoliales; family Magnoliaceae; genus Magnolia; species Magnolia changhungtana. The sequence continues at coordinate 22,078,365 of JASAUF010000600.1, read as the reverse complement.
CTATAAGTTAGGTGACTATGGGACTGTGAAGATGGAAAATTCTGGCGTATCAAAAATTGTGGGAGTCGGTGATATTTGTGTGAAGACCGATGTGGGCTGCCCATTGGTTCTCAGGGATGTGAGGCATATCCCAAACCTTCGCCTCAACTTGATGTCGACAGGAAGGCTGGATGATGATGGCTTGTTGAGGGTCAAATATTGCATATTAGACCCCATTTATTACCTGGATTTACGAGCACAATATTGTTAACGCCCGGTTTTAATTGTGTTTGTGATACAGGGTGTATTTGAGAGCATGAAAGGTCAAAAGTCACTAAAAAGCATGGATTTAATAATCTAAGGACACCAAGGCAAGGGACGGACTCCAGGGGACCAAGATCGACAAATTTACACACCAGAAATCCACGAAAATCGAGAAACTGAAGCTCAAGTGGCCCGAAATTGGTCCATAATGTAAGATCACAGGGTTCCCACCATCCGTTCTGCTCGAAACTTTATACATGAGCTAAGGAGCGTAAATGAACCGTACACGTCAATTTTTAGCTATTGGATCCCTCTGGAAGTGGCCGAATGGACAGATCAGCCCCTTTAAACCTTAAGTGGGACCCACTTGATCTCTGGATACGCTTCAATGTTGGACTCGACGCTTTAAATGAGGTAACATCATGGATAGATGGCACGGATTCCTTGAAAGCATCACAGTGGACCCCACATGGCGGCGCACGAGCGCACATGGCGATGCACTCCCGAGCCACACCGGACCCGAACTCGGTCAACCAGACCGCGGACCCGTCTCCTTCTCGGTTTTAAACAGCGGACGCACCTGCGTCCGCCGGTTTCTATCAGTGGACCCCACCCATCATGCATCTTGAAGATCTGGACCGTTCATTCGTCTCGTAGGGCGACAAATACCCATGCCTAGGTGGCATAATTTGCAAATATCACGAATATCGGTTTTTCACCGTCAAACGCAAGACGAATGGCCGCAAGAAAGATTCGTTGGGCAGCACCAAAACGGATCCAAAACCAGCTATTCCTGAATGGTTTTTCGTTGTGATTCTAATGGACGGCGTAGATTTCCCATTAGAATTCAGTCATGGGTCCACCGACTTTCCAGCAGAAAACAGAAGTCTCTGTTTCCGATTCGCAAAGCCGACCGCTGATCAGTCAATGGCCCACCACCGTGTCGTGGAAACATGATCCGGACCGTCCATCATGCTTGAAGGGGCCCAATGATCACAGTGTAGGTGGAAGAATTCCCAGAAGTAAAGAGGATCGAGATTCAGCCGTCGAAACGAAGGATGAATGGCAGGGCGGAAAACCATGTGGGACACTCCGAATTTAATCCAAAACTAGTCTTTTCCAACTGATTTTTCGAGACGAATCTATTGAGCGGATTAGATTTTTCCAGACTACATCGAAATGGGCCCCACCATCAGCCAGCGCAAGGTGTGCGCGATCTCTGTTTACAGAGCGTCTGAGATCCATATGCTGTGGCTATTTTGAAGACATGGCCAGGATCGGTCTAACGATCCTGGCCATTCAAAATCTTTCCCTGGGCCAACCGATTGAAGATAAGAAGTTTGAATGGATCGGATCTTGCATGATGAGCTCTTTTAGCCGAAAATCTAAATCAGTCGCAAGAAGTTCTATACATGACGTCTCAACTCCAGCCGACGGGGATCCTCCATCCTTCATGCTATAAAAAGAGAGGGACATGAAGGCAGAAAAAAAAAAACGTGAAGGCAGAGACGTGAGAGGGGCTGGAGACATCAAGGCTTGGGGAGAGGATTGGACGTGGAAGATAGGGGGTTTGTTCTTTTTGGTTATTCATTTATCACGTGTTTTAGTATTAATTTTTGAGAGATGTTGAGCCTTCCCATGTCAGGCTAAACCTCTTAGCTAGGGCTAAGAGGTGAAGCTTGTAGTGTGATGGGATGCCTTTTTGCTTGTGCCTTTGTTTAGACTGAATTGATGTTGATTTGGGTTTATTATGGGAATGTGTTTTTAGTCTTTAATGGTCTGTTGTGACTGAAATTATAATGGGTTTGCAATGGCTTTGAGCATGTTCTTTTCCTCTTTATGTTTATGACGTCAGGAAGCCCTGTTGTTCACCATCGTCTCCTGGGCATGGTTGGATGTCGGTACCCTTCCTAACTTTCATACATTGATTGGTTGGTAATTAGTTTATTTCTGTTGTTTGCTTTGTCTCCTGGGCATGGTTTGGTGATGGAATCCATTCTAATTCATATACTTTTCATCTCTTGAAAACCAAATCAAAAGCAGTTCAGTTAAGTTTCCTAATTTTTAATCCAGGCATAAGATCTCCCTGATCTCTACGAGTGGATCCTCTGAATCCCTAGTTTCCCTTCTCTGAATTTTCTTAAGTTTTAGATAATTCTTTCACCATTATTCTTCAATCATAATTGGTTTAGATTTCATCCTATCCTAGTTCTAGATCTGGTTATTTTCAGATAACGTACAGGTTTCAGTCCCTGTGGATTCGACCTCGGTCTTACCGAGTTTATTACTACATCACAACCCTGCACTTGGGGAGTGAACATGGCTATGAAAGTCGGTTTACTGGTGGGCGATAGAAGCTCATCAAGGGTTCATTGATCGTGGCTAGAGGAAAGAAGTGTTGCACCCTTTACAAGGCAAGTGTCAGTATGTGCAAGGGTGGATTGAACGCAGCGGAAGATTCAGCTATTGACATGTGGCACAGGCGTCTAGGCCACATGAGTGAAAAAGGGCTTCAGCTACTAGCGAGGAAGCAGCTCATTCCAGACGTGACAGGTATACCTCTCAAAACCTGTCTTGATTGTTTATCGTGAAACAAAGATAGAGTTTCATTCATTAAAACTACTTCTCATGTTAATAAAGTGCATGCATTAGATTTGGTTTATTCGATGTTTGTGGTCCTATGAGGACAAAAACCTTGGGGGGGCATTGTATTTTGTCACTTTTATAGATGATGCATCTAGGAGGGTTTGGGTTTATGCTTTGAAATCCAAGGACGAGGTCTTTGGTGTGTTTAAATTGTTTCATGCTATGGTCGAGAGAGAGGCAGGTAGATCATTGAAGTGCATCCGCACTGACAATGCTGGTGAATACATTGGCGACTTTCATGAGTATTACAAGTCCCTGGGTATACGGCATGAACAGACGGTTCCCAAGACCCTCCAGCATAATGGTGTAGCTGAGCGAATGAATCGCACCATTGTTGAGAGAATCAGATGTATGTTATCCCATGCGAAGTTGCCCAAGACGTTCTGGGGAGAAGCAATGCGCACAGCGGTGTATTTGATAAACAGATCTCCATCAGCCCCGTTGAATGGAGAAGTACCTGAGAAGGTGTGGACTGGACATGATCCATCGTACAGTCATCTCAGGGTGTTTGGATGGAGGGCATCCATTCACGTACTAAAGGACGAGAGGTCCAAACTCGATATGAAGATCAGGCAGTGTGTGTTCTTAGGGTACAGTGATGAAAAATTCATTTACAGGTTATGGGATCCGACCGAGAAGAAGCTCGTCAGGAGCAGAGATGTGGTTTTCTTTGAAGATCAGTGTATAGAAGACATTGGTAAGCCAGAGAAGAACCAGCCTAGTTCAGGTGAGCTAGAAGACATGGATCTGATTACTCTTCCCGTGGTGCCTGATGACGGGGGAGTACAACAAGGTGTAGAGGACGAGAGAGTTCCTTTAGAAGATGGACCAGGGGAGCAGCCCCCACTTAATCCACTTGTTGAACCACAGGTGAGGAGGCTATCTAGGGATAGACAGCTGTCCAAGAGGTACTCGCCGCATGAGTACATTATGCTAACCGATGGGGGAGAGGCAGAAGATTATTCTAAGGCCCTAGCCGATGAGCATAAGGGGGAGTGGTTGAAAGCTATGCAAGAGGAGATGAAATCCTTGCATAAGAACCACACCTATGATATGGTGAAACTGCCTAAGGGCAAGAAAGCTTTGAGCAAAAAGTAGGTGTTCAGAAAGAAGGTTGAGCAGAAGAATTCACAGACGAGGTTCAAGGCCAGACTTGTGGTGAAAGGGTTTGGTCAGAGGAAAGGTATAGACTTCGAAGAGATATTCTCACCAGTGGTGAAGATGACATCCATACGGGTGTTGCTTAGGTTTGCGGCTAGCATGGATCTGGAGATAGAGCAGTTAGATGTTAAAACTGCCTTTCCCCATGGTGACCTGGAAGAAGAGATCTACATGCACCAACCAGAGGGGTTCGAAGTCAAGGGTAAGGAGCATATGGTGTGTAGGCTGAGGAAGAGCTTGTATGGGCTGAAACAAGCTCCACGGCAATGGTACAAGAAGTTCGACTCGTTTATGTTGAAACATGGGTATGACAGAACAAAGTCGGACCACTGTGTGTTCACGCGCAAGTTCTCAGATGGTGATTTCTTAGTTCTGCTGTTATATGTTGATGACATGCTCATCATGGGAAAAGACATCAAGAAGATTAACAGGCTAAAACAGGAGTTCGGCAAGTCTTTTGCGATGAAAGACTGTCTTTTGCGATGAAAGACTTGGGCCCGGCTAGACAGATCCTAGGAATGGAGATAACCCGTGACAGAAGCAGCAGGAAGTTTTGGCTGTCACAAGAGCGATATATTGAGAAAGTCCTAAAGCGGTTCAATATGAATGCAGATGGCCGAAGCCGGTCACCAAGATCTCAATTTGGATGGTCACTTCAGATTGAGTGACATGCAGTGTCCCAAGATGAAGGCAGAGGTAGATGAGATGCAGAAGATACCCTACGCGTCAGCTATAGGAAGTTTGATGTATTCTATGGTGTGTACACGCCCCGACATAACATATGCGGTTGGTGTTGTCAGCCGGTACCTTGCCAATCCTGGCAAAGAGCATTGGGCAGCGGTGAAATAGATACTGCGGTATCTAAGGTTCATCCAGGTTGAGCCAATGCTATGGTGACGGAAAACTTGTGTTAGAGGGCTACACAGATGCAGATATGGCAGGTGACATAGACTCCAGGAAGTCTACATCGGGGTTCATGTTCACATTTGCAGGGGGAGTGGTTTCTTGGCAGAGCAAGTACAGAAGGTCGTAGCATTGTCGACGACAGAGGCCGAATACATTGCAGTCACAGAGGCATGTAAAGAGATGCTTTTGATGAAAAGGTTCTTACAGGAACTTAGCCTAAAGTAGGAAGAGCACGTGGTCTATTGCGATAGTCAAAGTGCTATACACTTGAGCAAGAATCCAAGTCAGCATTCCAAGTCGAAACACATTGAGATAAGGTATCACTGGATCAGAGATACTTTGGAACAGAAGGTGTTACAGCTTGAGAAAGTCCACACGGACGATAATGAGTCAGACATGATGACCAAGGCTTTGCTCTAGGGCAAGTTTGAGGTTTGTAGAAACCTGGTTGGCTTGAAGAAGGTGGATCTCTCCTGGGTCAAAAAGGGGGAGATTTGATAGGTTTTTTTGACCCATCTTCGACTGGTCGAGAGCCCTGCTCGACCGGTTGAAAGCTGGTGGTCGACCAGTCGAAGGTTCGAGTCGAGGACTTCGACTCAAAGTCCAGCGAATATATTTGCTTTTTTTTTACTGTAGCTAGGACTGGTCGAAGGAATGTTTGACTAGTCGAAGGGGACCTACGACTAGTCAAAGACTAGGTTCGACTAGTCGAAGGTTACGCAGTTTGTTCCGCGATTTTGCGCGAAACTACGGATTTGAGTCCTTTCGCAACAGGATTCGAAAGGAGTTTCCCAAAATTATAAAAGGGGTTTCCTAGAGTTTTCTAGGTATACAGCAAGAGGGTTTCCTAAAGCTTTACAAGAGATTTGCTAAAGGGTTTAGGGCTATCAAAGGTGAGAGAGAGGGAGAAAGAGAGAGAGGAAGCTTATAGAAGGGAGGTTCTGCTCGTGGAGGTTTTCTACTGTGCAATTTATATCTCAGCGCTTCTATGTCCTCGTAATCGGTTAGATCTCTCCGTTTTCTCTATTTCTCTTATTGTTTATCCACTCCTGCGTGAGTGAAGAAGATTGTAATGTTCTACTTCATAGTGGATTGTTGATCTGGACGAGGTCCCGTGGTTTTTACCTCTTTGAGGGTTTTCCACGTAAAAATCTCTTGTGTGGTGTGTGATTGATGCTTTGATTTATTTCATTGCTTTATTATCCATAATTCTGGTTTGTTTCGGGAGGCTAGATCTTAAGGTTTGTGCAAGGCATCCCAACAATAATGTCCGGTAGAAAACCATATAGAGCAATGGCCTCAACTACTCGTCAACTAAATATGAATTGAAGCCTTATTTAAAGAGATGGGATTTTTTTTAAAGTTGAAGATTTTATTAAATCATTTTACGACGTTGCTTCTAATCATATGTTTATGAAAGGACAAAATACATTGAAGTAGACTGTCACTTCGATAGAGAAAAAAATTCAAGCAAAAGTGATTTCTACCCCATTTGTTGGAATTGGGGATTAACTAGCTGACTACTTCAGAAAAGCTATTGAAAATTTTAAGTTTTAAAATTTATTAAGCAAGTTGGGCTTCCTTACCTTTACTCCAACTTGAGGGGGAGTGTTGAAGAACTAGTAGATTATGACTTTTCATCCATTAAATGGCGGATGGCTAGAATTACTTGTTAGGTAATTGCTAGATTTAATTATTATTATAAAGTTAGCAAATCTATATCTGATTGAAGATTGATTGATTGTAATCTTCCTAAGTCTCACCCATTATATACATACCGTTGTCACCGGATTCTAGTGGATAGATAAGATCAATGCAGAAGTGTGCCCTCTGATGGACCTGCAAAAGCTAGGGAAGAGATGAACAATGGAGGGTGCCAATGGCTGGCGGTGGACCCTCTGATGCCTAAGTTAAGCTTATAAATGATGATCAAAGATGTACACTAGGATAAAGATATTATCTCTTTTTCTTCCCTTTCTCTGGTTTAGAGTAGTAATATATATAGAGCCTAAGAGACAGTTCTGAAGTGTCTCTTTTAATGTGATATGCTGGAGAGACCTTGTTCTAATGAGATTCTTGTCCCGAATTTGTCGGAGCAATTTTCGACCGAGATCAGGCCAGATCCTTCTCTGCAAGATTCCCTCTATATTTCTCGTATCGCCTCCCTGGCATGGTCAATTTGGTTAGTTTGGGATGTTGGGGAGCTCAGGGCTTGAGTTCCTTTCCCTCGGATTCCTTACCCATGTTGTAGGCATTCCTAGTCCTCTCCTACCGAGTTCCATCCTCTGACGGCTCAGCTCGGCAACTCATCTTCGAGTTGGAGGAATTGCTCACCTTGTGTCGATGGCCCTTCCACTTAGACCTTGGTCACCCCAGCTCGGGGTCTATCTTAGCTCAGAGGCATATCACTTATAGTTAAATGATTGTTGTTTTCCCCCACAATAGTTGCCCCCCACCCCCCACTTGGGAATTCAAATTTTAAATTTTGAACTTAGCTCAGATTTTTTCCTAGCTGAAAGAGGTGGGAGCTGAAAGGTCAGCGGTAGGCGTGGAAGTCGAAGAGGTGTCATTACAAGTGAAGAAAATAGAGAGGTGCACCATCAATGCAAATGTCGCCTAGGATTTTGAGTGAATTAAGGGTTGACAGTTGTCAACCGAGTAGTCGTGCCTTTGCTTGGGTGAATCCCATGGTGCCATGTGGAGAGGCATGTTAGTCAAAGTATCGTCTTGGAATCCCACGCTGACATGGCGTTGTACAGGAGTAACTACAGCATTCGAGGAGTCTACAAATACCTCGAGTCTGCCTTTATTTTCACTCATTCGCATCATGAGGTGTCTAAGCTTTGCCAACCTGCTACTGCTCTCCCTTCGATCATCTTCCCAATTTTCAGCGTCTTCTTGCCGTCGGAGTCCTTATGCCCAAGCACCCTTGGTACGATCTTCCGTTTTTTCTCTTTTTTCAATTTTGTTTCTTTTCTTTTTTCTGATCTCCTTGATGTCTTCTGAGGAGGATTCCGGTGTAGCCACTATGTCTGACCGTGTCTTAGATGAGTAAGAGGTTGACACCTATAATTCAAAATCTTCACCATCAATTCAGTCTAGTCCTCAGGGGCTTGTTGCCTTGTCTGAGGTGGAACCACATGCTTAGGAACCAACCTCTACCTTTGGTGATTTGGTCCTTACTGCTGACACCTTTGTGTTATGGTTGATTATGACCTATTTGAAATCCCTTAGGTTGGTCTACAGGATTCAAAGCTCGGTGGTCTTCGCCTTCCTCGAGATGGGGAGGTTTCGAGCCGACCTCCTAAGGGGGAGGTCGTGTTGTATCCCCACATTTTTTTACATGTGGTTTTTGTCTACCTCTATCTCCTCTAGCGAGAGAGGTACTTTTTCATCTTAGAGTCACCGCAGGGCAGCTGAACCCCAATGTATGGTAGGCTATCTTTAGCTGCTTAGTCCTTTAGCAGCTAGTCGGGAACTTTGAGCTTTCAGTTGATGAGCTCCTTTACTTATACCATACCAAGAGCATTCGCGACTATTATGGCGGGTATTATTTTTTTCCTGGCCAGGCTAGAGGGCTTATCGTCTCAGGTCTCTACTTCTTATGCCCTGGCAGGTCGGAACACATACCAAGGTACTGTACTTGCATCTCATTCACTTCATTTTGGTGCTAACGTCATGTTATTTCTCTGTAACTTTTCCTAGGTCGCGGTCCAACCTCTATAACTATCTTTTACAATAGGTCAGGGTTGCCTAATCATGACATGGTGAGTAACGGGACTACAAGAGGTTGGTCATTGTTGAGCTTCTGCATCAGTTCAACCTTACTCCAGGTGGTAAGTTTCTTACTCAATATCCTTGTCACTTGTTAGTAGTTCTTCTAATTGAATTCTCACAAGCCCCCCCCCCGTTTGTACAGAAATGTCTGATTGTCCTTGGCCAAGTAATAGGATGGCTTTGGTTGAGGCCGAGTTGGATAGGCTGAGAGCTATCACAAAGAAGGCAACACCTGCTCCCACATATCCTCATTCTTTTCCTCATGCCCCTTCAGGCGTGGTTGTTGCCCCCTCAGTTGATTTGACAACGGCTGGGGCTACTGTTGTTGTTGTTGCCCCTCCCACTCAGTTATGGGAGGTAGTTGATCTAGATATGCCCTCCTAGAGGGTCGAACATGCCCGAGCTGAGGAGGCTCTAGGTGTAAAGGGTGCTTCTGAGCACTAGAGCTTAGCTCTTGGAGGTGGCGCTATAGGGGGCCTCATCTTCATCCATCTCAAGGCACCTAGGCGTGCTTCTGAATTGGGTCGGGGTTCAGTGTTTGAGGAAGAGGTGAACTCCTTATTGTCATTGCGACAAGATCACCTCCTCATGACAATGGTGAACTCAACTATTAAGGTATGTCGATTTTTAGAATGTCATTCAATTGCCTCCTTTTTTTCTGTTTTTCTACTAACTTGACCTTTTTTCTATTGCATGAGGCTCTTGGCATCATCGCAGTCTGGTAACTCATGCTCGACCTGAAGGGTTAGATCAAGGAGGGTAACTGTCAGCTTAGAGCTGCTAAGGTCGACCTCGAAGTGAAGGCCTAGGAGCTATTGGCAACAACAGAGGCTTATGAGGTGTCTGGTGTCGAGGTCGAGTCTCTACGTGATGCCCTAAGGGCAATCAAGAAGGAGCATAAGGCCAACATTTTTCAATTGGTGAACATGTCTTCTCAGCTGATGGTGGAGCGACAGGGAAACAATGGGCTGAAGGCAAGGGTGGTCGAGTTAGAGAATAAGGTGACTGAGCTGGAGGCTAGCATCCTAAAGAAAGAGGTGGCCATGGTGGAAGCCTATAAAGCCTTTTTGGACCACAGGGCTGAGCTGAATGGGTTCTTCAACATCGGCTTGTTAAACTGCCAGGAGGAGGTCCAAAATGATTCCCTGAGCTCGATTTGTCACAGATGGGTGACGAGGTAGGCTTGGCGGCTTGGGACGTTGTTGATCCTTAGCAGTGAGTTGTTGGTGAGGAAGGTGTCACTAAGGTTGCCACCAAGTAAGATGCTGGTGATGAAGGCGTCGTTGAGGTCACCGCCAAGCAGGGGGGACCCCCACCTTCATAAGCCATTGATGCTTGCCATAATTTTTCAGCCTCTGTAGCTTTCTGGTCATGCCTTGTAATTTGTTTTTTGTAAATTTTTTTTTATGTTAAATCTCTTATCTATTTATGCTTGTATGTATACCCCCCCGTGGAGCTTGACTTGCTCGAGCTTGGGAGTGTGAGCTTCAAGAAGGATTCTAATTTTGTATATCGATGTATGTTATTTCTTCCCTATTTGTTTTACCAAGGCTTCTTGCTCGATGAAGGGCGGTAGGGGTTGAATCTTAGAGAGTCTCCTTGGGACGTCTCTTAGACTATTCTAGAGTACTCAGGTTGGTATGGAAGGTACCTTCTCTGGCCTATCTTCCTCTTATCATTACCCATCAGGGCAATGTGCTCAGCCGAAAGGTGCTTTCTCTGGCCTCTCCCTTTCCTTGGCTTTTTTGTCTAATTAGGACGGTAGCCACCAAGTCTTTTACAGTCAGAAGGATGCCTGTTTTGGCCTTACCCTTTCCTTAACTCTCTAGTCACCACGCTTGCCACTTAAAGATAATAAAATGGTCATTAAAATAGGAAAAAGGATACCTAATTTATGAAAAATTATTACAAGTAGCTAATACCTAAGGTGTTTGTCGAAAATAGAATAACTAAAGCGTTTGTAGAGCTCAAACCGATCAGTCTTTACTAATAGTAGATCTTTAAATGCTCTACGTTCTAAGGATGGGGCATAGCTCATCCTTTTAAGTCTTTTAACCAGTATGTCCATGGTCGAACTATACCAGTGACTTTGTATGGTCCTTTTCCTAGCTCTGTCCCAGGGCTGCCAAGCTGGGCTCTTTCGTACTTAGGGACACTTCTCGAAGCACCGAGTCTCCCACTCTGAAGCTTCACTGCTTCACTCTTGAGTTGTAGTACTAAGCAGCTCTCTGCTTATTAATGGCTATATTCATTTTTACATTATCTCTAAGTTTTTCGAGCAGGTCGAGACTTAGCAGTATTTAGACTTCATTTTCTTCTAGATGAAACAACTCAATTCGGGATGAGGGCATTCCAATTTCAATTGGGATCACCACCTAGGTGTTAAAGGCTAGTGAAAAGGGTGTTTCTTTGGTAGTTGTCCGGACTGTGATCTGATATGCCCATAGGACGCTTAGTAATTATTCTTCCCAAGTATAGGGTTGCGATGTAGTAATAATCTCGGTAAGACTGAGGTCGAATCCACGGGGACTGAACCTTGTACGTAATCTGAAAGTAACTTAAACTAGAACTAGGCAAAGATGTAATCTAAATTAGGAAAAATTAATGGAATAATGCTCAATAAATTTAACTAAAACGTGTAAAATTCAAAGGTGGGAAACTAGGGTGCCAAGGATCCACTTGTGGAGATCAGGGAGATCTATGCTTGATTTATAAACACAACTAGAATTGGAGTCACATCTTCATCCAGTTGGAGGATATATCATTAAAATTCGAATATGAACTTCCTTTGATCCAATTTTCAAGAGATGAGAGGTATAAGAATTAGAATTGATTCCATCACAAAATCATGCCCATGAGACAAAGCAAACAACAGAATTTAACCAATCCACATCTAATCTAAGGAATTTATGAACATTAGGAAGGGTTCCATCATCCAACCATGCCCATGAGACGATTGCGAACAACAGGGCTCCCATGTTCACAATCCCTATAATGCAAAGAACATACCAGAATCTATTGCTGATCCATTGTAATTTAAGTCACAATATAGAAAACTTCCCATCACGGTACAAGCTTCACCTCTTAGCCCTAACTAAGAGGTTTAGCCTGACATGATCATGCTAAAAACCCTTAAGGAAAGATATAAACAAAGAAATAAGGAAAAGGAAGAAGGATGAGAAGTTGCTGAAGCCGTCCACGGCTTTCTCTCTCTCTTGTGCTCCACCTCACGTCTCAAGATGATCAATGCCCTCTCTCCCTTTCTCTCTCCCTTTTATAAAAGCACCAGGGGTGGTGGAATGATTCAGTGTGGAGTTTTACACATAGCAGCATGCGTAGCCTTGAAAACGCAAGCCGAGTTGCGTTCTAATAGAATTTTCGGACGGTGGACGGTCCAAGAATCAATTTTTCCTACATGGTTAGGGTAAAGACCCCCCTCTGAAGATTCTAGATGGTTCAGATCATCCAACCGACCACAAACAATGGCCCACAACACCCCACAATGTCTGAAAAAATTGAACATGCATACGATGCAAAAATTCCTGCACTAAGATGCTCGGTGGGCCTCACAGTGATGTTTCGGCGAAATTCACCTCATTCATTGGATTCCTGGAAAATTTCAGTCGAAAAGGAGTGGTTTTGGTCGAGTTTTGGTGCGGTCCACTGTTTCAAATCAACTCGCCGTTCATCCTACGTTTTTCAGCGATCCACGTGTGTACGTGTGCATGAGGCTAAAAGAAAACCTTAGTTAAGGTCATGGTCACCCTCGGGGTGAATGGATGGTCCAGATCGTCCATTGGGACAAGCACGATGGGATATAATGATCACTCGATGGACTCTGTGCTAATGCTGCCTGTTTTTGGAAGAAGGATCGGGTTAATGCAAGTTGACTAGACCTGGCAGTCCAATGCGGTGCGTGAGTGCACCACCTGTGCACTCCCACATCTTCATGTGGGGTCCACTGTGATGCGTGTGAGAAATCCGCTCCAACCATCCATTTTACCAGCTCATGTAAGGGGTTGAGACCAAAATTGAAGCATATCCAGATATCAAGTGGGCCCAAATCAGTGTTTTATGGGCTGATCTATCCGTTGGGGCACTTCCACAAAGATCCAATGGCTGAAATTCAACGTGTACAGTTAATTTAGGGTCCTCAGGCCAGATATAAAGTTTTAAGCCAAACGGATGGTGGGAACCCTGTGATCTTGCATTTAGGATGACTTTCAAGCTCCTTTAACATCAATTTCTTGATTTTCTCGGACCTCTAGTGTGTAAATTCTTTGATCTCAGTCTCCTGGGATTTGTCCCTTGCCTTGGTGATTTTTGAGCGTTAAATTCATGCTTTTAGTACCCTTTTTCAGTCCAGGCTCCTAAATTCATATTGCAATAGAAACACGATTAAAATAGGACGTTAAGCAATATCATGTTCGTAAAATCAGGTAATAATTGGGGTCTAATATGCAATATTTGAGCCTCAACAGTCAGGGATGTAACAGCCCAGCTTTTTCCTAACTTGGAATTAGACGTCCTTAGGCAATGGGTCGCTCCTGACACCTTATTAACCTGTCAGAACTCAATCTCAAAGTCTAAAACTGCTTTTGAACCCATTTCCTTCACAAATCCCACCCTTCACCACCTTGATCTTTCAATTTTTCCTAAGTACTTTCACCCTAGACACTATCTTAAACTAGTTAAGTAGTACAACTTAGATCACTCTATATACAAACTACAAAGGACTAAGTACCATCTCAGACGGAAATCACTTAGGATTAAATCCTTTAGAAATTTGACAAAGTTAACTAAGTGCTAAACTAGATTAGCCATGAAATCCATTTGAATCGCTTTAAATACGATCTGCAAGACCCAAAACTTATAGAATCATTGACGCTAGGTTACCCTAAAATCTAGGATCAAACTCATTACCCGACTGCTCTCGGGAGCACGTTGAAACTCCGTATCAGATCTAGATCGCACCTCGGGAGACCAAATAATATGAAGTTAAAGAATTAGGACTGCCTCGCTAGGCTTGACAACCATCTCGAAAATCAAATCTAGCCAGTGTCTCATGGCTGTTCGCTTGAGTCCGGAGCGAGAGAGTGTGAAAACACTTGTTTTCTTTCCAAAATAAATATCTTGAATAGTAATCTGAGACTTGTCGCTTGCGGATCAGTTTTAAGCAACTAGACCGTCAGAATCAGACCAAATTACACCCTCGGATCAAGAGAAATTTCATACACATATCCATGTACTCAGAATCTCCGATCGAGTTCCACTGACCGTTGAACTGAAACTGGTCCGCCATTTGCGATCTGAGAATTTGACTGAAATGAAAACGTAACTCCACCTAGATCCACAGTTAGTGAACTTAAGTCTGACCTTTGGCTCAAGGGGAGGCTCCGGAAATGCTCTGTTGAGCTGAAATAGATGCCCTTTGGACAAAACGCAAGTATACCTTGACTTTAAGTCTATTTTAGTGAGATTTTAGGCTATATAAGGACCTTAGAAACCTCTCTCTCACAGCCATACGAATTTAAGAGAAAACCTAGGAGAGAGAGAGAGAGAGAGAGAGAGAGTGAGAGAGTTGTGGGAGATCTTTCCTGCCTTTCTTCCTTGCTGCCTTAGGTGCTTAACCACCTCATTCTTATCGCTTTCCTGGCGATTTCAGCGACGTTTATAGGTAAAAAACCTTAACCCTAAACTGATTTGGGGTTTTAAGAGTTGTAGGTTATGAAATAGCTAACCTATTTCATCATATAGGTTGTCGAATCGCCGTATACAAAGCCTTAGCAAATCAATCGACTCCGTTACGATTCTACGATAAAAGGTGAGGACTTTAGGTGTATAGGTTATGGTTTTCAATACTTTCAATGTCAGATAATGATAGATTCATAATCTGCATGCAATTGCACATGTACAAAGTACTTTCTATTTTTCGTGTCGATTAAAGATGTAGATTATGGAATTTTACATATTCTAGGTATTCGTAGAAAATACCGTATACGTATAAATTTTGGAAATGTGTTTGACATGATTATTTGTTGTATGAATATACGATATATGGATAAAATACTTATTTGGCGAAAGGATTCGCCCAAATACATGTTTTACTAATATACACTATGTATGTAGAAATACTGTATTGTAGAAAGTACCGTATACATATATATTTTAGAGATGTGTTTGCTATGATTAATTGTTATATAAATATATTATATATGCGTAAAATACTTGCTTAGCGAAAGGACTCGCCCTAATACATGTTTGCTAACATACACTAAGTATGTTGAAATAATGTATGTTAAGTGTTTGTGAAAATGCTTGTGTGAGTAAGTGTTTGGATGTTGGTGCCTTAGGTAGGTGTTGAGATGGGATTCTCAACTACCTTAGAGACATGTATGATTTCCTCCATGAGGTTGTTTACTTAAACCACTTACTTGTGCAAATATATGTGTTTGTATTCCTATCTATATAGTGCTTCATAACATGCTTTATAACATGCTTTATAATATGCTTTATGATATGCTTGTTAACATGCTCAACTGATTGTATGATTTTATTTATGTGATGCGTATGTTTAAATTCATGTTTATGTTGTATGATCTGTCATGGGTGATGGGGGAGTGGTATAACGATTCCGTGCAACAGCCCTGGCAGCCCTAAATGGATAATACCAGACTTTAATTGTATGATTTGAACCTTGATCCATTACTGCTTTACCTATCTGTAATTGAATGTGATTGGGGCTATTGTATAGTCCAGGCAATCGGTAACGGGATTGAATTCGTGGCTATGATTCATTTGCCACGTGAGATGTGTTCGACAAACCCGAGTTGTACTTCGGTTGGCGATAGTGGTTGGCCACGCGAAGTGCTTATGCGCTTCATGTCGTCCAACTTGTCGTGTGCTCGAGCTAGCCGAGCTCGTCACGTAACCCGATTTGTCTAATGTATGTTCACCATGTTTGGACGCTACTGTTTGAACCTATGGTACCAAACTTACCAGTGAAATCTCGTTAACCATGGTACCTCGATCCGTTAAGACTCATGAGCCGGGCATGGTGGTATGGGACACCGTAGTCAAGCTGTCGGCCTACGCTGGGGCCACGTGCCTCCCCGTAGTGACCATTGAGCAACCAAACTCGTGAGCCAAATACGGTGGTATGGGACACTATATTCGAGCTGTCGACACCTACGGCGAGAGCCGAGTACGGTGAGACTTGTATTCGTGTTGACGGGCGACGAGTCCTTCGTAGTGTCTTCGAGTAGACTCTAAAGTCTGTGATTGGCGATGAGCCCTTCGCAGCAACTAGAGCATGAGTTGAGCCGAGTACGGTGAGACCTATATTCGAGTTGACTGCCAGCGATTGAGCCGAGTATGGTGAGACCTGTATTCTAGTTGACGGCCAGTAATTGAGCCGCATACGGTGAGATCTGTATCCGTGCTGACGGGTGACGAGCCCTTTGCGATGCCTTCGCGATGCCTCTCGAACCATAATATCGTATGAGATTATCTAGGATTGACGACCCTAGAATGGATCATGTTTGGGAATGATACAAGGGACATACCTTAGTTTCCCAATACTGCTGTTTAAAATGGACTAATAACTACTCGGTAATCATTCTCATCATCGCACCGCATGTGCCTGGTAGATGTGGAGCACTGAGGGAGGTATGCATCTGCGAACGTAGGATGATGTCGCATGAGGGTGGTTTGGCAAGGGCATACATCATGACTATATTCATACTTACATTAATAAGAGTAGTTAGGAGTGTTTGATTTTACTGCTTTATCATTACTGCTTGACTACATTGATAACATGTTAACTTATGCCTTATTGTTCCACTGAGTTGATCACTCACTCCCATATTACGGGACGGTGTTTGCAACACCAACCAGATTTGTTGAGTTTCAGGTGATGACGATGCTTTTAAAGTAGAGCCGGACTACTACTATGATGTTGAGGAGGAGTTCTCCTACATATAACTCTCTGACAGGTATATGAAGACCTGGTAATGTATTGATGGGGCTATGGTACTCGGGATAGAAGACATTACACTTCCTCACATTTGGTAAATTTTAGAATTGTACTTGTAATTATTTAACCTGGTAACATTATCACACACTAGAGACTCACTACAGTTTTTATATTTTATATGTCTATCATAGTCTTCCGCTTGCAATTTAATTATCTCTGGAGTATGATATGCTGTTTTGGCTTAACCTCACTCATGTTCAATGCACGATCACAATAAACATTCAATCATTATTCATTTTGTTGCATAAATGATGTTCTGGAACTCGAGAGTTGAGTTACTACTCGACCCCCGATTTTCAGGGTGTTACAAGGGACTACTCATCGGGGTTAAATGCTCGGGTGGTTGTCATGGCATCGCCGCAAACTGCTAGCACTTATCACATTTCTCACGAATGGCTTGACATCCTCGTGCATAGTGGGCCATTAATACCCTTATCGGACCGCTTTGTGTGCTAATGCTCTCCCTCTTGAGTGATTTTCATAAACTCTTTGGATTTCTCTCAAGACATACTCATCTTCTTCAATATCATGTATTGAGTAGACCAATACCTGGAGTTTGTCCTCAAGCAGCTCGCCCTATTACAGGTAACAGATGATTGGGTCCATCCAGCTCGGTCCACTGATAACTAGGAGGGCCTCTTTTAGCTTGGGTTGACGAATGCCTGGTTCTAGTATGAACTCTATCGATGGTTGAGGCCAACCTAGTTAGGGAGCCTGCATTAACATTATCGGATCTCAAGACTTGCATGATTTTGTACCATTTAAATTTCTCAAGCAGGTCACAGACCCTTCTTAGGTAGGCGATCATCTTCTCACATTTGGCTTGGTATTCAGTGGTCACTCATTGACCACTAGCTATGAGTTGATGTATACTTTTAGCTTCTGTGCTCCCATTTCCTTGGCTAGTCGCATGCCCACTAAGACTGCCTCATACTTAGCCTCGTTGTTGGAAGCTCAGAAGTCGAGTCACAGTGCATACTCGATCTTAACCTAGTCAGGGATGTCAGAATTAACATTGCCCCACTCCTTGCGCATTCAAGGACCCATCTACATAGAGCATCCAAGTCAATATTGTCAAGCTTTGTTCTTTCCCCTCATATGCAGGAGGAATGTCGTTTGGAGAGAGGGTGAACTCTACGATGAAGTTGGTGACAGCCTAGTTGCTACAAGATGTCAAACTTACCAAGCTCGATTTCCCACTTGGCGAGTTGACCTAAAGCTTCTGGCTTCTGTAGCACTTATCAAAGTGGCTGATTGGTCATGACGATAATAGTGTGGGCTTGGAAGTAGGGTTTGAGTCGTCAGGAAGATGTGACCAAGGCTAGTGCCAACTTCTTAATCCTAGTGTAGCATGTCTCGGCATCAGCCATTGCTTTTCTTACAAAATAAATGGGTCACCGAGCACCCCCATCCTTCCCTAATTAGGGTCGAGTTGACTGTTGTTGGTGAGATGGCCAAGTATAGAAATAGCTCCTACCCTACACATGTGTTGAGAACATGGGTGGAGACCCCTTGAGCTATTGGAATGCCTGCTCACACTCCTCTGTCTATGTCAGCTTCTTACTCCCCCTCAACTGCTGGTAGAAGGGTATGTACTTATCTGTGGCCCTAGAGATGAACCTATTTAGTGTTGCGACTCTAATCGTAAGGCGTTGAATTTCCTTTGTTGAACTAGGCGAGCTCATCTCTGTGAGAGCTCAGGTCTTAAAGGGATT
Organism: Magnolia changhungtana; assembly: GCA_030180095.1. NCBI lineage: Eukaryota > Viridiplantae > Streptophyta > Magnoliopsida > Magnoliales > Magnoliaceae > Magnolia > Magnolia changhungtana. The sequence goes on along the minus strand of JASAUF010000600.1, from coordinate 22,059,882 downwards.
TGCCTTTATCCCTCTCTAGTGGACCATGAAACCCAAAAACTTCCTTGAGTTGACGTTAAAGGTGCATTTGCTCGGGTTGAGCTTCATCATGTATCTCCTCAGGATACCAAACATCTCTCTTAGGTCGACTATGTGGTCCACAGCCTTAACATTTTTGACGAGCATGTCATCAATATAGACCTTTAAAGTCTTCTCAATCTAATTATAAAATATCTTGTTTACCAATCTCTGGTATGTTGCTCTGACGTTCTTCAATTTGAACGATATTGACCTAGTAGCAGTACAGACCTCATTTGTGATGAAGGCAGTCTCTACTTGTCATGCTCATGCATGTTGATTTGGTTATAACCTGAGTGTGCATCCATGTAGCTGAGCAGTACATACCCGGTGGTGGCACCCACCAATTGGTCGATCCTCGGCAACAAAAATCTGTCTTTAGGGCAAGCCTTATTTAGGTCGGTATAGTTAACACAAACCTGCCATTTCCCCATTGGCTTTTCTTCACTAGCACTAAATTGGTGAGCCAATTGGTGTAGTGGACCTCTTCAACGAAACTAGCCTGAAGAAGCTCATTGAACTCTTCATTGATTACGCCATACCTCTTCGCATCGAAGGCTCGTCTCTTCTATCGAATGGGTTTGATGGTCGAGGTCGACATTTAAGCGTTGGAACATGGTGCTCGGATCTATCCTGGGGATGTCCAGATGAGATCATTTGAACATGTCGGTGTGCTCTCTCAGGAGGTTTGTCATTTTAGCTTAGAGTTGGGAGTCGAGTAGTGACCCAATCTGGACCATCCTTACAAGGTCTTCCTCGGAGAGTTGTACGGGGACCGGATCTTCCACGGGCATTCCGGTATTCCTCTTTCTGTACTTTCTTCCCTAGGATATAGGGAGGTGGTATGCATTACCCGTTGTTGTTGTGCTCTTCCTCAAAGAGTTGTTAAGTAGCATTGTCGGGCTTCATGTTGGTTGCCCTTGACTCTGCCAATCGCATGCTCGGTTAGAAAATTCATGGACATGTGATAGATGGACACTACAACCCACATGGTGTCTGGGGATACTCTGCCCAAGATCGCATTGTACACTAAAAGGCAATCCACCACAAGGACGTCTATCATGGTGGTGACCTAGTTGGGATCCTCTCCTGTCGTCACCGACAGCAAGATACTCCCTTCCGAGGTCACACTCTCTCATGTGAAACTGACTCGGGGGTTCGCATGGGATATAATCTCAACCTTCCTATCCCCATCTTATCGAAGGTAACTGCAAATAAAATATTTGTCGAGCTCCCTGTGTCTACTAGCATCTGGTGCACTTTGTGGTTGGCCACAGTCATGGTGAACACCAGTGCATTGTTGTGTGGGTGTTAGATCCCCCATGTATCCTCCTCGGTGAAGGTGATCATGCACAATTCTATCTTGGGATCCTTCCAAAGATGACTGGCAAGGTTCACCTGATGTACCTCGTCGGTGAGCCTTGCACTTCAAGCATGAGCTCAACTCATTCAGTTCAAATCGCCTCCACTGGCGTGTCCTTTGAAAATGGTACAGATTTACCCCACTGGCTCATTGTCGTTGTTCTCCTCTCACTGTTCTTAGTGAGGAGCAAGTCGGTCTTCCCTATGCTTGGTGACGAACTCGCGTAGGTAGCCCCTCTATATGAGGGACTCGATCGCTTCTTTAAGATCGAAGTAGTCAGTCGTGTTGTGGTCATGGTCTAAATGAAAGTGACGGTATTTTGACTTGTCCCTTTTCTCTGGACTATCCCTCATCTTGTTTGGCCACTTCAGGATTCTTTTCTCTCTGACCTCCATGAGTACCTTCTCTGGCGTGGTGTTTAATGGAGTATATTGACGAAACCGACTCTCTGGGGTTGGCGTTGTGTAACACCCCGTACTTTCCAGTACTCGAGTGTTACTATATACCTTAACTTAGTACAAATATAAACCTAACTTATTTAAACATTTATGTTCATTCTAGTCTAAATCCAACCATTGGAAGCAATCACCGCCCATGTATCAAGTTATCCGTCCATTGTTATTCAAGATGGACCTCCACATTGACGTAGGAATCTATTTTCAAGGTTTCCATCTCCTGGATAGATCAATCAATCATTCATCTTAGATTTGGAAATCTGAATTGCCATATCTGCTATTTATCAAGTCTATGACATCTTATTCAACGATCTAACACTAGATCGTGTGATTCTAAGTATAGATTGTAATATTAACTATTCAAGTGCTCCTAAGTTCATATCAAAACAACTTAATGCTCTTTAGGATCCCTAGAACCCTTTTAACCCCTAATGTTCCAGATGTAGAATGATCTGACAGTTGAAATTGTAGAGCAACTATGAAATTCGAGATGAATCATTAGATTTAGGCCTCTCATCATACAATGATGTATCTGATCATCAAAATCAGTCAGTAGATCCATCTAAGGGACTCCTGGACAATCGATGAACCATCCTAAAATAATTCGTCCATTCAAACCCATGATCGATCGTTCAGTTGAGAGGTAGGGGCGATTAATTGTAGAAATAGCTGCTGAACTTGCCCTAGATCGGGTTACAAACTATTAGGCATGTTGACGATCATATTTGAAAGGGATCCAACTGTTGGATGGTTGGAAAATGCCTTTGGCACATAAAACAAACGTTAGGGCCCACCTAAACCTTAGACCTGCCTGATCTTTGGTCGGGGGACCTATTTAGACCCAAGGAGTCTGATGGACGGGTCAGATCTCGGAGGGTAACCCCATGGACCCCACTTTTGGGTAGGATGAGTGCACAACACGTATGCATTGTGGAGCAGTGGACCATCGTTTCAGGTTAAACAGGTTTGACCTAATGATTTTCGAAAAAGGAAATATCCTTTCCGTCAGCATCCATTTCAAATGGACGGATGTTTTTGCTTGATCAATGACCCACCGTCTGGCAGCTTAGGCATGATTTGGATCGTCCATCACGGAGTCCATGAAAATTTGATCAAAACCCAAGTGTTTCAAATGCTAGAAAGTCTTTGGGTACACACGGTGTCAATCGCAAGTATAGGCTGGCTTGTAGGCAAAATTATGTTTCCAGCCCTGTCAAAACCAACCTACTGTGATTCATGTGGACCACCTTTAGTCGATCTGAACCGTTCAGGTTGTAGACCTCTTAAATTCGTCCAAGATAGTGGACCCCACATAAATGCATGCATACGTGAATGTGCTGGAATTCAACTCAAAGATGCCCCACATGAGTGACACATTCTAAAAACAGAAACTATGTCCACCCCTTTCTCTAGTCAGCCGGCATGATCCATGAGAGGATCCCTCCTCCAATCACAACCTTTTTCTTTGGACGAATTCAAAACGTCCATTCGTTGTTCACGTGGATTAGGGTTCCATAAAGAAAACCAACGCTAGGGCTTCCTTTCTGCTGGCTATTTTCCAGAAAACCAGATAGCGGGATTAGATCCTAGCCTTCTAGTCTCATCCGACGGCTCTGAGGGAGTTTAGGGCTCGATTTAAGACCAAAACTGTAACGCCCTGAAAATCGGGGGTCGAGTAGTAACTCAACTCTCGAGTTCCAGAACATCACTTATGCAACAAAATGAATGATGATTTAATGTTGACTGTATTAGAGTAGTGAACATGAGTGAGATTAAGCCAAAACAACATATCATACTCCAGAGACAGTTTAAGTTGCAAGCGGAAGACTGTAATAGGTAGACAAAATATATAAATTATGATGAGTCTCCAGAGTGTGATAACATTTCCAGGTTAAATAATTACAAGGACAATTCTAAAATATACCTAATGTGATGACGTGTAAAGTCTCCTATCCCAAACACCATAGCCCCGTCAGTACAATACCAGGTCTTCATAGACCTGTCAGAGAGATATAGATAGGAGAACTCCTCCTCATCACCATAGAAGTAGTCCGGCTCTGCTTCACAAGCATCGCCATCACCAGAAACTCAACAAATGTTTGGTGTGTACAACATCGTGTCCGTAACGTGGGAGTGAGTAGCTAACTTAGTGGAACAATAAGGCATAAGTTAACATGCTATCAATACAGTCAAGCAGTAATGATAAAGCAGTAAATCAAACACTCCTAGTTACTCTGATTAATGCAAGTATGAATGCAGATATGATGGATGCCCTCTCCGACATACTCCCTCAAGCGACACCATCTCACGTTCGCGCATGCTTACATCCCACAGTGCTCCACATCTTCCAGGCACATGCGATGCATGATGAGTATGATTACCGAGTTTTTAATTAGTTCATTTCAAACAGCAGGATTGGGAAACTAAGGTACCTCCCTTGTATCATATCCAAACATGATCCAATCTAGGGTCGTCAGTCCTAGTTAATATCAGACGATAGTGTGTTTTCTAGGTCACTGCAGAGGCTGCCCTGGTTACGCACAAAGGTTGCACCACTCCCCATCACCCCTTAAACGATTCATCACGATACAACTATACGTAAACAGGCCTAGTTCATATTCTATATGTCGCGGCGAACCCTAAGGCACGCTGCAACTTCAGAATATGCTCGCGGTCACTACAAAGGGCTGCCAGGGCTATACACACAAAGATTGCACCACTCCCCCATCACCTTATCAGTGTGGCCGACAGGCGCGAATATAGTGTCCCATACCACCATAATCGGCTCACGAGTTGAGTTGCTCACTTGGTCACTACGGGGAGGCACGTAGCCCCGGCGTAGGCCGACAGCTCGACCACGGTGTCCCATACCACCATGCCCGGCTCATGAGTCTTAGCGGATCAAGGTACCATGGTTAACGGGATTTTTCACTGGTAAGTTTGGTACCCTAGGTTCAAGCATTAGCGACCAAACATGGTGAACATACATAAGGCATACGGTTTACTTGACATGTTCGGCTAGCTCGAGCGCACAACAAGTTGGGCGATATGAGGCGCAGAAGCACCTCGTGTGGCCAACCACTATCGCCAACCGAAGCACGACACGGGTTCACCAACACATCGTGCGTGGCGGAACGAATCCCGACCACATCTTCAAGTCTGATACCGGATGCCTGGACTACAAACATAGTCCCAAGCTCAGTCAAATCCAAATCCATAGCATGTGAAATACGGCATGATAATGTGGTAATTCAAGAACACTAGTAAGCATATTAAAAAGCATAACATGAAGCATGTTAATAAACAAGTCACAAGGCATGTTCAAAGCATGTTATAAAGCATTATGTAAATATGTATACAAATACTTACATTTCGTAGGCGAGTGGTTAGAGTGAACAACCACATGGAGAGTGTCCTATGCGACTCTAAGGCAACCGAGAATCCCACCTCAGCACCTACCTAAGATTCTGACACTTAAGCACTTGCACTCACAAGTGAATTCTCCAACACTTGGAATGCAATAGTTCAACATACATGACGTATGCTAGGGAAGTGTGTACTAGGGTTGTCCCTTTACCGAGCTACTATTTTATACATATACAACATATTCATACAGCAAATAAACATAGCAAACACATCAGCAAATTTTATACGTATAGGGTACTTTCACGTATACCCAATTTCGACATACATAGTGTTTACAAAGGAACATAGGTTTCGGCGATTCTTTTCGCCAAGCTAGTATTTTAATCATGTATTGTATAATCATACATTAAATACATATGTCAAACATTATTCCAAAAGAAATACGTATACGGTATTTCTACAATACGTAATTTCGACATACGGCGCATTTACAAGTAAACATATATTTTGGCGATTCCTTTCGCCAAACTAGTATTTTATTCATATGTTATATAATTAAACATTAAATAAACATGTCAAGCATTTGTCCAAAAAAAATACGTATACGGTATTTATACGTATACCTAGAATATGTGGAATTCCATATTTCACACCGTTAATCAAAACAGGAAACGGAAAGCACTTTGTACATGTGCAAATGCAAGCAGATCATGAATCTACCATTATCTGACATTGAAAGCGTTGAGAACCGTAACTTATAAGCTTAAAGTCCTCACCTTTGCCTTTGGAAACGGAACGAATCAGCAAGGGTAACGGATCTTCCGTCTACGGGCGATTTCTAGCCTAAAGAGCGGAATCGGTTAGTCTGTATACATCCTACCGCGATTCCACCGCAAATCAGACCTAGGGTTAGGTTTTCTTACCTTCAAATGAGGCGGAATACGCCGGGAAAGCGTCTAGAATAGAGCGGTGTACGCCGTGTAGCAAGCCAAAGCAGGAGGAGGAAGATCGACAGCGATCTCCAAGTCCTTCTCTCTTTTTTCTCTCTCTTTTCTCTCTCCCAAAACCCAAATTCGTATGGCTGTGAGAGAGGGTGCTCTAAGGCCCTTTTATAGCTTCAAACATTACGGAAATAGACTTAGGTTCATGGGGTCTTTATATAAGATTTTCGACGCTTTTCCACTCAAAAGGGAGTTCGTAGCCCTCTTTGAACCAAAGGTCGACTTAAGCTTATCATCAATGGATCTACGTGGGATTACATTTTGACTCATTCGGATGCGCGGATCGCACGTGGCGGACCACTTTCGGTTCGACGGTCGGTGGCCACGATCGAAAAATTCCAAGTACATGTAAATGTTCTGAAATTTTTCTTAATCCGAGGGTGTAATTTGGTCGATTCGACGGTCGGTTGCTTAATCTTGACGCGTCAACGAACGATGCCGATCACTATTCCGATATTTATTTCGGCTTGTGAATAGTGTTTTTCACACTACCTCGCTCCGATTCGAAACAAATGGCCGTGGAATATCGGATAAGGCCGATTTTTGAGATGATTGTTAAGCCCAGTGGGGCGGTCCTAGTTCCTTAACTTCGGGTTAATCGGAATCCCGACGTGTGATCTAGACCTGTCTGAAGTTTCGTTTCATTCCCGAGAGCAGACGGGAAATGAGTTTGGTTCTAAACTTTAGGGTAACCTAGCGTCAATGATTACTGAAGTTTTGGGTCTTGCGGATCGTATTTAAAGCGATCCTAACGGATTTCGTAGCTAATCTGGTTTCACACCTAGTTACTTTGTCTCATTTCTAAAGGATTTAGTCCTAAGTGAATTCTGGTCGAGGTGGTATTCAGGCCTTTGGAGTTTGTATATAAAGTGATCCAAGTTAAACTACTTAACTAGTTTAAGATAGTGTCTAGGGCGAAGGTGCTTTGAAAAATTGAAAGCACAAGGTAGTGAAGGGTGGGATTTGTGAAGAAAATGGTTTAAGGAGCGATTTGAGGCTTTAATTGAGCGTTTAAGAAGTTAAACCTGTGTTAGGATTGATCCATTGCCTAAGGACGTCTAATCCCAGGTTGGCAAAAAATCCGGGGCGTTACAAAAACATTGAGTAGCAACAAGTCTCTCTCCCACGTCCTTGCCATAACTTAACAAACAACCATTTTCTTCTCCATGCAAACCCACCAGCCAAATCTCTCCTAAGCTTTGTAAGAGCTCGTCTAGAAGCTTCTCAGAGTCCATAAGGACCATTTGCAAGCATCGGATTAGGGAAAGAAGCAGTGTTGTCTAAGACGCCATCAATGGCCACCTACTTCTTCCTCGTTCAAACTGCACCAAATTTGATTTGAGTCAGACAGTTCTGATCGATTCTGAGCATTGCAAAAGTCTAGGGAGAGAGAGAGAGAGGAAGAAAGAAATGAGGAGAGAGGAAGAGAAATGAGAGAGAGAGGGTGCGTTGTTGCACCAGCTCGAATCAGGCCGAGTCGCGATTGTGACTCAGGCCAAAAATGGACCAAGTCCATTGAGTTGGGTTGCGCTTGAGATGAGTCCAGCCACCTCTGGACTTTTCAGAAGCATTAAAGAAGAAGAAATAGAAAGAGAGAAAGAGAGAAAGGAGGAAGAGGAAAGAGAAGCTAGAGAGAGTGGGTTCGAAAGCAACTCGAGCATGTCCCTGTTGAGTCGCGCGGATTTAACTCATTGAGACATGAGGCGAGTTGAGCTTTGGTCCAACAGACTTGTTGGATAGGTCTGAAGAACGAAAAGCAGAAAGAAGAAGAAGAAGAAATCATTAGGAAGAAAGAAAGAGGGGAGTTCGGGGCTCAACTTACTGCCGAGTCAAGTGAGTTGTCGACTCGCTGAACCGAGTCAAGCCAAGTTGGCTGCCGAGTCTTACTCATTCTTGTAGCAATCATGACCAGCAAGTTGTGGGTCATTTTAGTACGAGGAGAAGAAAAAAAAAAGAAAAGGAAGGAAGAAGAGAGAGAAGAAGAGAAACCACAGGGAGGCCGAGTCAACTTGGCTGGGACCGAGTCCAGCTGGGTCGGGTCATGCTTGGGCCTGGTCTAGGCTTTGCTGAGGTAGAGTTGTGCGAAGTTGGGTCAACTCAGTTGTGTCGAGTCAGGTTGAGTCACAGAGCGGGTTGTCGGTTCGAATTGAGGTTGAGTTGAACTACCTAGTCAGCTAAGGCGGGTCCACATTCTCCTTCCAGATTGAAATGATTTCGATTACAATTATCATCATTACCATTGTTATCATTATTAGGATTATTAATATTAGATATGATTAACCATTAGTAAATTTTCTATACTAATATTAGTTATTATGGACAAATTACAACTATTAAATAGAAGTGTTTTATTCTTCATTCTTAAATATTATCATTAATAATAGATTACACTATTTTATTATCATTGTAATACTTATTATTACCATGGTCAAAAATATTAATTATATCATTAACGTTAAATTATAACTAACTATATTATTACATTGTGTTTAAACTATACATACATCATAGTTCAACTCCTGGAACTAAACCCTAGGATAAAATGCTAAAACCTAGGTAATCCAAACCCTAGGTTAAGACCTTAACCTCAAATAGTGTGTAAATCTTAGATCTAACCATACAACTTTACGATTTATGGTAGGATTTGATTATAAGGGAACACGCATTTCTTAGCGATAATGTAAGTGGTTTGAAATATAAGGTAATGATTTCTTCCCCTTGAGCTTTTCATTTTCCCATTAGCTTAAGTGACAGTTTTTATTTTAATTTTGGTTGATAATTGATATTTTTATCATATAATTACATGTGCTAGTTGTTGGAATTGAATGCTAAATTACATGCTCAATATTTATCTTGCATATTTTCTCATGTTTGTGAATTATACTTGTGGATTACTTATGGAACTTAAACTGGTACATCGATCAGTGGAAAATCCCACTTATAAATGTACACCCATACTTGGGATGTAACTTGATTGATTGTGTTTATAATGGGCCCTCGATATGGTGGTCACTTTGAATGAAGTGAATATTGAAGTGGGCCTACCATCCATGGGTTATTGTGTCTACGTGGCTTTTGAGGATGGTCTTTTTATTGCATAGATTTGATATTTGCCCTATGCAACTTCGATTTGATATTTTTCCTAAATGATTTTGATTGTTATTTGCCCTATATGACTTTGATGATTTATTTCTACATAACCATTTGATAGTAAGTCCCATATATTGAATTTGATTGGCCATTAGTCCGTGGTCTTCCATTAAACATCCTAAGGTGGTAGTCTCATGAGCCGAAGATGGTGGTCATGGGACACTATGTCCGAGCTGTCGGCCTACGCTGGGTGATGAACCCCCCGTAGTGACTTTTGAGCTTTCTTAAATTGGCTAGTTGTAAATTAAATGGAATAATAATGGTTGGACAAATCATGCATTCATAACATACGGGTAGAGCTGTACACGAGTCGAGTATTGCCTTACTCGTACTCGGCTCTTAACGCCCGAGTGCTGCTCGTACTCGACTCTACTCGGCCAAGGAGCAGGGACCCCCTGCTCGTACTCTACTCGCCCGAGTACGAGCTGAGTACAAGTAGTAAACGAGTAGAGTCGAGTCCGAGTACGAGCACACGAGTTGAGTACCGAGTGCGAGTTTTCGAGGTGAGTTCGAGTCTAAGTCTGAATTTGAGTCCAATTTGAGTAGGGTTTTTGAGTAACGAAACAATAAAATATATAAATTGCACATAATTACATTACATTGTTACATAATTACATTAACGTATTTACATAATTACATTACATTGTTCAAAATGACAATTTATAACTAATAACCTCTATAAGATGAGTATCTTCCTGTTCCTGTATTGTCATCTGATCCATCGAAATGCTATCTATTTTTTCATATACAAACTGATTCACTTCCTCTGAGTCAGAAGGCGAAGAGATTTTTCCTTCGTGCTCTTCTACACTTTCAACTAGATTTTTCAAACTTGCTTTATATGAAGAATTGTATGTAGTACCCAATGCCCTATAAAATTCACCGAGACGAGTCAGAAATTTCAATTTGTTACTCTTTTTCTTGTTCTTGTTTGTCGTACTCGACAAGTAACTCGACCCTGCTTCAACAGCGTGTTATCTTTGACTCGAATATCGCTGAAGTCTAGAAGCATCATCCATACTGCGTTTTATGGCGATTTGGAATTATTCTTCCTCCAAAGCTTTTAATCTGGCTTCCTTCTCTGCATCTTTTGTGGATGTCATTTGTGTACCAGATCCAGAAGCAGAAGGTTTGGATGGAGTGGAAGGCTTTCTATTCGAATCTAACAGGGCTTGAAAAAGAATTTGGACATCCTTAGGCGCATTGGGGCATGGTTTTGCATCACCACTTCGACATGATAAGTGTAGGCGAAAGCGATTAGTCTTGTTTACAAACTTTGTGCCACACAAACCACACTTAATCTTTATTTTTCTAGACCGTGGCGGTGATTCAACTAGGGAAGCATAGTCCCAAATGTTTGTCGATGGCTCAGATGACGACATTTCTACATTCAATTTTTAATAAAAAATTTAGAATATTGATAAATAAATTGAACTTGATATAACAACAAAAGAAAGCAATATAAATGTATCAAAATTAAAAAAATAAAAGCAAACGAACAGGCATATGTAAATAAATATCAATGATTCAAAGTCTTCCAAACCACATTCCAAAAGAACCAATACTTTTGTGTTTGCAGTTGCAGTGAAATAATATTACAGATCATTCAACATTCAGCCAAAAAAAATTGAAACATCGAAAATAATTACTGATCTGTAGGTAGAGACTCGTCATGAATCTCAATCTCCTTTTCTTCATCATCATCATTCATATCTCCTCCCCATATCGGGCGCAACCAATCTTGCGTACAAATCAACGCTTCAACTGTGTTTGGTGAAAGTGAGCTTCGATACTTGCTCACAATCCTGCTCCCTGTGCTGAATGCGGATTCTGATGCCACTGTTGAAATTGGTATTGATAATATGTCCCGTGCCATCACAGATAATGTAGGGTATTTTAATTCACTAACCCTCATCTTCCACCATTCCAACACATCAAATTCAGCTCGCACTATGATTGGCTCCTTGAGGTACATTTCTAACTCTGATTCCTTAGTATCAACTCCCATTCGTGCTTATGCCAAATATGATATGTATTCATTTAGTACATTCGGATTACCAGGTACAGAAATATCCGTATCTCTACTTTCTTCAACACCCGCTGCGGGTAAAGTATTAACATACGATTTATACAGATCTTCAAGGGCTTTACGAACCTTAGACGTCTCTGCTGCCGCTCTTTCAGTAGAATAAAGCTTCATGAAAATAAAGTTAACCAATCTCATATTACAACGGGGATCAAGAACAACTGCCAAGGACATCAACAGATGACATTCGTCCCAGTATTTATCGAACTTCGTCTTCATACCAACTGTCATCTAGCGTATGAAATCTGGACCCACATTGGTATTTTTCTGCAGAGCATCCTTAATCTTCCAAAGAGATGGAAGAAACAGATTTGCGGTTGGATACTGATTTCCAGAAAAAATCTTCACGCACTCGTAGAAAACTTGGAGAAATGTGTGAACTTGTTGTGCTTTGGCCCAATCATCTATGCTCGGCAACCAAGAATACGTTCTGTCACGCGCCGCGTATTCAGGAAATGCAAGCTGTAATTCCATTGCCGCATCTAACATTCCATAGGTCGAGTTCCAACGTATACAGACATCCAACTTCAACGTTTTTTTAGATGATACATTCAAACGTTGGATGATGTCATTCCATACACTCAGTCTCGATGGCGACCCCCTTATATATTTCACACTTTCTCTTATGTTCTCTATAGTGTCGTCGATTGCTTTCAGCCCTTCTTGTACAATCAAATTTACAATATGGGCACAACATCTAACCTGGAATATTTTTCCTTCAAAAAATAAATTTCCTGTAGCCCTGAACTGGTTACGTAAGCATGAAATGACACTGTCATTTGCTGAAGCATTGTCTAAAGTTATTGCTGAAATTTTCTTCTCAATGCCCCAGCCTTCTAGACAACTGTAGATGCAATCTGAAATAAGTAAACCAGTATGTGGAGGAGGAAGGTGTTTGAAGTTCAAAATTCTCTTGCATAGTTTCCAATCCTTATCAACATAGTGAGCGGTTAATGAAATGTATCCTTTTATTTGATTGGACGTCGTCCATAAATCAGAAGTCAAAGCTATTCTGGTCACTGAAGCTAAAACTTCTTTCAGTTTTATCTTCTCCTTTACGTACATCTTTATGCTTTCTCTCTGCACTGTGACGCGGGAGACATTCTCGGCCCGAGGGTTAAGGAATTGACAGAAAACCCTAAACGCTTTACTTTCAATCATTCTGAAAGGTTTTTCTTTAAAAATCACTAATCTAGCAAACCACTCATTCAGCTTCTCCTTATCAAACTTATGAATGGACACTACGCTTTGGGAGTCGTCCCCTTCGAATTCAGAAATGACAAATACGTCATGTTGGCGGGAGGAGGAGTCTTGCTTTCTTAGGACACGTCTTCAAATGTCTAATTAAATGTGTCGTAGATCCTCCTAGAATCTTGCTGAATAACCCTTTACAGTTATTACACTTTATCTTCTGTATACCGTTAACTGTCATATCTTCAAAATTTTCCCACACTGCTGATCTCTTCTTCTTCCCTTTACATGCGGTTAACATGTCTATGTCTCCCTCTACTATTAAAGGAGATGTGGCCGATGCACCCATTCCAGGGGTATTTGGGCTTTCGTCTTGACTAGCCATCTATAAAATAAAGTTCTCTATATGTTATACAACTATACCTAGGGGCTAGGGTCCTAGATGGCTAGACCGCTAGACGGGCATAATTACTTAACTGTCTAAATCAGTCACCCATTCAAAGTTAAATGGATTGTAATGCTTCATTTTCCAATTTAAATGCTACGCCGAAATTCCGGCAGCATCTCCCCTTATCTTTCCAGAATATATTAATCTTGTATTTGATTCTCATGTCAATCATCAACACAAAGTGTGGACATTTGACGACGGAAATAAATACATGAAATATATCCAGATAGAAAAAGGAGAGACGAAACCAGAACAGGCATATGCATTTAAATTGAAATAAATGAAGACATTACAATCTATCTAACCCTGAACTGTCCAAAAAAGGATAATTTGAGCAATTTCTATGCATCCAAGAATACACTGAATCTATGTCTGGCAACATAGAAATCCTCAAATGGGCAACTGATTATCCTATACTACAACTAGAACAATACAAATAATAATAAAAGATGACAATCAAACAATAAATGAATTAAAAGTGCAATCTGAAAGATGAATGCTAAGTGTAATAACTTGAGTGCACTAAGCATTCCTCAACCCAAATGCCAAATCCAATTAAGCATGGATTGGGAGGACTCGACGCATTGAAGGGTTTTCAGAATCCAAAAGTCATTTAGAAGTATGGATGGTTTGCAATTAAAATTAAAGGAATTGTAAATATTCTCTCATACTAATTTTGAGACCTCTCTTTTTAGTGAGATTATCAATAAATTTTCTTTTTTTGTTTATTTTTGAAAGAAAGAGAATAGAATGTGTAACATATATAGTTGTCACTAAACTATTTAAGTATTAATCCATTATCGACTACATAACTAAAATTACATCACTGTAATGATTTGAGCAGTCCGTAAACTAGCGCTATAAATCAATGATTAAAAAAAAATTACTGGTTCAATTGTGATCCTATGCTGTGGTCAATTAAAAAAATGAAATTTCAATCAGTATATCAAACATTACATTACATATGTCTACTAATTAAAATTATTAATATTAATTTAGTAATTACATTTAAACTCCCATAAGTATGCTACATTCATATGATCATATCATACCCATTAACAAATCACTACTAATCTACTATCAGTCTATCACTAGGTAGGATGAAATGAAAATACAAAAATTAACTAATAAAAATTTTATATACAATTAAAATAATAATTAAAAAAATAATTGCACTGATGATGGACGGACGGGCCTTTGAAGCGAGTGGGATGACCATGCGGACAAAGGGCGTCGCCGGGTAAGGGACGAGTCGCCGCCACTGCAGGGGACAGACGGGGCACCGGCGGGGCGTATAAAGAACGGAGTCGAGCGGACAGGTGTATGCAAAGGACGAGGCGTGGACAAAGCCGCGGACAGGGAAATGTGAGCACCCTGAGAGAGAGAGAGGGAAGAAGAAGGGTAGCTGAGTAAGGAAAATCGTGACCGGGCAGGGCAGGGACCGCCGGATGGTCGCTGCGGCCATGCGGGTTAGGGTTTTTTAAAGAGAGAGAGAGGGAGAGGGTTTTTTAGGGAGAACGTCGAAAGACTCAAAACGACCGAACAGGGGCACCGGTAAGGGCACCTGGGGCAAGCCGTGGGGACGAGCGGTAGGGAGAGAGAGAGAGAGAGAGAGAGAGAGAGAGAGAGAGAGAGGGAAGAAGAGGGACGGGCACGGCCGGACGGGAGTGACCGAGAGAGAGAGAGAGAGAGAGAGAGAGAGAGTGTGTGTGTGTGTGTGTGTGTGTGTGTGTGTTAGGCCGGTCGCTTGGAGGGAGGGTTTTTTGTTTTGTTTTAGGCGGGCAGGCGAAAGGATGAAAGTGACAGGGAGAGGGGCGATTTTAGTTTTAGGGCTACCCAGTCCTTGGTCGAGTACGAGCCTCGAGTACAGAGTCGAGTACCCATTCGAGTATACAAGTCGAGTACCGAGTCGAGTACTACCCAACTCGTACTCTACTCGAAATAATAACGAGTACCAAAATTGTACTCGTACTCGGTTCTAACAACTGACGAGTCGAGTCGAGTCGAGTAAAAGCGAGTCGAGTCGAGCGAGTACCCGAGTTTTCTCTGCTCGTGTACAGCTCTACATACGGGCGATGACGGGTGGCTAATTCTGGATGTTGTAACATGTGCCTATAGGATTTAGTTGGGGTATCGTTTCGCTAGCTCCTAGAACAGCGACTATCGGCCCACTTTTGGTGAGCTTGGCACTACGCATGTACGATGTACTTTCGCTGGTGATCGGCCACATGCATGGGTTTTACCCAAAAGCCAACTGGATGAGCATCCCCAACTGATGTGCACTCATGCATCCATGCATTTAATAAGACTATATCATGTATTGTTTTGAATGCCTTTTTGTTTATAACTATGCTTACCTAATGGGTGGTGTGTAATCTTGAGGGAAATTCACACTGAGCTGGCCACTCATTCATCGAATATATAACCGTACAAGTAGTGCAGGTGGCCTATATGATATTCGTGTTCATATTAATGAGGAGTAGGGTACAATTGTCAATGATGCATGATTGTATTTGCCAAAAGTTGCTACGTGATTTTATAGCTCAAGATTTGTCATAATTTACTTTGTTTCACATGCGATATTATTTCATTTAGTAATTGTAAGTATTGAGACATTGGTTTGTATAAGTCATTATGGGCAGCCACTCAAATATTTCAAATGGGTACGAGATTTTCTTTATGTTTGGTTTATTCCTATTCTGCTAAACAACTCACTCTGAAAAAAAAAATTTGAAGAAAAAAAATACGGAATTTAGCTATCCTTAAAGATTAACACTCAGGTTTTTTGGTATACGAGTCGTATACTCGGGTTCTGAAAACATGGGGCGTTACACGTTGAGTCCCTCCTTGGCCTCCTTTCTCTTATTGTCGTTCACTGAGCTACTCTCACCCTTGGCATCATTGCAGGTGCTGAACAGTTCCTCGGTGTTGATGAATTTTTGGGCCCAGTTCATCAGGTCGGCCAGAGTCTTCAAGGGGTTATTGTTGAGCGAGAAGATGAACCTCCCATGTTTAAGCCTGCTCATCATGGCCATGAAAGCTACCTCATTGGAGTAGTCCTCAACCTGGATGGCCTTGGCATTAAACTGAACGATGTTACTCCTTCAGCGACTCATTGTCCTTCTGAGTTACTGGAGGAAGGTGGGTCACCTTCTTTCAAATATCTTTGCCTCTGATAAATTGGGTGGCAAAGACCCTGCTGTGCCAGGCAAAAGAGTCGATGAACTTCGGCTTCAAGTTTCTGTACCACTTCTAAGCTGCCCCAATGAGTGTCGGGTAGAATGCCTTGCACATTAAGGGTCGAGAAGCGCCATGAAGCTTCATCCACGCTCCGAATGAATCCAAGTGCTCGGCGAGGTCGCTCGAACCCGAATACGGTTGTATTTGGAGAATCTTGAATTTGGGTGAAATTTGCACTTATATGATGTTATCAGTGAATAGTGGCTCAGTCTGTTCAAGAAAGGCATCAACAGATACCTAGGCCTTTGCTCGATAAGCCTACTAGATGTTACCAAGCGCTGGTCCCAAATCTCTTTGATTTCCACCCCCAAGGGACCTCGATCTCCGCCATGGCTTAAGGGGCTTTCCCCCAAGCCTATTGCCTCTCGTCAAGGGTATGGCTTAGATAAGATTCAATGAGCTTTGTGGTTGCTCGCATCTGTACTAGGGCGAAGAGGCTTCCACTAGCTTGTATTTGCCCCTGATGTTGCTCAGGGCAGGACTGCTCAGTCGCCACCTCTGCGGCTTCCTGTTGGTTGGTCGTGGTCGCTAGTTGTCTCTCCAGCAATCTAAGGATGCAATTTGCATTATCAGCCAGGGTGTTGACCTGATTCTCAAGGAAAACGAGTCTGCTTTACCGATTTCGTGATTTCTAAACCACAACTTAAGAGGGCAGCTGGGACTGGGGAGGTGACCGTGAAGCCTCGCTGGATGGGACCTTGAGGGAGGACTCGGTTGCGGCTAGGGCCTTCCTTTTTCTTTTCACCAACGGAGGGAAGATTAGGAACACTAGTAGTTGAAGACGATGAGAACATGGTTTTGTTGAGTTCCCACAAATTATGCCAATCTATTCTCACCAAATTCTAACAGACATATAAGATCAATGTAGAAGTGCACCCCCAATGGACCTGTAAAAGCTAGGGAAGAGATGAACAACGCGGATGGGGGGGGGGGGGGTAGAGTAGTCATATATATAGAGCCCGTGCGGTTATTTCGAAGTGTCGTCTCTTAACGTGATATGCTGGAGAGTCATTGTTCTGACAAGATTCTTACCCTGGATCCGTCAAAATGATTTTCAGCCGAGATCAAGCCGGATCCTTCTCTAAAAGATTCCTTTCGGATTTCTCAAACCGCTTCTCTAGCATTGGTTGACCTAGTCATCACGGATGCTGGGGAGCATGGGCTTGACCTCATTCCCCTTAGGTTCCTTACCTGTGTTATAGACATTTCTTGCAAGGTGAGTCTTCTCCCACCGAGTTTTGTCATCTAATACCGCAGCTCGGCAGCTCATCTTCGAGCTGAGGAATTGCTCGCATCGTGTCAATGGCCCTTATACTTGGACCTTGGTCATCCTGAATCGGGGTCTACCTTATCACTTGTAGTTGAATTGTCATTCTTTAGTGCGAGGGACGAGTTTGGTTTCCCACAACACATACAATAAAGAAATACACAGAGAAGGAGAAAATTCTTACATTTTCAGCATTCTCTTCGCGTTTTAGGACCGGTTGACCCACGATTTTTCAAAATTGCATGACCAAACAGAACCTTCGTTATACATTTGAAATCTAATGCAAGCAGGATTACTCAAAAAGTCAAACTAAGTCACGTCTACTAAGTTCCATGATCCGTACCGTTCATTGTGCGGTCCCCCTATGGATGGACCCCCTATGGATGGACCACTATCTAGAGTACCCATCCCATTAATGGCCATGACCCCACACGGTTTAAGGTCAAAATCTCTGTGAAAAGGTGTCTTGAAATAGGGCACATGCCCAGCTAGCACATCACTAGAGGACAGAATGCAAAGACACTCTGGCCAAAGCAGTTTGGACGGCTGAAACTTACGTCTTAATCTTCAACTCTAATGATATTGTCAGTATGCGGATTCCCAGCTGAGAAAGCCCTTCGCAGGAACTTCTTGCCACGGGAAGCTAAGTGGGGCCCACCGTGATGTTTATAGGAAATCCACCACGTCTATTAGTTTTGCAAGATTAATTTACGAAATGGGCCCAAAAATTATCTAAATCCAATACTCAAGTGGCCCGTACATCAGGAAAACGTGTAGGTAAATTTCTACCCTCGAAACCTTACTGGGCTCCACCGTGATGTTCATCCATACCGTTCATAAGGTCATTCCTACTACTGAAATCATTAAAAAAAAAAAAATTAGTCTGATTCAAAACTACTGTGGCCCCACACATGTTTCAACGATGGAAGTTCAATCCTCTGTCGTGTGGTCCACTTGATTTTCGGATTTGCGTCAGTTCTGGGCCGTGTCCTAACATGATCTGGAAAAACGTATGGAAAGGGTAGATTTCTCTCAAACAACACGGTGGGCCCCACCTAGCTTTCTGTCGCAGGAAGTTCCTGCCAAAGGAATCGGCGTCCATATTCTCATACGTCTGAATAATCCAAAATTTTTAATTAAAGTACAGTCGTCCAATAGCTTTTTGCATTTTTATGGTTTTGATACTCATGTAAAATGGTGACGACGGATGCATCTATTTTCTACAAGTGGGGTTCATTTTTCGGTGATCCAGATGGTTGATTTGATAGGTCTCTCACTGTGGATAGAATATGGCCGGGAAAAAAAAAAAATCAGATTGAATGATGCTATCCATCTCATATATGTCTGATATTCCAGACCATTGTTGTTTTTCTGATTTATTTATCCTTAAGCTACTGATTCAACGGTTAGATTTATCTGGTCTTTGAGAGTTTTTAGGCATCAGCCATCCACTGGACCGCACATTTGAACTGTCTACATTGGTGTTATACAATTCTATGTTTGCAGTGGATGAGTTGTTTTTTTGTTTTTTTACACACACCATCACAACTCAAAATTTGAGTGCAAGTGTGCACCCTTATATCTAAGTTTCAATTCGTACAGAAAGTATACTAATAACTCAGTTTGTAACTCATACAGAAATTGTACTAATTTCATCGGTTTAATTAGATGTGAGAAATATGTTCATTCTAAGTTACCTGAGTTACACCCAAGTTCATTGAATTCCAATTAGGCATATATAAATCTTCATGATTATTCAAATACCATAAATATCAAACATCATTAATTTGTTATAGCATATTACAGTAAATATGTTTATTCTAGAGTCATAACATCTCAATCAGCACATCATCCATACATCATTCAATCAATTGTATAAGTAATTCTATTTTAATTTTTATGAACATGAGATATGTTGGGTTACTCACCTAAATCTAGTAGTAAAAAATCCACAAGATAATCTGATGGATTTGGATTTGAATATCTTAACAATCATACAATGATATTATTGTTTGATCTAATTACATCACATAGCGGGTCCCACCCTCAGTTCAACACCCTAGGTGGCCAACTACTATGCAACAACCCTCAACGATCACTTAATTGAAGTTTACATGTATGATATATTTATTTGATTCAATTATCAAAGCTCGGATTCTTTCCAGAGACCTGTCAATCGATACGGTTGATTTTGATCGATGATGCCTCAATCGATCAAACTTCGAATTGACAGATCACTGGACAAAATTTGGCACCTTCAATCAATCGATCAATCAATCAATGATACACAGATAAGCCTGGAAATTTGGGTATTTACTATCATTAAGGGTCTAGGGTACATTTAACCACAGTGGGCAGATCTACGCTCATTAGTGACCCCTGCTTGGTTAATAATCAGAGATGGCTTGTAGATTGTTAATACGAACCATTCATATGCTTATTTACTTCTAGATTCTAAAATTGAATGGCAAAGGATTGATCGAATTAGTGTGGTCTATCAATTTTGATTAATTAGAGTTAATAATTGAAAATCTTGATATAATTTAATCACAATGGTTGTTTGGACCAATCTGACCCGACCAATTTTATGAATTCAAAAGTTTTAACATGATTCAAGATTAGTATTAGATCTATCATACTATGATCGAGGCGGCCCACTGAATGACTGGATTATCAAGAATCTTAAGGTGTTGACATATTTTACTTATAAAAATTAGATGAACAGTGTGCATCTAACCATACATACACCGATGACTCATATCGACCTTTATGCCAAGTCATACCAACCCTTGCGCAAAAATTTAAGTTCTCTTTATAATATCCTCTAGATCTAACAATATAATAGCCATATGGCTAATCTGGCCTGTACATTGTGTTGTTCAGATAGGCTTTAGATTAATTATTATAATTTATAAAAAGTCAATCTATCTTAGAACCATAAATTGAATAATTCATTATTGTACGAAGAAAGAAAATTTTTGCATATAGGTTAAATTGCGCAGGAAAAGATACTTCTTATCCAGGTATGTACGATGGGCGTAACAATAATCCAAATCATCCATTGCACTACTCTGACCAAATATTGCATTAAGTATATTAAAATTACAAAGGTACTAACCTGAAATCGCTTTCCCATGAATTCTCTCTCTCTCTCTCTCTCTCTCTCTCTCTATTGTAACAGTAGGGTATCTTTTGGTTTCAAGTGTAGTTGAATTTTATTATTATTTAAAAAAAAAAAAAAAAGCCTCCTGCTACTCTTTTCCTTAAAAGGAAAGAGTCCACTAAGAACTTGAGAGATACGGGGAGAGAGTTAGAGATAAGGGGAGAGAAGATAGGGATAAGAAAGGGCTGAGAGAAAATCTCTCTCCCAATTTAAATTCAAACTCTTTATATTTTATTTTTATTTTTAAATTTACAACCATTACACACGCCCACACCCCATACATGCACCCACCCAATCACACCTCATGGGCACTCGATTCTTGTTGACATAAAGATTGTCTACCACTGAGCCAAAGAGCCGGACTCTTAGCAGTGGATGCATGAGTTACTATCGTTTAATTGGGTAAGGTTGTTTTTCTGTTCTTTTTTTTTTTTTTTTTACATGGAAATCATGGTTTAGTGATCCGAACCATTGATCTGATGGACCTCACCTTCATTAAAATTAGTCTAAATGTGGAGACCTAATGCTTTGATCTTTGGCTTATTTTACATTAAAGGTTCCACCCATATGTTTTGAAGCTGTAGTAATCAAAATACCACTTCTTCAAGTGTGCTAATGGGGAATATGTTAATGAAATGAGGCCATTCAAAATGAGGAATTATATGATCTTCAACCTAAGAATGTGCGTAAAAGTAGTCAACCAAATTCCCCACAGAATTGGAGGGACCCACCATTGATGTAACATGAACCAAAAATCTCTGAGGATCGGGTGTCCAATCTCTACCCTCTTTTTAGCAAAAATGGACCCTTGCCCAAGATGACACAATTTGAATGAAGTATTATGAACCGTATAAACATAATTATTAGCTTCTTTTCCCAACCCCTCTACGAGGTTCAAGTATGGAGGTCGTTGCTATGGGTTTCACTATATCTAGCCAGACTTTGTGTCTGGGCCTTCAAATGTTACTGAACGTATCAACTGAGCACCTAAAATCATTACTATTCTTTTCTCTACCTCTCTACAAGGTTCGGGTATGGAAGTCTTAATTATGGCTTTCATTGGATCTGGATAAACTTCGAATATGGGTCTTTTCATGTTATCGCCCATATCAACTAAGCATATATTAGTTCTCTCTCTCTCTCTCTCTCTCTCTCTCTCTATATATATATATATATATATATATATATATATATTGTTCAACTCATACAACTATTAGATGGTCCGACCCGGACATATAGTGGGCTGCCCAACGGGGAAAAATCTCTCCATAACATCCACAGAATGACGACTCTGCTAGGGAATGGCTAACATTAGCCAAGGCCTGACTTGAAACGCCAGGTTATACATTTTTAGGAGATTCTTATAACTTCCACTCTTTACTAGTTTTCTAGCATTCCAGTTCCATACTATTACAGTTACATTCAAGCAATCATCCAACATTTCAGTCCATACTTATCCTTTTACTTTATTGTAATCATCCAACATTCTAGTTCCATACTGGTCCATTTACTTTCCATCTCTAGTGAATCATGTTCATT
Source organism: Magnolia changhungtana (assembly GCA_030180095.1). Taxonomy (NCBI): domain Eukaryota; kingdom Viridiplantae; phylum Streptophyta; class Magnoliopsida; order Magnoliales; family Magnoliaceae; genus Magnolia; species Magnolia changhungtana. The sequence goes on along the minus strand of JASAUF010000600.1, from coordinate 22,037,556 downwards.
TACTTTCTTGCTTACATCCCACATTCTAGTGTAAATTAGTCCCTTTTACTTTATCGCAAGTATCCTTCATTCCAGTACATATTGGTGCCATTTATGTTTCTTTTTGTACATACTGCACTTTACTTTCTATTATAATTACAAAAAAAAAAAAAAATCACTTACGGGTCCGCCACCCAGCACACATGTACCAGAACTTTACCTGAACTTAAGCACTAAAACCATGTCGGTCCAAGGAAATAGTCCAGGATCTCTCCTAGAGTATCCCTAGAGGCAAACGCCTCAATCTGCGCTACTCCTTCAATAACAAACTTAGCCCTTAGTATGAATAGGCTAGAAAACCTCATGACCCGCTTCCTTCAAAGTGGAGTCACCCCGTCAAACTAAAGCATACCGACACAATTGCCGATCGCTCCAATCAGTCTTTCGATTCAAAGCCCAGCTTTGTATATGGTCAATCAATTTCAGTATACTCCCCCTAACAGAAGAAATAGCCAAGTCCCTTCTTCAAAAGAGAAGGAAGTTATACACATACCACAGGGGCAAACCCTTTCCAGTGAGGCTCCTTTGAAATTGATTGACTCCATGAACATTCGACTCAGGGTGGTGAAAAATGATCTCTAGAAGCAACGTGGGATGGAACTCCCGTCCACCCAATTCAAGGACCTTTGTCCCTTCGCTAATCCCAGGATACTTTGTGGACATTGGAGGGTGTATTCCCCGAGGGTACGGGAGATCTACTCTATTCTTTTCACTTGTTTGCCTCTCTCAAGGGATTTCGTTAAAAGGTGTAAAGGGTGTGATATTTGACTAGAGTCACCACTAACCAATTATTATGATTCTACAGTCAGTTAGAGCCCATAGAAACGCTTAAGAATGAGAACCTGAAGATTTTTAATCCTAAGATGACTCGTGAGTTTACGTTCTAAAGATTCTAAGTAAGGAACCGCGATTATAGAGAGGGAATATGTTAGGCACCCACTTTGCCCATGCAGATGTACAGTCTTTACTTCACAAGATTTAACTAATTTATTAAAAATAAGGGTAGTTCTCGTGTGTAGAAAATGTAATACGATGCAATGATCCTAGTGATTGATTTATCCATTTTTTTATGAGAAAGATCTGACTATATTGGCAAGCCACAGGCATACATTCGAAACGATCAATCGTGAGGCACAAAGTATATATGTATGGGATCCTTTGTTACAACCCGGATCTGGAAACTCGAGTTTGCTGGACTCAGTCGCCGAGTTAAGGGTATGACTCAATGGGGAGAGAATAATATTATACACATAATCATAATAATAATCACAAATAGTAAACTTAATTAATCATCATGCATCTAGCCAAAAGTATCAATTATCTACTAGTTGATATCTAGAAAATTCATACATCATTATTTAAAATAAATAAATATAAAATGAAAAAGTTATTATTCTCACAGCAAATCTCCAGGAGCACGCCTCTCAAAGTCATAACTCCACACGTGGAGACTCCAGTTCATTTTCCTATCATGGATGACTTTCTGATTAACAGAATGAGCAACAGGCAAGCAAGTAGTTGTACGTATGATTCACAACATAGACACAAGTACATATACAAGAATCTTAGTATGCTACATTACCACATAAATAGTTTCTTTAGTAAACAACCAAGGCCATAGTTGGGCACAACGTCCAGCCTGCTAACACTCATCCAACCAAGATCCATACGAGCCTAATACGTGTACAAGTTTACTGACATCCTGCATGAACGTTGGCTTGAGGTATCTCACGTACTATGTGTAACTATATAATCTGGCAATGAGTAACCCACTCTAGAGATGGACAAACTCCTTCCCCAGCCTCGACCATAGTCCAAGGAGGAGGCCCTATTGGTACCAGCTCGAGTTCCATTGGGAACTCTACCTGATAATTTAGGTAATAACTCGATCCCTGAGTTGTCTGGTGATCTCAGAAGACACATTAAATGTAAGACCCGCATCCTAGCCCGTACGAATTCCGACGACTCGCGATCTGTAATTGGCAGTTGCGCGTGACCCTGAGTCATATCCCATTTTTCAAAGTCGGCTTGACCCGAGACCTGTACCCTTACGACGGCACCGTCGTCGTGTCTCGCGCGCCGCGCCAAGGTGATACCTAGGCCAGGAGATGTGAGCCTGCGTTCGGTTCGAGAAAACGTCGTGCATTGCAAATACCAAGGGAATCTCTACAACATGTCAAATTAATCACATCAATCAATCGAATCAAGTCAAGTACAAGCAACCATCCCCAAGTACAACCACCTCTCTCATAAAGTCAACTCTCTCCCTTACACAAGTACACCCATCCATCACTTCCCATCACTCCATTACTCACTCTCATCCCATCACTCCACCTCACCACTCCTCTCTCTCTCTCTCTCTCAATTCTCTCTCATTTCAAGCAACTCGCATGGGAGCAACCCACGTCCATGAGAACTCCATGAGAGAACCATGTGTGGCCCACTTCCTACCTCCCATCTCCCACATCCAAAGAACATTTTGACCGTTGAAATCGTCTCCTTGGTGCTCTAGATCATGTTGGCGGAAGAAGGAAGAAGAAATCAAAGGTGGGTGCTTCTATAGCCTAGTTTTTATGATTTTATGATGGGCCAAGTGAGGCCTACCGATCGATAGTATGGATCTCACTTTGGACCCTAAGATGTAGTCGATGGCCCACTTGGATAATCATTGATGTATGATCGAATGCAAGAGAGGGCCCATAGTGTCGTGGTCCTTCCCTCGCTCGTGTCCCACTCTCTTTCTCTCTTCTCTCTCTTTTTTTGTGATGATATGGCCATGTGGCCCACCCGGATGGACCCCACCATGGATCATGTATTCTATCCAAGCCATTTATAGGTGGGACCCACTTCATATGTATTGTACCCACACCATCTACCGTTTGGTGGCCCGCCTGAGTAGGGCCCACCATGAGTATGTGTTATGACAAACCGTCCAGCGTCCAAGGACACCGAACGTGTAAGGAAAACACAAATATCAGCTTGATTTACAAGCATTTTAGGTGGGCTGCTCATGCAAGCCCCACCTTGATGTATTGATTAAATCCACGCCATCCATCTCATTCCCTGGCTCATTTTAGGCGTCGAGCCAAAAAATGACGTCAATCCGACTTTCTGGCGGGCCATGGCATAGTAAACAGTATTGTATACCATTGAAATCCACCCTACTAATTCTGCATGCCAAAATATATCGCAATTGGACTCGTTTGGCTTGTCTTGAGCCATGGGATGCAATGGCTGTGTTGGATTCACTTGGAGCGGGCCCCACGTAGGAAAAACCCTAGGAAAATGAGATTTTTTTAAAAATAATAAAATAAAATAATATGTTGTTGCTGCTATCAGAGGCGCAGGCAGCTCCTGCTGCTGGCGGGTGGAAGCGCAGAAACCCACGGCCTAGCCGTGGGCCCCACCATGATGTATGTTTTGTATATCCACACCGTGCATTGGTGGGTCCTTTAGGCCAGTGGGACCCCCACCAAAAATCAGCTTGATCCAAAGCTCAGGTGGTCCACATCGTAGGAAACGGCGGCATTAAATGACTGTTATTGAGACCCTTTCGAGGTCACAGAAGTTTTGAATCAATATGAAATTCATTTTTCCCCTTCAAACTAGGTACGTGTGACCTTATGAACGGTTTGGATGGACAGTAAACATTAGGGTGGGCCCTACGTGGGACCCACAGTGATGCATGTGTTTTACTCCCACCGTCCAGGCGAACAGTGGAGCCCACCCAGACGTATGTGTTTTACTGCTGGATAGCTAGTGGACCCCACCATGATTATGTGTTTGATCCACACTGTCCACTGTTTGGACGGTGGGAGCCACCGTGATGTACGTGTTCTATCCACTCCATCCAGCCACTGATCAGGTGGCCACACGCAGGAAACAATGTTGATTAAACGTCCACCGTTAGAACCCTTTTGGGTTGACAGAAGTTTTGGATCAATATTAAATTTGTTTTTCCTTCCATCCAGGTCAGCGTGACCTTATGAGCAGGTTGGACGGCAGGTAACATTATAGTGGGCCCCAAGTGGGACCCCAAGATGTATGTGTTCTATCCACACCGTCCACAGCAGTGGACGGTGGAACCCACTATGATATGTGTTGTAGTCACACCGTCCACAGCAGTGGGCGGTGGGAACCACTATTGATTTATGTGTTTTATCCGCACCGTCTATATCACTAGACGGTGGGACCCACCATGATGCATGTGTTGCATTCAACCGTCCAACCATTTGGTCAGCTTGTCTCATAGGCTTGAGACTAAAAATAAGACAGATCTATAATTCAAGTGGACCCCACCTTGATGTGTATGAGGGCTCGTTATTGAGGCCCACCTTGATGTGTATGAGGGTCCGTTATTGAGGCCCACCTTGACGTGTATGAGGGCCCGTTATTGAGACCCACTATCATGTGTATGAGGCCCATTGTTGAGGCCACCTTGACATATATGAGGACCATGTGATTAGGCCCATTTTGATGTATTCTAGGGCCTATGGGTTGAGGCCTATTGTGATGTATTAGGGCCCATGGGTTGAGACCCATTGTGATGTATAAAGGCCCGTGGGTTGAGACCCATTGTTATGTGCGTAGGGCCCATGGGTTGAGGCCCATCATGATGTATTTGGAGCCCATGGGTTGAGGCCCATTATAATATGATCCCACTGTGGTTTATGTACTGACCGTTATAGCGGACTATGCCTTGGGTGCAATGATGGTTTGATGTCCATATTGTAAGTACAATGTTAGTTAAATGTCCGCATTGTGACTCTCCTTAGGGTCCAATGATAGGTTCATACTTATAGTGTGTAGACCGCCTAAGCCCATCTTCGTTATGAACAGAGCCCATCACCACAACACATGTTTAGTAGAGATCTATAATTCATGATTATACGCATCATATGTATGTCTAATGTGAGAAGTGACTGATCATAGCATACGCCATTGGGCAGACTATTCCTGGGACCCACCTTGATGATGTGCTGTATGTCCACTCTATCCATGGCAGGTGAGACCCACCTTGACGTACATGCTCTATATTCGACTATCCATCTGGACGAGTGGCATAAGGCCACCATGATATATTGTTATATCTAACCGTCCTTCCACTTGAGGACATGGACCCCACTTGAATGTATGTGGTTCTCCAGCCGTCCATCTGTCCAGGGTAGTGTGAGAACCTGCCATGATCTATGTATTCACCACGCCACCCATCGGCATGGGGGAGGGGGGCACACCATGATGAATATGTTTCAACCATGTTATCCATTTGTTTTGCTAAACCATGGACCGCCCCATTTGGCCCACTTAATGTATATGGGGCCCACCTGTTTAGTATTTGAGGCCCATGAGTTGTGGCCTATTATGATGTATTCAAGGCCCATAGGACATGGCACATTGTGATATAATTAAGGCCCATAGGATATGGCCCCTTATGATGTATATTAGACCCGTGTCAGAGGCCCATTGTGATGTATTCGTGGCCTAAGGGCAAGGCCCATTGTGATATGTATTAGGCCCATGATGTGTGGCCCACTTGATGTATTTCGAGGCCCAGGTACGTGGCCCATTTGATGTATATGAGACCCATTAATGCGATGTATATTGAGGCCCATGGGTCGTAGCCCATTATGATGTATTTGAGGACCATGGGTCGTGGCCCATGGTGATGTATATTAAGCCTATGTATTCGACCCACTATGATGTATATTAGACCGTATGATGAGGCCCATTATGATATATTTGAGGCCCATGGGATACGGTCGATTGAGATTGTATATGACCATTTAATGCGGCCCATTAGATTTATATGAGGCCCATTAATGCGGCCCAGTTGATGCGACCCACTTGATGTATATGAGGCACATATGATGAGGCCCATTGAGATGTATTTCTGGCCCATGTGATGTGGCCCACTTGATGTATGTGGCCCTTGTGTGAGGTCATGGGCCCATGATATGTTTGGGTCTATGTGGACCATTCCTTAGGGGCAATGTTGGTTAAATGTCCACATTGTCGAGGTCGATTGTCGATGCCGGTTATTGATACCGATTATGAGTATGTGATAGCATAACATCATGATACATGCCCATACGCATCATTTGCATGTTTGTTATGAGATATGGTTGATCATTGCATATGTCATTGAGCATGTTGTTATGAGATTCCATGATAGGCGGAGGTTATCTCACATGAGTGCACGACATGAGTAGGATTGATGCATTACTGGATTGTATGACTCATTCATCTTGCATTGTGTTGTGATTACTATACGCCCTAGCGACATCAGGGTCGTAGCCTCCACAAGCATGTTGTGGATGGCCAGACAGGATACTGAAAATGTTTGGTTCTAGCATACGGGTGCCATAGATGTCCTTTGGTGAAAATCCTTGAACCTCCGTGGCTAGGAAACGCCCCAACGTTGAGACCGAGTGGATACATGAGCGCCCGAGTGCCGAATACCAAGAGGCCGCGTCTCCCAATGTGTCATGGTCGGTTGGGAGGGGGTGTGGCCTTACCCGCCCGAGGGTAGGGAGTAATACTAAGTTGAGTTTGACCAGCTTATGAATGGGTCCACTATCGACGTGCCGAATAAGTATTGACAGACTGTTGGCCAGGCAGATAGTGAGGTTTCTTACGCTCACTTGGACTGTGCTGCTGGGAGAGGGGTAGTGCCATTTGGAGTGTACTAAACCCCGGTGATGATCCCATAAAGGAACCGTACTGATATGTGGACTTATCGAGCAAGAGTTGCATATTCATTCATTCATTCACTATCCACTCGGGCTGGTGGTGTGCAACTATTTGTTACATGTACCTTTACAATGGCCAGGATTTCGGTTGGGGCGTGCGACTAACCTGAGATCAGAAGTTTACCACATTGAGTCTGACTATCTAAATTTAGGTACGGAACTGGTTTGGATAGAAGTCCTTTGTGATGGACTCCATAGCTTGCGATACTACGTACTATCATCCCGACTTCATACTCCAGCATGGTCATTCAATTACCGCATATCGCATTACATCCGCTGCATATGGCATTTTGGGTTACTATGTTTATGCATTTATATAGCCTAGATACGACTGACAGTATTCATGGACTCATCAGGATTTACATGTTGTATTGCATCATCGACATCTGATATTTGGCTTGCTGTCTCTGCATTGCATAGCTGATCTACATTGCTTCATCAGTATATGATATTGTTTTATTATATTTCTGCATCACATAGCCTGGATAAGGCTGGTGATATTTATGGGCATATCAATATGTTTTTGTATTACTCAGAATCGTATGATTTATGAACTTGCCAGTATTTCTTATATTATATGATTTATGAGCTTGTCAGTATTTCTGCTTACTCTGATTTCTCTAATATTGCTTACTTAGCACTTACCTTGTGCACACACTTTCACCACCCACTAAGCTTTCTATAAGCTTATGCATGATAGATGAGTGCAGGTGGCGTTAGGTTGCAGTAGCGTTGAGCATGGGCCATGCAGTGGTCTTCTGGAGCTTGATTTTCAATTTATGTATCTCCCTTTTAACATTGTACTCAAATGATTATATTAGTGGATATGTGATGATGATGTTGCCTTTATGATTTAGGTATACTTGTGGTTATGCTTATTACGAGAAAAATATACGTTGAAAAATCCTCCTTATAAGATCCCAGGATCGAAACCTGGCGTATAGACGCTGAGAGCTGAGAATGGGGTACTACGGAGGCTGTCGGCACCAGATTCGGCGATCGGGATTCCTGTGAGTCCGGTCTTCGGGTTTGGGGCGTGACATTAAATACAAGGTAGTTGCATACTTAAACTGATATCGATAAATTATCAAAGTTAAGCAAAAGTAAGCATGTAATGTTATGCAATGCATGCGAGAAAATCCATCCATAATAGTGACTGCTTACCCATAACGTCCATTCCTTTTTCGACCATTTTGACATTTTGATCATTTTCTCATAGATCTGATGATTGTACGCGAGTCTATGATCCATAGAAAGATTTCTTTTTTTAGTCATTGCTAGAATACAACTATCAAGTTAATTTATTCCTTACATAGTGTCCATTCTTTTATAACATTTGCAAAAATGAGTAAGATTCTAATATTGTTACATTAGTCCACTAAATTGGTCAATCAAGTCCTTAATTTTTTAGATTTGAGTCGTAAATAGTCCATTTACCATGTTTTCAACCGTATATCAAAGGTATTAATCTTTGTTAAGTTTGACTTAAGATCAAGATCTACCTTAAAGACAATTGGATGTTTAGATCCATTTGATCTGACCATTTATTTTCTTATTTTTTACGATTTTGGTCCAATTATCCTGATTGAGCTTTGATAAGATGATCCAATTTAACATTAGTTCAAGTAGATTTCTAATTTTCTTAAATATAATCTCTTAATTGGTTTATTAAACCTTTGACCAACGGTTGGATTGGACCCGATCGTCGATATAACAGTACAGATCATTATTATGATATTTTCTCTAATTTCAAAATTTTGGATCTAGATTTATAAGATCTTCAATTTATATTTACACTTAATGAATATGATCTCTGAAGGTATGATTAATTTTATATGGGGTCCACCTTTGCACTAAGTGCTTATGATGGATTTACCACTTACAGGATTACAACATAATACAAGATATGAAAAACAAATGATTTAATCTGATAGACATGATCTTGTGGTGGAGCCCACTTTTATTTGTTATTAATATTTGAGGCCCACCAAAGATCATGGTCTTCGGGTCAAATCGCATATCTGATTATTTTAAACAATTTAACCGACTCTTCAAATATCAAAGTTTATATCAATCGGTCATGATAGTGTAGTGTAGTCCATTTCTTATGCATTCTTAACATATGTTGCCCAATACACGATCAAGCAATGACCTTATCATGATTAGCTAATAGCATATAAAGATTTACCATAAAATGATTCACCCTATACATCAAGGTTGGTGGTGGGGCTCATATATGGAATGTGTTTAATCTACATGGGGCCCACAACCACTTCTTAAGGTAAATGTTTCACATCACAATAATATTCCAGAATTATGCTTTATATCTAAGCTTAGTTCACATAGGTTTACTACTAATCATCATGATCCTATGGCAGGGTCCTTTTAGAGAGATGTCAATTTTCTTTTACGTTGGCCCACCAAGATTTTAATGATGAGATCCCGCAACCAACTAATTCATTTATATTTTCAAAAATCACAAAAATAAATAGATAAGTAAAATAAAAATTCCAATCTAGATAGAAAAACCCACATGTACAAAATCTTATAGAACGGTGGGGGCCACCCTTACCATTCATTATGTCCACACATGGGGCCCATGCATTTGCCCACGTGAGGGAACGTGTGGGGTACCACACATGCTGACCTCATGGTTAACCCATGCTTCATCTCAATTTTACACTCCATGGGGTCCACTTGGATTTGATCTAAAACATCTAAGAGATATATTATTAGAGAACTCACTTGATAAACAGTTTGGATCAGAAGGTAAGCTCATAAAACTTCTCTTTTAATCTCTCTTTCCCTCTCTCTCTCTCTCTCTCTCTCTCTCTCTCTCTATGAGTGCTTACGAGAAGTGGTTTGGCATGCCTCATATAGGGGAGCTAAAATCCTCTTACATTAATACACATGCATGGTAAACACATGTTAAGGACATGTAACTCTCATCTTAAGGGTGTGAAGTAATGAGAATAGGTTTTAGGGTGGATGAGGGTGCAAACAATATGTGCATACGTGTCATGGAGATGTGGATCCCACAAGTACAATCTTCTTAGTCTAAGCACATGATTAGATTGTTTATATCTTATGTCCTCTTATAAAATTATTTCTTAATTAAAATTACCATGGTTAATTGAAAAGAAATCATAAGTGTTCGTAGAGGCGGCGATGCATCAAAGATTGTACACATGTATTCATGTAAAGTAAGGAGTATTAATCGAGTGTATACATGTCACGATCATGTGGGCCATAACAAATATTTTTGTATCCTATCATTATCAAAATGAAGTTTTTATCATAAAGATCATGGGAAAATAAATTCATGATAAAAAAATAATTATAGAAGACAATGGGCGATTCTTAAATATATGGTTATAATACATATGGATAATTTCTATGATTTTACATATGCTAAAATAATTTAAAATCATGTTATCGAAGATTTACTAGAGTCATGAAATAAGAAGCTAGTATACTCTGTTATGGTCCACAAAATATGCTAACATTGACGGTTTAAGAATTTTTGGCCTTATATTTTGACTTTCTATCATTGTTCAATTTAAGATTTTTATATGGCATTATTGATATTATATCAAAGAACATATTAAACGGTGGTCTATAGAAAGATCAAATGGTCCAATGGCCAATTCTCAAGATCTTGATGATAAATATGTCAAATGGTAATTTTAATGGTAGATTTGAAAACTAATCAGTTACTATTCAATTTAGATGGTTTGGATTGGTGATCTAATGGACGGATTATCACAAATCTTACTTTAAATGGTTAAAATGACCCACTTGATGATCGGTTATGTTTAGATAATCAGAAGAAAAAAAATTTACCCCTAAAAATTACTAGTATATTACATGCTTGATGCTATATGGATATTTATGATAAGATGACGGCCAACCAGTTAAGGTTTCTGGTGGACTTGCTGCAATTGTATCGAAAGGTCTCAGAGCATACACTCGCCAGTGAGATACAATGGAAAATAATGGAATGTAGTGTATATGCTAAAATAATGGCTAACTGGCTAAGGTTTCTGATGGGCAGGATCTGATTATATCGTAAGCCATAGAGCATACGTTTGTCGGTCAGATGTGGAAAACAATGAAAATGCACTATGATGCTGATATACATGAGCAAGGGAGTTGAGAAGGGAATAAATGTTATACGATGTTAATGCACTGATCTGATGAAATTGATAGAGGGTTGAATGGATGGATGAACGGTAGTGTCGCAATGCGAGATTAAGTGGCTCAAATTTGAACTTAGGTGGCTTAGGAGGCTTAGACTCTAGGTAGGCTAGACCAGGGCTAGGCTCTCTCTCTCTCTCTCTCTCTCTCTCTCTCTCTCACTCTCCTTGTTGAAGGGATTCTTCTTGAATTTCTTCCCGATGATCCTAAGTGCTTGGTAAGTGCTCTCTAATGAGAAGGGATGCTTGAAATGGGAAGGGGAGGGGGCTATTTATAGTCCCCTAACTAATTTATTTTTTTTTTGTATTTCCTGATAATCCTAGGGACAAAAAGTAGTTAAAGGGCTGGGATTAGAGATTGCCACATGGCATCATCTCATGGGTTAGATGAGGTGGTAAAAGGGTAATTTGGATAAAAAGATGGGCAATGGAGTAAACGCACCTCAACCACACACTTGGGACTTGAAAAGGGAGAGTTTCACATGCTCAAGGGACACTACCCCAAAGAGGGGGAGCGCCACGTGGTCGGCGACAACCTAGCTGCCTCCAGTCCCCTCTTGGACTCCCTGCTTTGGCAGTCAGCATCATCCAAGCGTGTTGAGGCTTTGCTGTGAAGGTTGCTACTTTAAAGTTTCAACCATTTCTCCAATTGGGCTTGGGTTCGAGCTTGGTTTTGGGCTTAATTACATGAGTTGACTAGGTTGTGGAGTCGGGTAGGTTGACCGGGTGAGTTAACTCAAGGCTCTAGGGTTTTTGGATTCCTAGGGTTTAGGGTTATGCTAATTGAGTTGGTGGGTTGGATGGGTTGAGTTTACGGTTTAGGACTAGGGTTCCTAAGGTTTAGGCTTCTTGGGTTAGGGTTCGGTTGTCCATCCATTCATTCAAACTCAATCAGCTTATCATCCTGGGGTGGGTTGTCTACATACCCGAGTATGGGATGTCCCACAACTTATCGAAAAGTATTTTGCGGTGAACTCAATGTCATAGCAAGGGATGATGAAATCTTAATCTAGTTGTTCCAAAAATTCTTGAGAAGTGACGTGCTTAGTTGGTACACGTCGCTTCATCATCACAAAGTCAAGACTTGGGATGACTTGTCCAAAGCATTCATTGGATCACTTTGCATACAATGTAAACATAACACTTGGAAGGGTGGATCTTGCTTCTTTAAGACAAAGGGATAACAATTCTTTGTCAGATTATGTTAGATGGTGATGGGCCAAAGTTGCCAAAATGAAAACACCCATCGATAAGGAAGAGCAGATCTCCATGATTGTCTACTCGGTAGACCCAAGTATATCTAAATACCTCATCTCGTATCCGTATGTCAACTTCACCCAAGTGATCCGCACGCGCAAGGGAACAAGTGGAAACTGAAATACGACTGGGACAATCTCCTCCTGGCCACATCAGGTTGCCCCAAAAAAGTGGGATTAGGTGGATGAAAAGCTCATCAAATACAAGCCTATTGAATATGAGCATACTGAATACGAGAGCAATGATGACAATATCCCGATCCCCTATCCAACAAAAAATGATAATCATGTCACGTTTGCCTAAGGCGCACCATTCGCCTATCAGCAGGGACAACAATGACAGCAGCAACAATTACAAAGATGGAACTTGTAGTACTCCAATCATAATTGGCAAGTGGGTATGGTTTAGGAACCTAAGATATTCACTCCATTAACTCAATCTTACAGTGTCATACTAGTCATGCTAGTCCAAAGGCAAACTGCTTGCCACATTACAGCATAGGCCCCTATCAAACCCATTGCCACCAAACAATAACGAAAACAAGAATTATGTGTTCCATCACTCCAGGGGCACACGACGAACCATTATTTTACATTAAAATATGCGGTCCAAAATTTAATCAACCAAAGAGAAATTTTGATCATAACCCTAAACACAGAAGCTAACAACATACTTCAAAATCTCCAGTCACAACATCGAGTAAGCCCCAATACATCGAGCATCCCTATTGTTAATCCTGGTCAAGAAAAGTCTCATCCACCCAATGCAGTTCACCCATGCCATCAACTCCCTTTTGAAATATACATTGCTCATCATGCAGGTGGCACCATCCTATTTAGTTCTCCCTCCAGTCTTGGTCCTTCAAGGGAAGACCCTCGATTTAACCTGCAATCCAGTTTCTAGCCGAATAGATGTTGATCAACCATCAGTCATCCAAGAAAAGATCCATCAGCCAGCATTCATCACTGCTCCTTCCTACAGTCCAACATGGTCTTGTCAACTGCTCATCCTTTAAGAAAGGACACTCGAGCCGAATTGCTCTTCGTATATCCCGGCCGAGTTAAAACACTATGCTAGCTAGCCAACTTTCTTCTAGGCTCAGAGTCCGGCTCCCTTCTTAGGTCCCTCGATGTGCAATGAGCCTGTGATCCTTTAAGTAAAGAGCCTTGTAAGTCACTCCAAATCATTGGCCCCTATCTCTCATGGACCTCAACCCCCAGCCTCCCAATTCCCTGTCATAGACATACACCAATCTAAAAATGATACACCAAATAACAGTTTCAAATAAAAAACTATAAATTTATTTCCATCTACATGTCCTATTGGATCAAATTATGTCTTTTCACTTACTAAGAACCAAAATTTCTATTATCAGCTTAAATACCAAAACTTAACAAGAGTCGTTGATCTTCGAGCACATTCAAGCAGGACCAAATCAGGATATCAACCTGTAACACCCCATATTTTTGCTAACTTGGAGTTAGATGTACTTAGGCAATGGGTCAATCCTAACACCTTCCGACCTCTCAGAACTAAATCTCAAAGTCTCAAACCCCCTTTCAATACATTTCCTTCAAAATCTCACCTTTCACCACCTTATTCTTCAAATTTTTCTAAGGACTTTCATATTAGACACAAATCTTAAAATTTAGGTGATGAAGAACAATACGAAAACTAAAAATTACTATGAATAGTAATTAAATAAATAAAATAGTTTTTTAGCCATTAAACTTTTGGAATCTCATAAAATAAGTAGGCTAGTTGGAAAGACAAGCTTCTCCTACCCTAAAAACATATATTGCACGTCGAATAACTCATTCCGGTGTGCAAAATACACCTATTTCAAATATCGGGTGGCAAAACCAACCCAGATATTCCAGCAATCAGCGAGGGGCTCACCGGTTTGGCGAGGCCTCATCCGTACAGCGGGCTCGGTTGGGCTGCAGTGGGCTGGGCGGCCCGTTTTCTGGAATTTTTCTTCAATTTTTGTCCTACTTCGAAAAATCATATCTCCCTCGTTATAACTCCGATTTATGTGATTTAAAAGTCAGATTGAAGCTTGATAAGTCTAGTTTCATATAAAAGCAAGTGAAAAATATAATAAAAAGTTTAATATAGTTAAATATAGGTCGTTGTGACAACTATCCGAAAATTATTAATTTGGACAGCTGCCGCTTCTAGAATTTTTAGAATTTTTCTACAATACGAAATCTAATGAAATTTAGTAGAGATGAAGTAGACTTGATGATGAAATACTAAAAAAATAATTAAAATAATATACTAATTAAAAGTGCCAGAAAGAGGCGTAGAATTGCCCTAGGACCATATTCTGTCGTAATTAGGGCATAATTTAGTTAAGTGCTAAACTGAATACTCAGTAGAATTAGCTTGAACCACTTTCTATATGAACTGTAAGACCCAAAACTTGTAGAAGCATTAATGCTACATTACTCTATAACATAGGAACAATCTCATTACCCAGTTGCTCTCGGGAGCATCACGAAACTCCATATCGGACCTGGACCGCACGTCAAAAGTTCGATTAACGCGAAGCTAAATGGTTAGAACCGTCTTGCAGGGCTTGACAACCACCTCAGAAATCAAGTCCTAACAATGTCCAGAAATGCACAACTTGAGCCCGGAGTGAAGTGTGTGAGAAACACGAATACCTTTAGAAAATGAACTGGGACTTAAGCGAATTGAGTCGTTTCACTTACAGGCCAAATATAGGGATTCAGACCATCAAAATATGACTCAATTCCACCCTCGGATCAGGGGAAATTTCCCACACATGTCAGTGTACTTGTGGCCCTAATCGAATACCAGTGACTATTGAACTGAAACTGGTTTGCCACGGTCAATCTGTAAATCCGATCGAATCGAAAACTTAACTCGACCTAGATCCAATGTCAAAGAGCTTAAGTCTGATCGCATACAGAAAAGGGGCCTCCAGAAGTGCTCCGTTGGATCGAAACAGCCGATCTTTGGTTATAACCTAAGTATACCTTGGCCCTGGGGCCATTCCCATCAGTTCTGGGCCTATATAAGGGCCTTAAACCCTCTCTCTCATATTCCATACGAATTTAGAAACCCTAAGAAAGAGAGGAGAGAAAAAGGGAAGGAAAGAGAGAGAAAGTGAGAGAGAGTAGGCGCTTCTTCCTGGGATTCGATCCCGCTACTCAACGCACTTGTTTACCATGTCTGTATCGCAAATCCAGCGTTTCCAACAACGTATTTAGGTAAGAAATCCTAACCCTAACCTATTATAGCAACTCAAATAGAACAGTTGATAGAATAGATAACCTATTCCCTATTATAGGTTGTTCTGGTGTCATAGACAAAGACTTAGTGTCTAAACTAAATTCGTTACGAGTTTACTGGCGAAAGGTACGGACTATAGATGTTTAGGTTATGGTTTTCAAGGTCTTCAATGTCAGCAATGATTTATGTCTAACTTAATTGTTATCACATGTGCTTAGATATGAGGATTTTCGTATATTATGCCTATATATAAACTATGTTGATTTATAATGCTTTCCATGTGTTTGTTGAAATCTTTGAATGAATATGGAATTTGGAATTGTACTTACCATGATTATTAATTGTGAATGTATGATGGTTGTATGCGTGACAACTCCTTTGTTAAAGGACTTGTCATAATATATGTTATAACTAATATATTACATGTATATGTAATATGTGTAGTCTAAGTGTTTGATAAAATGCTTGAATGAGAAAATGCTTGGTGTGATGTACTTAATGAGGGTGTTGAGATAGGATTCTCAATTCCCTTATATATAGTTACAGTTTCCTTTATATAGCCTATCTTACTACTATGCGATATATGGATGAAATGCTTATGTTTTGGTTTCATGTGTAGCATGTGTGTGTTGAAATGGGACGGTGTTTTAAACACATGCTATATTGGCTATCACATATGAATGCAAATTGTTTGAAGTGTGTTTGGGGCTACGATGTAGTCTAGGCAATCGGTAACAGATCCTAATTTGGTGGCTAAGGTTGTTTCGCCACACAAGACGTATTCTATGAATCCGAGCCATACTTTGGTTGTAATAGTGGTTAGGCCACACAGTGTGCTTACGCACTTCATGTCAATCAACTCGAGGTGCGCTCGTACCAGTCGAGCTCATCAAGTAACCCGATTAGTCCGATGTATGTTCACCTTGTATGGACGCTACTGCTTGAACCTAAGGTACCAAACTTGCCAGTGAAAACCCCGTTAACCATGGTACCTCTATCCGCTAAGACTCATGAGCCAGACATGGTGGTATGAGACACCGTGGTCGAGCTGTTGGCCTACGCCGGGCTGACGAGCCCACCTGTAGTGACCAGTGAACAATTAAAGCTTGTGAGCTGAATACGGTGGTGTGGGACACTATATTCGAGCTGTCGGCCTACACTGATCAGGTGACGAGCCCTTTATAGTGACCTCGAGCACACTCTGAGGCTGCGTGGAGGCGACGAGCCTTTCCGTAGAAATAAGAGTATAAACTAAGCCTACACTGATCAAGTGATGAGCCATTATAGCGACCTATAACCATAACATTGTATGAGATTTACTAGGACTGACCACCCTAGAATGGATCATTGTTTGGAAAATGATATAAGGGAGGTACCTTAGTTTCCCAATCCCGTTGTATGAAAAGGATTAATAAGAACCTGGCTAATCACGTGCATGCACCGCATTGCATGTGCTTTGGCGAGGAAGAGCACTTTCGGGTGGTTGTCATGCGTGCCGTAAGATGATGATGCTGAGGAAGTGCAGACAAGGGCATGCATCATTCTTACATACCATTTTTACATTAATCACAGTACCTAAGGATGTTTGAATGTATTGCTTTATCATTACTGCTTGACTGAATTGATAACATGTTAACTTTTGCTTTATTATTCCACTGAGTTGATCACTCACTCCCACGTTATGGGACGGTGTTTTAAACACCAACCAGACCCTATTTTAGTTTCAGATAATGACGATGCTTACAAAGCGGAGCCGGACTTGTATGATGATGAGGAGGGTTTCTCCTATATGCTGCTATCATGCGGATCTAAGTAGACCATGTTCTGATCGACGGGGTTACAGGGATGTTGATAAGATGCCTTTACACTTGTTATTTTACACTTTTGGAACACCCATGTATATTCATTTTATTCATTTTTAGAGTATACATGTATATATTTAACCTGGTAACATGTTCACACTCTGAAGACTTATAACAGTTTATATATTTTATATATCTATCACAGTTTTCCACCTGTGAAATTTAACTGTGTCTGAAAGATGATATGCTATTTTGGTATAATCTCACTCATGTTTAATGCACTAATACGAACAACATTTAATCATCATTATCTATGTTGCATAAGTGATACATTGGAACTCGGGAGTCGAGTGTATGCTCGACCCTCGATTTTCAGGGCGTTACAAGATGGTATCAGAGCATGATTTGGATTAAACTAGACCTGGGTTATGGTCACACGACGTACGCTGACGCATTTTTGACCTAGGAGGGTTCGATAGAACATAAAAACAGGCATAGGATTCTCAGTTTCGCCAATCGCCGAAATTCACCGAAATCAGCCGCCGAGATCGGGCCCGTACACACCCGTGATCACGCGAAATGGTCTCAATCCACTTGTAGATTGTCATTCGACGAGTTTAGACCATGTTTTATTCCATCCCAGCCTTTTAAAAATCGGTAAATGTGAATATACATCAGAATCTATTCAAAATGACCCGAAACGACTCGAAATGGAGTGGGGGGCCTAACGGAATATCTCCAGGGGGACCCAGGGTGGGACCCACACATTTTTGGGACCCAGGGGGCAGGACGACATTGCCCCACCGGCGAGTCCTCGCCAGACTGTCCAGAGACCGGCGAGGACCTCGCCAGTTTGGCGAGGCCTCGCCGCCAGACGGGCCTAGTCGGGCGGGCCGACACCTCTAGGGCATTGTGTGGCCCACTGATCCATGTTGAGTAGGTTTTAATCACCCCCAATGCACCTCCTCTTCATAACACACTCTCCCTAGCTTTCCTTTTCTAAAGAAAAACCCAAAAGCTCCACACAAATTTCCCCCCAATCATTTTTCCTTCCATTGTCATGCACCATCCACACCACCCCCTCAAAATCCACATTTTTGTGTCCCATAACCTTCACAACCTCCAAATGTTAGCACATTTAGGGCCCATTAGGCCAACTGCATTAGGTGAGTTTAAGGTGGATGGAATTGTAAAAGTAACAATAAATGCATGTATAAGGTATTGTCCCTGGATTGGGTGTATCCCATGTTTTCCAATATCATGTTTGGAATGTATGCAATTAAAAGTAAATCCCGGGATTTCCTTTCAAATTATACTTAGAAATTCATTATCATGGGATTTGGAACTCCCATCTCACACTTTTCAACACAAGGCTCATTTTCCAAAGCCTACAAAATTAATTTTAATCTCATCCAACCCTCCTTCCAAACATGTCATTCCCAATCCTGAGGTGAGATTAGCAATGCAGTCCTATTTAATACAACTTAAGACCACTGGCCAAATAGGCCCTTAGAGTTTTAGACCTAGAGTGGTGCTCCTAGATTTCTAAAAACCTGACAGTATGAAAAATCCAATAAATTGATAACGTGAACCCTAGGACCTCCTTAGCTGGTATGAGCATATGTGAAGTGCTCGAGCACAGCTAAATTCAAGTTCGGGCAACTCAATTCCAATCAGACAACTTTTGACCCTAAGCAATAAAAACAATTTCTTATATTAGAAATGGTATAAAATCATCTAGCATATGAGCGTAGGCTTTGAAATAGTACAAAATCATCTAGCCCATAAGCTATTGGATTACCACTACTCCTAAAATTAAGACTAGGCTACTGGTTACACTAGGGAATGTCAAAGACTATCAGACTTAGTTGGTCAGCTTGATTAGGTTAGAGTGAAAGCTCATTCTTTCGTTGAATTTCCTTAGTACTTATAGGCTTCTTTAATAACTCTTAAGAAGCTTGTTTGACGTAGAAACTATTCACGCTCAGAGAAAACTTATATATCCATTGGATTTAATGTTAGGTCAAAATCAATACACCTCTTAGAATTGCCTTCCTAAGGACTTATTACAAATGGGAACACGGAGTAGAAAACTATATATAAGCGAGGTATTCGCGGTTTGAATTGAATTCTCAATCCTAATAGTTACCAATGAACTCTATGCTCTGATCAAGCAGAATGTCGGGATCAATTAGGATTAAGAACTGATACGACAAATTTTCTGTCCTAGCTAGGCAGAAGGTCTATGTATCTGGCTCAGACCCACTACACGACCATCCTTTCGTGTTAGCCCGACCACTTACAACCAAAAGTTTATTACTTCGCCTTTGAGAAGTGTTAGGAACATATAGCCAATAGGGATATTTTGTTTTTTTAGGCCCAAGAAATTTCTCCAATGGGCAACAGACAATTAGGAATTAAGTCCCAAATCATATATCATTCTGGCGTTCACATTATGCATATGAACTTAGAAAGATAGTCTGTCCATTAACCTATTTTGCCCAAAATCCTTATGTACTAATAATGTACAGACTATCTTAGAGTATTAAACTGAACATGATTAAATAAGGTAAGTCGGGAACGTGGCAAAAGTCCTTCGTTGATAGAATTAGCCACAAACTCACATCCGTCCCTGAAATCAACTACAACACCCATCATTTTTAGCTCCTTTCTATGACCATAAGTGCCAATGCCATAATACACATCATTGATGAAAGGAAGACCAATGCATCGAGTGATCGTTTCCTATTTCATGTCAAGGATAGGTCCTAAATTACACTTTGGTCCAACATACGGGTCAGGACATAGATTCTTGAGCCTTGAGAGTAAAAATAAATTTTTAAGGGGGGTAGAACATTATGAGCCCAATCTAGTTAAGTGAGTTTATACATTTATTGGATCAAAGTGGCGTAGTGGAAGCGTGGTGGGCCCCTGCCCCACAGGCCCAGGATCGAAGAAAATTTATCCGGTTGTACGTAAGATTAGGTCATTAAATATGAACTGAATCTTTCTTAGAATGTCAATAATGAAGCCTTTAAAGGAAAGCAATTAGGGTTTAAGTGTTAAATTAATTAATATTACAGAATAGGCCTAACAATGGGTATGAGCTGAATTACAATAACCGAGGTTAATATATCCATAGATGTGCTCGTTGAATACAAACTTAATAGGAGCCTTAGCCAATTTTAGGGCGAAGAAGTTTTAAGGAGGATAGACTAAAGTAAGCCCAACTAGCATAGATAGTATACATCCTAACACGCACATAAACTTGAAATCAATTAAACTTAGGCAAGTGAAATAATAAAATCTCTACTTATTACCCTTAGGCAATTTCGGGGATGAAATTATTTTTAAGGGGGGTAGATTATAACACCCCGGATTTTTGCCAACTTGGAGTTAGATGTACTTAGGCAATGGGTCGATCCTAACACCTTACCGACCTCTCAGAACTAAATCTCACAGTCTCAAATCCCCTTTCAACACATTTTCCTTAAAATCTCACCTTTCACCACCTTATTCTTCAAATTTTCTAAGGACTTTCATATTAGACACAAATCTTAAAATTTTGGTGATGAAGAACAATACGAAAACTAAAAATTACTATAAATAGTAATTAAATATATAAAATGGGTTTTTAGCCATTAACCTTTTGGAATATCATGGAATAAGTAGGCTAGTTGGATAGACCAGCTTCTCCTACCCCAAAAACATATATTGCACGTCGAATAACTCATTTCAGTGTGTAAAATACACTCATTTCAAATATCAGCTGGCGAAACCAGGCCAGGAAGTCCAGGGACCGGCGAGTGGCTCGCCGGTTTGGCGAGGCCTCGTCTGTACAGCGGGCTCGGTCAGGTCGCAGTGGGCCGGGCGGCCCGTTTTTTAGAAATTTTCTGCAATTTTTTTTTTACTTTAAAAAATCATATCTCGCTCGTTATAACTCCGATTTAAGTGATTCAAAAGCCAGATTAAAGCTTGATAAGTTTAGTTTCTTATAAAAACAAGTAAAAAATATAATAAAAATTTTAATATAGTTAAATATAGGTCATTGTGACAACTGTCCAAAAATCATCAATTTGGACAGCTGCCACTTCTAGAATTTTTAGAATTTTTCTACAATACAAAATCTAATGAAATTTGGTAGAGATGAAGTAGACTTGATGATAAACTACTAAAAAAATAATTAAAATAATATACTAATTAAAAGTACCAGAAAGGGGCGTAAAACTGCCCTAAGACCATATTCTGTCGTAATTAGGGCATAATTTAGTTAAGTGTTAAACTGAGTACTCAGTAGAATTAGCTTGAACCACTTTCTATACAAACTGTAAGAACCAAAACTTGTAGAAGCATTAACGCTATATTACCCTATAACATAGGAACAATCTCATTACCCAGTTGCTCTCAGGAACATCACGAAACTCCATATCAGACTTAGACCGTAGGTCGAAAGTCCGATTAACGCGAAACTAAATAGTTAGGACCATCTTGTTGGGCTTGACAACCACTTCAAAAATCAAGTCCTAACAATATCCAGAAACGCACAACTTGAGCTCAGAGTGAAGTGTGTGAGAAATGCGAATACCTTTAAAAAATGAACTGGGACTTAAGTGAATTGAGTCGTTTCACTTGCAGGCCAAATATAGGAATTCAAACCGTCAGAATCTAACCCAATTACACCCTCGGATCAGGAGAAATTTCTCACACATGTCAGTGTACTTGTGGCCCTAATCGAATACCGGTGACCGTTGAATTGAAACTGGTTCGCCACAGTCGATCTATAAATCTGATCGGACCGAAAAGTTAACTTGACCTAGATCCAATGTCAGGGAGCTTAAGTCCGACTGCACGCAGAAAAGGGGCCTCCAGAAGTGCTCCGTTGGATTGGAACAGCCGATCTTTGGCTATAACCTAAGTATACCTTAGCCCTGGGGCCATTCCCATCAGATCTGGGCCTATATAAGGGCCTTAAACCCTTTCTCTCATATTCCAAATGAATTTAGAAACCTTAAGAAAGAGAGGAGAGAAAAAGGGAAGGAAAGAGAGAGAAAGTGAGAGAGAGAGAGAGTAGGCGCTTTTTCTTAGGATTCGATCCCGCTACTCCATGCACTTATTTACCATGTCTATATCGCAAATTCGGGATTTCCAATAACGTATTTGGGTAAGAAATCCTAACCCTAACCTGTTGTAGCAACTCAAATAGAACAGTTGATAGAATAGCTAACCTATTCCCTATTATAGGTTGTTCTGGTGCCGTAGACAAAGACTTAGTGTCTAAACTAAATTCATTACGAGTCTACTGGTGAAAGGTGCAGACTATAGATGTTTAGGTTATGGATTTCAAGGCCTTCAATGTCAGCAATGATTTATGTCTGACTTGATTGTTATCACATGTGCTTAGATACGAGGATTTTCGTATATTATGCCTATATATAAACTATGTTGATTTATAATGCTTTTCATGTGTTTGTTGAAATCTTTGAATGAATATGGAATTTAGAATTGTACTTGCTATGATTATTAATTGTGAATGTATGATGGTTGTATGCGTGACAACTCCTTTGTTAAAGGACTTGTCATAATATATGTTATAACTAATATATTACATGTATATGTAATATGTGTAGTCTAAGTGTTTGATAAAATGCCTGAACGAGAAAATGCTTGATGTGATGTACTTAATGAGGGTGTTGAGATAGGATTCTCAATTTCCTTATACATAGTTACAGTTTCCTTTATGTAGCCTATCTTACTACTATGCGATATATGGATGAAATGCTTATGTTTTGGTTTCATGTGTAGCATGTGTATGTTGAAATGCTCAAATAAGTTTTTTTTTTCTCAGATTTGGTTGTCACATGTTATATTGGCTATCACATATGAATGCAAATTGTTTGAAGTGTGTTTGGGGCTACAATGTAGTCCAGGCAATCGGTAACGGATCCTGATTTGGTGGCTGAGGTTGTTTCGCCACACAAGACATGTTCAATGAATCTGAGCCGTACTTTCGTTGTCGACAGTGGTTAGGCCATATGGTGTGCTTATGCACTTTATGTCAATCAACTCAAGGTGCGCTTGTACCAATCGAGCTCGTCAAGTAACCCAATTAGTCCGATGTATGTTCACCATGTATAGACGCTACTGCTTGAACCTAAGGTACTAAACTCACCAGTGAAAACCCCGTTAACCATGGTACCTCGACCGCTAAGACTCATGAGTCGGACATGGTGGTATGGGACACCGTGGTCAAGCTGTCAGCCTACGCCGGGGTGACGAGCCCACCCGTAGTGACCAGTGAGCAATCAAAGCTCGTGAGCCGAATACGGTGGTATGAGACACTGTATTCGAGCTGTCGGCCTACACTGATCAGGTGACGAGCCCTTTGTAGTGACCTCGAGCATACTCTGAGGCTGCGTGAAGGCGACGAGCCTTTCCGTAGCAATAAGAGTATAAACTAGGCCTACACTGATCAGGTGACGATCCCTTTGTAGCGACCTAGAACCGTAACATCGTATGAGATTTACTAGGACTGACGACCCTATAATAGATCATTATTTGGAAAATGATATAAGGGAGGTACCTTAGTTTCCCAATCCTGCTGTATGAAAAGGACTAATAAGAACCTGGCTAATCACGTGCATGCACCGCATTACATGTGCTTTAGCGAGGAAGAGCACTTTCGGGTGGTTGTCATGCGCACCGTAAGATAAAGATGCTGAGGGAGTGTAGGCAAGGGCATGCATCATTCTTACATACCATTTTTGCATTAATCACAGTACTTAGGGATGTTTGAATGTATTGCTTTATCATTACTGCTTGACTAAATTGATAACATGTTAACCTTTGCTTTATTGTTCTATTGAGTTGATCACTCACTCCCACGTTACGGGACGATATTTTAAACACCAACCAGACCCTGTTTTATTTTCAGATGATGGCGATGCTTACGAAGCGGAGCTGGACTTGTATGATGACGAGGAGGGTTTCTCCTATATGCTGCTATCAGGCGAGTCTACGTAAACCATGTTCTGATCGACGGGGTTACAGGGATGTTGATAAGATGCCTTTACACTTGTTATTTTGCACTTTTGGAACACCCATGTATATTCATTTTATTCATTTTTGGAGTATACGTGTATATATTTAACCTGGTAACATGTTCACACTCTGGAGACTTACAACAGTTTATATATTTTATATATCTATCACAGTCTTCCGCCTGCGAAATTTAACTATCTCTGGAGTATGATATGCTGTTTTGGTATAATCTCACTCATGTTTAATGCACTAACATGGACAACATTTAATCATCATTATCTATGTTACATCTGTGATGCGTTAGAACTCAGGAGTCGAGTGTATGCTCGACCCCTGATTTTCAGGGCGTTACACAACCTACTTCAAAGTCGAGGCTAGGGCAATAAGGTCCAACAAAAGAATAAGGCGAAAGGGGAGGAAAATAATCCCTTCACCTGCCCACCAATCAGACATATCATTACAAGGATCGTTTATCCCAACAATGAGCTGGACTTCGCCTTGAGGGCCAATTACATGGGTCGACCTTAACAGAGCTGACTAATGAAAGCCTAAATGAGGGGAAAAAGTTGCCCTTCATTAATTGGACCACCGTCTACATCCTATCCGAGCTGCATGTACTCGAGTAGCTCCAATGCCTCTGGGAGTACAAAAACGTTACGACATCTGCTGTCAACTTAGAGACCAATGCGAGATCTATCCTGATACTAGGGCACAATGGTGAAGGTCTGATTACTATAATCTTTGGCCCTGCCACCTGAGGGGAAGGAACGCAGGGCATGTAACATCCCGAAAATCGGGGGTCGAGCATAAACTCAACTCCCGAGTTCCAGAACATCACTTATGCAACAAAATGAATGATGATTGAATGTTGACTGTATTTGTGCATTGAACATGAGTGAGATTAAGCCAAAACAGCATATCATACTCCAAAGACAATTAAATTACAAGCAGAAGACTGTGATAGATAAATAACATATAAAAATGTGGTGAGTCTCAGTGTGATAAAGTTACCAGGTTAAATAATTACAAGACAATTCTAAAATATACCTAATGTGAGGAAGTGTAATGTCTTCTATCCCAAGTACCATAGCCCCGTCAAGTACAATATCGGTCTTCATAGACACATGCCAGAGAGAAACTACTCCCGATAGGAGAACTCCTCCTCATCATCATAGAAGTAGTCCTACTGCTTCATAAGCATCATCACTTGAAACTCGATAAATCTGGGATTGGTGTGTATAACATCGTCACCTAACGTGGGAGTGAGTGATCAACTCGAATAAATAGTAAAGCATAGGTTAACATGTTATCAATTCAGTCAAGTAGTAATGATAAAGCAGTAAAATCAAACACTCCTAACTACTCTTATTAATGCAAGTATCAATGCTGGCATGATGTATGCCATCACCACACCCTCTCTCGTGTGACACCATCTCACGTTCGCGGCATGCTTTCATCCCTCAGTGCTCCACATCTTCCAGGCACATGCAATGCATGATGAGCATGATTACCGAGTATTTATTAGTCCATTTCAAATAACAGGATTAGGAAACTAAGGTACCTCCCTTGTATCATTCCCAAACATGATCCATTCTAGGGTCGTCGGTCCTAGTTAACCTCAGACGATGGTGTGTTTTTCTAGGTCACTGCAAAGGCTACCAGGGCTGTTACGCACAAAGGTTACACCACTCCCCCATCACCTCTTAAACGATTCATCACTATACAGAAACAGGCCTAGTCCATACTCTCTATACTGCGGCAAAACTCATCGCCTCACCGCAAATTCAGAGTATGCTCGAGGTCACTACAAAGGGCTGTCAGGGCTATTGCTCGCATTCGTTGCACCACTCCCCCATCACCTTATCAATGTAGGCCGACAGCACGAATATAGTGTCCCATACCACTATAATCGGCTCATGAGTCTGGTTGCTCACTGGTCACTACGGGGAGGCACGTGGCCCCAACGTAGGCCGACAGCTCAACCACGGTGTCCCATACCACCATGCCCAGCTCATGAGTCTTAGCGGATCGAGGTACCATGGTTAAAAGGGATTTCACTGGTAAGTTTAGTACCCTAGGTTCAAGCAGTAGCGTCCAAACATGGTGAACATATATTAGGCAGATCGGGTTACTTGACGAGCTCGGCTAGCTCGAGCGCACAACAAGTTGAACGACATGAAGTGCATAAGCACTTCGCGTGGCCAACCACAATCGCCAACCAAAGTACGACTCGAGTTCGTCGAACACATCTCATGTGGCAAATGAATCACAGCCATAAATTCAATTCTGGTACCGATTGTCTGGACTATAATCATAGCCCCAAACACAATCAATTGCAGATAGATAAAGCAGTACTGGATCAAGATTCAAATCATACAATCAAAGTCTGGTATTATCCGTTTAGGGCTGTCAGGGCTGTTACACGCATTCGTTACACCACTCCCCCATCACCCATGATGGATCATACAACATAAACATGAATTTAAACATACGCCTTACATAAATAAAATCATACAATCAGTTGAGCATGTTAACAAGCATATCATAAAGCATATTATAAAGCATATTATAAAGCATGTTATAAAGCATATTATAAAGCACTACTTAAATAGGAATACAAACACATATATTGCACAAGTAAGCAATTTAAGTAAACAACCTCATGGAGAAAAATCATACATGTCTTTAAGGTAGTTGAGAATCCTATCTTAACACCCTCCTAAGGCATCAACATCCAAACACTTACTCACACAAGCATTTTCACAAACACTTAACATACACTATTTCAACATACTTAGTGTATGTTAGCAATCATGTATTAGGACGAGTCCTTTCGCCAAGCAAATATTTTACGCATATATAGTATATTTATACAACAAATAATCATGGCAAACACATCTTTAAAATATACATGTATACGGTACTTTCTACAATATAGTATTTCAACATACATAGTGTATATTAGTAAAGCATGTATTTAGGCGAATCCTTTCGCTAAATAAGTATTTTATCCTCATACCGTATATTCATACAACAAATAATCATGTCAAACACATTTCCAAAATTTATATGTATACGGTATTTTCTACAAATACCTAGAATCTGTAAAAGTCCATAATCTACATCTTTAATCGAAACAGGAAACAGAAAGCACTTTGTACATGTGCAATTGTATGCAGATCATGAATCTATCATTATCTGACATTAAAAGCGTTGAAAACCATAACCTATACACCTAAATTCCGCACCTTTTATCGTAGAATCGTAACGGAGACGATAGGTTTGCTAACCTTCCGTATTCGACAGTTTGGCAACCTAGAGAACAAAATAGGTTAGCTATTTCATAACCTACAACCTATACAGCCCTAAAATAGATTAGGGTAAGGGTTTCTTACTTAGAAACGGAGCTGGAATCGCCGGGAAAGCGACGAGAATGGAGCGGTTGAGCTTGGATACGGCAGGGAAGAATCTCCCACTTCTCTCTCACTTTCTCTCTCTTTACCTAGGGTTTTTCTCAAATTCGGATGGCTGAAATGAGAGAGGGTTTAAGGTCCTTATATAGCCTAAAAACTCACCGAAATAGACTTGTTGACAAGGTATACTTAGGTTATAACCAAAGCGACTTTGTTTCAGCTCAACAAAGCACTTTTGGCGGGCCTCCTTAAGCCAAAGGTCGGACTTAAGCTCACTAACACTGGATCTACGTTTAGTTAAGTTTTATTTCATTCGGATTTCCAGATCACGCGTGGCGGACCAGTTTCAGTTTGACGGTCAGTGGGTCTCAATCGGAGATTCCGAGTACATGTAAATGTGTATGAAATTTTTCCTGATCCGAGGGTGTAATTTGGTCAGTTCGACAGCTCGTTGCGTAATACTGATCCGCAAGCGACGAGTCTCAGATTACTATTCAAGATATTTATTTTGTAAAGAAACTAGTGTTCTCACACTATCTCGCTCCGGACTCAAGCGAACAGCCATGGGACACTATCTAGATTTGATTTCCGAGATGGTTATCAAGCCCAGCAAGGCGGTCCTAAGTCCTTAACTTTGTATTATTCGGACTCCCGATGTGCGGTCCAGATCTGATACGGAGTTTCAACGTGCTCCCGAGGGCAGTCGGGTAATGAGATTAATCATAGATTTTAAGGTAACCTAGCGTCAATGATTCTACAAGTTTTGGGTCTTGTAGATCGTATTTAAAGTGGATTAAACAGATTTCGTAGCTAATCTAGTTTAGCACTTAGTTACTTTGTCTCATTTCTAAAGAATTTAGTCCTATAAGATTTCTGTCTGAGGTGATACCTAGTCCTTTGTAGTTTGTATTTAAAGTGATCCAAGTTATACTACTTAGCTAGTTTAAGATAGTGTCTAGGGTGAAAGTACTTAGGAAAATTGGAAGAACAAGGTGGTGAAGAGTTGGATTTGTGAAGGAAATGGGTTCAGAAGTGATTTTAGACTATGAGATTCAGTTCTGACAAGTTAATAAGGTGTTAGGAGTGGCCCATTGCCTAAAGACGTCTAATTCCAAGTTGGCGAAAATCCGGGCTGTTACAGGGCATCCATCAAATCATTATCCATATGACGGCAAAATAAGCTGACTGATCCTCACAAGATATCGCTTGTAATAAAAGCAACCCCTAGTCCATAATGTCATCCTGCTTAGGGTACATAAAAATTCAAAAGCCACAAAAAATCTAAAAATATTTAAAATCCCAAAAAGACTAAATAAATAAATAAATCAAATCAAATCTAGCAAAACATTCAAAATTTTAAAAATTCATGAAAAAAAATCGGCAACCAATTGCCACGCCTGTTTGATGATCCACATGAATTCGAAGTCAACTTTGGCGATTTCAATCAAGAAGTAGATTTCAAACTCATCGGTTTAGGGGAAGTCAAGGATTTTAATGGGAAATGATGATCCTACTCCCGAACTAGAGGACCTCTTCGAAAATTCGATTAAAAAACCTATGCCATTCTTAAAGACTTCAAAATTGTAAACCTTGGAGCATTTGAAATCCCTAAGGATGTGCATGTTGGAAAACTCCTTCCCTTGAGAATAAGCATAGGAATAATGAGTTCTCATAACCATGACTGTCAAAATTTTCCTTTCCTCACACTTGAACTCGACCAACACCCAACTTTATGCCTACAAGTCAAATTGCTACATGATATCCACCCTTGGTATGCTAACATCAAGCCATATCTAAAATCCCAAACGCACCTTAAAGATAACACACAAAGATCATCGGTTGTTAGACTAACTCATGTTTCACAAATGGTATTTTGTACGGCCAAATCTCTTAACCAGGTCTTGTTACTATATGTGTCCACAAAGAAGTCTGCGATATCCACATGAACAAGCACATGATGACTAAAGTAGATCTTACGATAACATACCAACGGATGTCTATGGAGTCAGATTATTGCCAACACGTCAAGAATGCTTCAAATGTTAAGAGTGCGCAAATCACATCCATGAGCTCACTTATGAGTTTTATAACTTGTCAACATCCTGGCCATTCTCAAAGTGATGTGTTGACATCATTAGCTAAAGTGAGCCAGAAAGCATTCAACAATCATGAGTGCATCCTCGCATAGTCAGTTACTTTACTAAATGGGTGGAAGTAACATCTCACACCGCCATAGTGCATCTCTGAAAAGTAACATTACCAGCTGTCACAAAATCCTACAAGTCATCACCATGAAAAACGAGACACCCTTCATACACTAAAAGTCAAAAGACTTCTTTGAAGAAAAGTGGCAAGGACTTGCTACAATTGACTATATCAAGCAAACGAAAGTACATAAAAGTGTTGTGTCACTCCTTGAGCTGCCAAAGAAGAATTGTGAGAAGCTCTAGAACAAGGGACATGATAGAAAAAAATAGTCTTATCTCCTCACCTGCTCATTCTTGAGGGTAAATTCGAACATATTTAGGGTAGCACAAAAACTGTTAAAGTTCGTTTAAGAGGCACTTCCCACCTTACCAACTTGAAGGTTGAAGACTTTCCTGAGCCAAACAACGCCGACCATATCAAATTCTATCCATTGAAGCAAATGCGATCGCGAAAGCAACCTGAGGTTAGTGACCAAAATGAGAAATTCCATCATTCCCCAAAACATCCCCCAGACACAAGAGAGAGAGAGAGAGAGAGAGAGAGAGAGAGAGTCCAAACTTCAAAGAATTATAAATAAATAAAAGAGAGAAGAAAAAAGTGATAAAAATTAGCCCTTTAGGGCAAAACCCTCTATCCCTACCACAAAGTTTCTCTGACTGGTCTAAACCTCAAGCTATGTTATTCAAAATCACCCGCTCCCTAGAAAATACAATTCAGCCGACAATGAAGGAAATCCTGCCATCGATCGTAGTGCTCGAAAAAAATAGCAAAAAAGAAAGAAAGAGTATGTCTAAAGCAAAATGGGCAATGTGAAAACCGAAAAATGAGCCTCGAGTAAAAACAACGGACATACAACGAACATGGTGAAAATCTGAAAGGGCACAAGGGGAAGAGGCACAACTGCCAGGTGGTAGGCAAGATCAAATATCCAGGATGTGGTGAAAACTTGAAAGGGCGCCACGAGCAAAATTGACGAGCAAATCGGAGGTGGAAAAAACCCAAAAGGGCGCTACAGATAAAAATGGCCAAAAAAAGAAAAAGAAAGAGAAAAAAATCTCATATCCAAGTAGGCACAGTAATAAAACACATCTCTGATCTTGATCATCAAATGCTCTGATCAAGGCATTTGGATGTCGTATGACAGATCAAATATGCATATCAATCACCCATGCATACATTACATTTCACTGGGATCCCTGATCTTGATCGTCTCACATCAATTTAGAGCCCTTCGGACGTCGTATGATGGATCAGAATTGCATATCGATCACCTATGGATGCATCACATTTCATCAGGATCCCTGATCTTGGCCGTCCTGCATCCATTTGGAGTCATTCGGATGTCGTATGATGGATTGGAAATGCATATCAATCACCCATGCATGCATCGCATTTCATCAGGATCCATGATCTTAGCCATCTCACATCCATTTAAAAACCTTCGGATGTCGTATGACGGGTCAGATCCATTCCATCGATTACCATATTTTGATCTTAATCATCAAATGCTCTGATCTAGGC
The DNA here is from genome assembly GCA_030180095.1 of Magnolia changhungtana. NCBI lineage: Eukaryota > Viridiplantae > Streptophyta > Magnoliopsida > Magnoliales > Magnoliaceae > Magnolia > Magnolia changhungtana. The sequence goes on along the minus strand of JASAUF010000600.1, from coordinate 22,006,072 downwards.
ATACTGATGTTGTATGACAGATCAAATTTGCATATCAATCACACATCACACACATCAAGCATGTGACATATATCATGCATTCACACACATCGTACATCTCATTTCATGCATTGTTCCATTCCCCGGTGATCCCTAATCTTGACCATCTCGCATCTACTTTAAGCCCTTTAGATGTCAAATGACAAGTCAAATCCGTTCCATTTCATTCCATGCATTTTTCTTTTATTTACACAGCGGAGATATGATCTTGATTGTCCCACATCTGCTTGGCGCCCTTTAAACTTCTGATGACATATTAGATCCATTCCATTTCATTCCATGCATTTTTTTCCCAAGAGAAACCAAATCTTAACCGTCCCGCATCCACTTCGAATCCTTTGGACGTTAGATGACGTATAAGATCCATCCATCTCATTCCATGCATTCATATTTTATTTTATTTCCCTAGTGGATATCTGGTCTTGACCATCCTGCATCCACTTAAAGCCTTTTTGGATGTCAGATGACGGATCAGGTCCACTCCATTTTATCACTTCATGCATTGCATTTCATCATAACACATATTTACATCCATCTCATTTGTATGCATCATTTAATAAGGGAACCCTGATTCCAACCGTCCAAATTTCTATAAATAAAAAAAAAACTTTTAGATGTCGGGTGGCAAATCATGTCCATCCCATTTCATCCAGCATCTCCAATATTGACCATCTAAAGCATCAATCAAGGGCATTAGATGTCATATGATGGATCAGATCCGCATCGTCTACATCAATTAAACCCTGATTCCGACCATCCAAATTTCTCAAAAAGACCTTTTGGACGCTGGGTGGAAAATCAGGTCCATCCCATTTCATCCAACATCTCTGATCTTGGTCGTCTAATGCTTTGATCGAGTCCATTAGGTGTAGTATAATGGATTGGATTGACACATATCGATCACCCCAGATCTTGAATGCCTAAAGTGTCGATTGGAACCTATTAGCCGTTGTATGATGAATCAAATCTATCCCAAGCCATACCATAAGACCGAACTCTACAAACGTAATATCTATGCGAAAACCAAAAGTAAGTATGTTTGCTTAACACCAAAAAAAAAAAAAAAAAAAAGACATAAGATGGCCAACCTGAACTCATAGCTTCATGCCAGTCATCCTAGGAAAAGATCCAGAATAGTTTATTTTGATACGTTTATTAGCGTAGCCATGATCCCACTTGCAAAAATAACTTTTACAAACCACAGTGATAAAATCCAGAATATGATTGGATAAAGCAAAATCTAAACAACTCTAGTTAGGGACACTTACAAAATTACTACATTGTAATGTGGGAGATTCGTGAAGCCATAAAACGTGCAAGCAACTACCAATTACAAACAATACGCTTGCAAGAGATCCTATAGGATTTACAACATCGAAAAAACTACTCTTTTAAATCCAACATGTGTTATTCTCGTAAGGTCGCGTGCGCAGGGGCTCTAACTACTCAAACATCCAGACCAGTAGATTTCTTAGATACGTACGCCAATCAACGGTGTGAATGGGTTGCAATCAAATATTCTAACATTTTCCCTACCATTGTGAATTGTCTGAGTTAAGTTTCTAACCAAGCAAACTTCTCGATGATGACACCTTGACAAGTGAAAGATCCAATCGCTTCTCCATCCAATCTATGAAAAGTGTTTACTCACTTCGGCATTCGGTTGTACCCTAACCTTTGCCAAAGAGGGGCAGACGATGGTAGCTCCATTGTCTCTGCACAAATGTCGTGGACACACCATTATCCTTGCTCAAAACCACACCTGGCTCGCTTGTCTGCTTGCTAGCTTGCCCATTCGCTCATTGGTTTGGTTTCCCTAAGCTTGTGACTCAACACTTCTACCCATTTACGACCCATCCATGACCTATCCATGAACCATGTGATGGCATGGTTGACATGAACCTATCTTTCAAACCAAACATGTGATTCATGAAGCCCAAACCTGCCCTTTTAAATGCCCATAAAAATGGGGGCTCGCCTTCAAAAAGGGAGAGGCCTTCAGAGGCAAAAGCAAAGTTCCGAGGCCGAGAGCTAGTAAGCCAAGAGAGCTTGAGAGAGTTCTGAGACAGAGATAAAGACCCTGGCTCTTTGTTCTCTCGATCTCTTCCTGCCTTTCGATCTTTTCTATTTTATTTCAACTTTAAAGCCAATATCGTATTCTTGATCTATCATTTTTTAGTGTATATATTTCAACCCCTTGCTTTGAACACCTGAGTTAGTAGGCTTTGCTTTGATATCACGTAAAGTATGCTCTACAGTTACCCTCTCTTAAGGATCTTCTGTATATATATATATATATATATATATATATATATATATATATATATATATATATATATATATATATAAGTGACTTAAATGAGTAACCAAAAGCTCTATTTTCTTTTACTTTTCTATGTTTCCATTAGAAAACCCTTTCTATTGTTTCATTTTCGTTTTTCATCCATTTTTTATAGTTTAGACATTTAAGGCTTAGTATTTTACTAAAAGTTATTTGAATCTCCTTTGAAAGTGTACAACTTGGCAAATATAAATTGTGTTTGACACAGGCGATAAAAGGGTGCCTGAAAAGGCCAAGCTATATGTCCTAGAGGGGGGCTAAATAGGACTGTGCCAAATTTAAAATTTAATAGCGGAATTGAAATATGATAGCCTTATAAAAATAAAGAATAGTACTTTAAATAAATCAAAGACTGAAATGTAAAGCAATCTTAAATAAAGAGCTTGATACTAACGTTGTTCTAAGGACAACCTTTGCACCATAAAAACCAAGGGTTTATGGCAGGACAACCTTACTAGAACAAGTTAAATATCAAAACTCAAACAGAAAGGAAATAAAGGAAATAGCAAGAAATAATTCTAAACTATTACAACATTCCCCACTTTGCTTGAAATGTAAAGATTACAACATTCACATCTACATATACATTCCACAAATTTAAATGATTAAAGATATGAAAATTAAAAGAGCATTCAAATCACAAAACACATCGATATATAGTGGTTTGTCTGTGTGTTCACCAACTGTTAAACAATAGCCACACAGCTTGCTACTCCACTCTTAATATCCTCACACAGGGGATATTAGCGTTTACTATTGAACAGGTTTTATAGGTTCACCCAAAACCTTCACAATTGTGTCTTTTTAACTTAGGCTTACACAATCCAAAAACCTACACTCTCTGATTTTTCTGGCTCTCCTCAGATAACCATACAATGAGATTTTTCTGGCAAATCTCAAACAAAACCAAAATAAAGGAATTTACAACAAATGTAAAATACTTGGATTTCTTCTTTTGTAGCAGCCTGGTAGAACCAATGAGAGTAGAAGTTCGAATCAACGTTCAATGTCCAATACTCACTTAAGAAATGGTTCTAGTTTCTAATTGATTTTAAATTAAATCAAATTGGGCATAGCTCTATTTGATTTTGATTCCAATGAAGAAGGAATACAGCAATTCCTCTTTATCAAATAAGATTGGAATTTATGAATAAAATCAAATAAGAAAAGCTAACAAAAAGAATATTAAATATGAACAAATTAGCTTAAAATGAACATAACTTATCTAAGAGTGGAGGCTTAAATTTCTCTAATTAAATCGACATAAAACTCTGAAATTCGTGCTCAATTTATAGAAGCAAAGATCGCGTCTACGACTAGTCATAGGAACTTTCGACTGGTCGTAGCTCCAACGGCATTTTGAAAGTTTAAGCGCGATCTTAAAAATCAGTTCTACGACTGGTCGTGGGGACCCTTCGACTGGTCGTAGACCACCTACGACTAGTCGAAGCTGACCCAAGACTGGTAGTAGGAAACCAGATTTGGTTGCTGGAGTTTGAGTCATAGTTCTAGAACTGGTCGAAGGATGAGTCGAGACATCCCTACGACCGATCGAACAACCTCCAGGACTGGTCGAAGAATAAATAAAAAATTTTAAAAATCTTCAACAACTTAGGACTGGTCATGGAATTTCGTGGACTGGTTGAACCAAGTCTAGGACTGGTCGAACCAGGTTTAGGACTGGTCGAACAAGGTCTACGACTAGTCTTAGAACAGACCAACTTCATGTATAAAGATTTATCTTGACTTATGTATCTAAAATGACCTACCCTAAGGTCAAACTGAGGTCTTTCATACCTGGAACATGATGTATGAACATTGAACATCATTCTTTTAGATGATGGTTTAACCTTTGAAGCTTGAGACCTCTACTTGATGTAGCTTGAGATTGAGATCTTCTACAGCTTGAATATAAGCTTCAACTTGAGTTGTACTTGAGTCTTGAAATGTACTTGAGTCTTTAAACAACACTCTTCTTATTGATGTAGACTTGAACATTAATGCATACGGAAGAGGACAGGTACATAACCTTGCATTTCTTGAAGTCGAGCACCATACATGTCTTGAACCATTGTGATGTTGTCTTGAATCACATAAATATCAACATACAAACGCAAGACACACAGATAGAAGTTTTGGCACACAAGAGGTTTTGGTACCACAAAATTTGACAATCAAAGGAGCATGAGACCATAGCACTTACAGTGCCCAACATCTTCCTTTTCCATAACATAGGCCCTTACTCGAAATCCATAGTGCATATCTATCCGAGAGTCACTCGAATCAAGAATTTTTTAGTTCTTCCGATCGGTAGCCGATTCAACGGATTCTACCTGACTATGGATTCTAGAGTCTTCATTTTGGCTAGTGGCAACTTTGATCAATACATGGATATGACTAAGTTGCACGAGTTATTATAAATTGTATAAGCATAATTACTAGCCTCTCTTCTCAAACAATATGTGGGATTCAAGTATGGAGGTCTTAGATATGGGTTTCATTGGATCTTGATACGCTTCGAGTCTGGGCCTTCAAATGCTACTGCGCGTATCAACCGAGCATCTAAAATCAATAACCTTCTTTTCTCAACCCCTATATTAGGTTCATGTATGAAGGTCTTAGTTATGGATTTTATTAGATCTAAATAAGCTTTACATCTCCACCTTCACATGCAATTGCCTACATCAACTAAGCACACAGTAATTCTATATATATTACATCAACTAAGCACATAGTAACTCTCTCTCTCTCTCTCTCTCTCTCTCTCTCTCTCTCTCTCTCTCTCTATATATATATATATATATATATATATATATATATATATATATATATGGAAAAGGTACTATGAGCTTGAGCTTATGGGAATGTCCCATGAGGTCGAGCTGTGTGGGCCCCACCGTGATGTGTTTCGAGCATCTACCCCATCAGTTAGATGCACCATTCCATCGTGAGCCTAGATCTCAAAAATCAAGTCAATCCGTGACTTGTGTGGGCCACACCACATACAGAAGTTGAAAGGGGCCGTGCACCATTAAAACATTCATAATCATTTTTGGGCCCACCGAGATGTGGTTTGCAAATCCAGCCCATCCATTATGTGTGTCCCACTTGGATGAGGGTTCAGACCAAGTTTAAACAGCATTCAAAACTCAGGTGGGCCCCACCAAGTGATTTTATATGTTTTTGGCATGTCTTCACATGATTTTAGATGGTATGGCCCACCTGAGTTCCGTATACGGCTGATTTTTGGAATATCCCATAATTTAAAGGGGACCCATCAAATGCACGGTGTTGATGGTCGACATGCATCACAGTGGGGCCCACACAGCTCGACCTCATGGGTGCTTTTCGTGAGCTCCAGCGCATAGTACCTTTTCCCACACACACACACACACACACACACACACACACATATATATATATATATATATATATATATATATATATATATATATATATATATATATATATTCATCGTTCGTCTCACGCAACCTTCACACAATCTGAGTCAATCATTCAGTGGCCCATCTGTTAGAGGAAAATTTCCTGCCAGCGTTCACAGTGCCCACTTGAGTTTTGGATCCGGCTTTTCATGCCCTAATATGAGCAGGCAAAATAAACGGATGAAGTGGACTTCTCACCAGCCTGGTCTCGCTGGCGGGCTGGCTAGCCAATGCTTAACCCTTGAACGGCATTAATCTGCCTCGGGAGCAAGGTGGGGCCTACTGTAACATTTGTAGAAATCCAACTCAAGTGGGCAGACAGACATAAAAAAGTAGGCCGTTGATACCTTTCCGGGTCCACTAGATGTTTGTATGCCGTCCAAACCATTTAAAAGTTCCTTCTCACTTAGATCGACCCAAAAACAGAAAAATATCATCCTGATCCTAAGCTCATGTGGCCTAATAAATGTTTGAATGGTGGAATTTATTCTCCACTGTTTCTTGTTGTGTGGCCCACTTGAGTTTTGAATCTTCCTCGAGCTGGAAAGTGGATAATCTGTGGTGGATTTCTCACAAACATCACGGTGGGCCATTGATGCCTATGTACTGCGAACTACAATTTTCAGTAAGACGGAGACCTAGGTCCACACGTATGCACTCAGAAATTGTACACGTGACCCAGCTAAACCGACCAAAAAGTGGGCCCCAATTTCTACGAGTCATCAACGTACATGGATTGATGCACTGATCACTGACCGATTGGTGGACGTCCTTTCACGCATAGTATGAAAAATGGTCAATGAAAACAAATAAATGGTCATTACTCAGCCGCAAGGTTCATCGAATCGATCTGATTTCATGGTCATTGCATATCTACAGTGGGTCCCACCGATATGGACCGTTTAAGATGATTTAAACCAAGTGTATAGGACTCTGCAGTGCTAGTGCACGAATCGTCACTCTCTGCCGGAGTATCAAATAACTCCCTCTAATAGGGCTCCCGTCCTCACCGCACCGTACACGTGGCATGAGCCTCAAATCCAAATCGTTCAAATAGTAGGACCCACCGTAGATGGATTGTATCTCAAACTTCACATTGAAAGTATTATACTACATGGTTGATTGATGGGCATCTATGGACTCTAATAAAAGCAGAAGCAGCAAACGGTGCAAATTCAACAAAAGAATGTCCATCAATCTGACGGTAAGGATCATTCGATTAGTTTGATTATCAGTACGTGACAAATCTATGCTTTTTCCAAACATCTGAACGGTTAAAAACTAATGAAAAAAACCACATGTACAGTAGTGATGCTCGCCTTCATACCAACTGCTGCGGACGCGGATTTCCTGCTAAAGCCTTTCACAGGAAGTTCCGGTGGGGCCCAAAGTGATGTTCGTGAGAATTCCACCCCGTCCATCCGTTTTTTGAGCTTTTTTTTTTAAATTATTTTTATTTTTTTTAACGCGCACACACCTCCACACACACTCACACGTAGTGGAATTTCACGACCTATGGGTACTCGAACCTTGACTCGGTGTTGAAACTCGAACCGTTTTTGAGCTCCTTTTAGGACTTAAAGACCAAAAATAAGGTGTATACAGTACTCAAGTGGGCTACATGAGAGGAAACGGTGGGAATTCACTGAGAACCGTTGAATCATTCTTACGACCATAAAAGTTTTGTATCATGCTATAATTTTTTACGTTTCCACTTAATTTCATTGGAAGTGACCTTATAAACTGTTTAGATATCATATAAGCATAGCCCAATAAGGCTTTGACGGTAGGAATTTCTTTCCCAATTTTCCCTCTAGTGTAAACCACTTGAGTTTTTTACCCACCTCATTTTTTGTCGAACGTTCTGAAATGATCCTTCAAATTTGGAAGGACAGAATGCATTTCTGACATACATTTCAGTGGGCCGCACCTAGCATCCTTGCGCATGAACTGCGTGAACTTACTGCGAAAGTCTTTCCCAAAAATACGCGTCCGTTACGAGAGCACTCTTCCAGCCGGCGAAAAGTCAGTGGCTGTCTTGTAAATTCCAACAAGAAAGAAGTCAAAAATAAAGACTCTAGAGACAGCGTCCGAAGCCGGCGAATCCTCCGGCTGGCGAATTCAATTCCCCGCGGTCTATTCAATTTCAGTTCGTTGAGGTGGTTGCATCTTCTCTCCCTCCACACCCTTTTAAATCCCAACAATCTTCCCCCTTTCCAAGCGCTCTTCACTTCGCTCTCTCCTCCCCATATCTTCCTCCATTCCAAACCATCTCTCTTTCTATCTTTTCCAGTGCTTTTCTTACAAGCCCAAATCCAAAATTGGATTTGGGTTTTCTTTCTTCTTTCCAAATCTCCACCACCCAACAAAATAAACCCCATTTAATCCTCTCCTTCTTTTGATACATAAGACTTGCTACCCTATTTCTAAAACTAGGCTTCAATTCATTACACTCTTTGAAATTCGTTCAGATTGAAAAAGCTACTTCAGCTTTCATTGTTTAATTCGGGGTGTCTACCGTTATCCCTCTTTCTTCTAAATAGAGTATGACGGATGATAAGAAAAACCCAGAAATGGAAACAGCTTCTTCCACCGAAATCTCTCAACACAAGAGAAAAAACACTCTCCCCAATTTCCTTATTTCTGTAAAACTAAAGTATGTGAAGCTTGGTTACCATTATCTCATCTCCCATGCCATGTACCTCTTTCTCACTCCTTTCCTATTCTTAGTTTCCGCCCAACTCTCTACTCTCACCCTCGAAGATCTTGAAGAGCTCTGGGAACACCTTCAATACAATCTCGTCACAGTAGTCCTCTGTTCTACCCTTCTCGTCTTCCTCGCTACTGCTTACTTCATGACCCGTCCCCGCGCTGTCTACTTAGTCAATTTCTCATTGTATAAGCCCAATGACGACCGTAAATGCACACGTGAGATTTTCGTCGAACGGTCTGAGCGGACCGGAACTTTTACCGAGGAGAATTTGGGGTTCCAGAAGAAGATCTTGGAACGATCGGGATTGGGACAGTCGACGTATTTGCCTGAGGCAGTCATGAGGGTGCCGCCGAATCCATGTATGGCGGAAGCGAGGAAGGAAGCGGAGACGGTGATGTTTGGAGCCGTTGATCAGCTTTTAGAGAAGACAGGCATAAATCCGAAGGAAATTGGGATTTTGGTGGTGAATTGTAGCCTTTTCAATCCTACACCATCTCTTTCTGCTATGATTGTGAATCACTACAAGCTTAGAGGCAACATTAGAAGTTACAATCTTGGTGGAATGGGTTGCAGTGCTGGTCTCATTTCAATCGACCTTGCCAAACAGCTGCTGCAAGTGAGTATTTTTTTTATTTTATTTTATTTTAATTTTTTATTTTTACATTTGCTTTCTTGTAGGAATATCAGATTTCAAGCTATACACCATTTTTTGGTGTATAATAGATATAGTCGAGTCGATAATCTAAAAGAAGATCGAGAGATAGGTCCCATTGGTTGAGAATTCCTAGCAATCCAATTAATGCCTTTTAAATGTATGGTTAAAATTGAAATAGCAAGTGGCCCGAATTCAAAGGGAAAAATCACTGTGCGTGTGTTTGAAGAGTCACCACCACTAACCATTATTCACTCCCCTCCCTCTCTAACCTTTCATGTATGTGTGAAATCTAACCCGTCAAATAGGTTGGATCTAACACAAGGATCACCTTCTGTAATAATCTACCGTATCCACTAATCAAGTGGGCCACCCTTATATTTTACTATTTATCAATGGAAAAAAATTGTTTTTTATTGTGTGGCCCATTTGATGAGTAGATAAGGCTGATTTTTGTATTAACATATCATCATAATGGGTTAACCCTATTGGATGGGCTGGATTTCACATAAATTTAATAGTTTGGAAGTTAATGGCGGGTGGACATTAACTTGCGGTACAATCAGTTGAACCGAGGCAGATTTTTAAATAGAGAAAAATTAATGACATTCCTCTGATGATCAGTAAGATAATGAATGATACACATGATATCACAGGTGTTTTTTTTTTAAGAAGATTGCCGCGTAGCTTTTAGCTGCATGTGTTATATCTACACCGTTCATCTATTTTTCAGCTAATTTTAGGGCATGAGTCCAAAACTAAGATAGATCAAAAGGTCTAGTGGGCCACACCACATGAAACAGTGGAAATAATGATGTCCACGGTTGAAATATTCTTAGGGCTGACAGTGATATTTGTTAGACTTGATGAAGGGGAAACGCAAATATCAGCCCATCTAAACCTTTTGTTATCTCAAGAAGTTTTGGAGGGTGTGTGTTCAATCTCTATATTTTTCTTGTGGTGTGGTCCACTTAATCCTTGTGCATGCAATAAAGTTTTATAATTATATAGAGGAAGGGTTGGGCTGTGTGTTGATATAACACATGCGTTACAGTAGGCCTCACACAGCTTAGCACTGTAGGAATCCCCATGCAGGAACTCAACTTGGACGTAGATCCAGATCTCAGGTGGACCACACAACAAGAAACTGTGGTGATTAACCATTAAGAACTTCTCGAGAGCCACAAAAGTTTTGGATGAAGCTGATATTTGCGTAGTCCATCCTCGCCAAGCAGATATTCCAGTGATCCTCAAGTTTTTAATGATGTGTATTCAATCACCACCGTTTCCTAAGGTGTGGTCCATCTAAGATATGGGTCTTGTTCATTTTTGGAATCGTATTCAAATATGAGCTGTCAAAATAAATGAAATAAATGGACCGCATGGGTGTAATGCACATATATCAATGTCGGCCCACCGAGACATCAGGGATCCACTAAGATGCAGATTTCTTGCAAAAGCCTTTGCGGGAAGTTACCGGGCTGGGATGCTAAGCGGGCCAACTTGATATTTATTAGAAATTCATTTCTTCATTAGTTTTAGAGCTTATTTTAGGGCATGCGACAAAATGAAGTGGATCTAAAACTCAAGTGCAACACAAGAAGAAATAGTGGGGATCCATATAAAGTAGATCCAAAATTCAAGTGGGTCATATGAGAGGAAATAGTGAGGATTCATCTACCACCTTTGAAACATTTTTGAAGCCACAAACTTTCTGTATTAGGCAAATGTCTTCTTGTTTTCACTTCATCTTAGTGGGAATGACCTTATAAACTATTTGAATAACATATAAAGTATGAAAATTTTCTCAATCTTTCCTCTGATATAGGTCACTCGAGTTTTAAATTCACCTCAATTTTTGTTGCATGTCGTGAAGTTAATTTATTACAAACAATGATGGTGGGCCCCACCTATCATCGCAGCCTAGGAGCATCCTTGTCCCATCTACCGTGGTCCTGGTCGGACTCCCAAAAGTAATATAATCCATGTGATTGGCTCCTTACAATGTGCGAAATCAAAGCTGCAGGCGCCAACCAGATCTGTCTGTTTTCTACCTGGCCTTGTGAGTGGTACAGCTGTAAGCACGTGGGTTCTATCGCATTTTTCACAACACGAATACTTTAATACTCCGGCAAACTGTCACTTCGATACGCAGACAGTCGGAAATTACTGAAAATTTGCACATGTCGCGTACATTTTAAACCATCCAAGTTATGAGCTCCAACTTAGATGTTTTATGAACCAAAATTAATATTATTTGGTCATCTAACTACTGGATTTTTAGACATTTATTGTACAGTTGAGAATGAAAAAATATTCCATGATCTTATTTGCAAAAATGCTCTATAAATCAGAGGATAGGATTAATCTGATTTTTAAAATATAATTTTATGGAAGTGGGGTCCACGATTTAGTCGGTTTTAGTTTTAGTTAATATCTTTAATATGTACCATTTGTAGGTGCTTTTATATCAAGCCGTGATACCTGCTAGAATATCAAATATCCCATTTTACAATAAATACATGCATCTTGAAAATTACAAAAATACCCTTATCCATTTTCTATCTTTCACACCCAAAGATAAAATCATTTACAAAACTACCCTTTCATCTAAAGGCTGTGTTTGGTTGTACCCCAAATCAAAATTTCGGTAGAGTATATTTTGTGGGGGTTGTTTGGGTTTAATGTTGCCAACATAGAGAACAAAACCCAACTAAGTCGAATTTTTTGAACCAAATGTCAATTTGTCGAAATGATCGTGCCGGTCCAAACGGGCCAAGCGTTCCAACTCTAATGCATAGTTCTAAAACTAGATAACTTGACTCGAAACTCGGATGAGTCGCAAAAGTCTGCTTTGGCTCTGACTCAATCCCGACTCGGGAAAACTTGTTGAGTCAAATCGACACGGCTCGTGGTGATTTGAACTTGAGTGATGGAGAAATCAAACCCAAACAAGTGGACCATTTTAACCAATTGGACAACCAACAATTTAATAGCCAAAGAAACATAGATTTGTACATGGCATTTTTAATTGTTTTTGAACCATGATCTAATGTACATTTCCATGCAACCCACAGGTGCACCCAAACTCCTATGCATTGGTAGTGAGCATGGAGAACATCACACTCAACTGGTATTTCGGCAACAATCGGTCCATGCTCGTCTCCAATTGCCTTTTTCGCATGGGCGGTGCGGCCATTCTCCTCTCGAACCGGCGATCAGACCGTCGACGCTCAAAGTATCAGCTCATCCACACGGTCCGCACCCACAAGGGCTCCGATGACCGGGCATTCAATTGTGTTTTCCAAGAAGAAGATGATAAGGGAAAAGTCGGCGTATCGCTATCGAAAGACCTAATGGCTGTGGCTGGGGAAGCTCTCAAGACCAACATCACAACACTCGGCCCGCTTGTGCTACCCATGTCGGAACAACTTCTATTCTTCGTGACATTGGTAGCACGAAAGGTGTTCAAAATGAAAATCAAGCCATACATTCCTGATTTCAAGCTCGCATTCGAGCATTTCTGCATCCATGCAGGTGGGCGGGCCGTCTTGGATGAGCTAGAGAAGAATTTAGATTTAAGTGATTGGCATATGGAGCCTTCTAGGATGACTCTCTATAGATTTGGCAACACTTCTAGTAGTTCATTGTGGTATGAGCTCTCGTATACAGAATCCAAGGGAAGGGTCCGAAAGGGTGACCGTATGTGGCAGATTGCGTTTGGGTCAGGTTTCAAATGTAACAGTGCGGTTTGGCGGGCTCTCAGAACCATTGATCCTGCAAAGGAGAAGAATCCATGGATGGACGAGATCAATGAATTCCCTGTTCATGTGCCCAAGGTGGCCACAATTGCTACATGAGCAATTTGTTTTTCATTTTTAAAGAGGGTGTGGTAGTATGATGCATATGTGATAAGAAGTGTTTTATTTCATTTTTAGTTTTCACAAATGGAAGTGTTTTCGGGTCAAAAGTGAAAATTGTTGGAATGTAGTCATGAAAATCAAACCTGAAATCTAAGGTATGGTATACATGAGAGAGAGAGAGAGAGAGAGAGAGAGAGAGAGAGAGAGAGAGAGAGAGAGAGTCATGCACACTTGCACACGTACGCACCTTTGCACATGTGTCATGGGTGTCTAATCCAAACATACAGTCCATGTGATGTAGAATTCTATGAAACTCCAAGGGATAAATTTTCACCCAGATCTAAAATTCTAGTGGGCCATAGCAAAGAGAAATGTAAATCAAGGGATGAAACGGTTTTAATTTTTCATGACCCACTAAAGTTTTGGATCAAACTAACAATTGAGCTTGGGGGCTTCATGAGGTGCTGCTATTTTGGAGTCACATTACATATAATGAGCTCAAAAAAGTTTGCACGAGTTGTAAAGCGGTCGTCCGTGAGGTCGTGCTGGTGTGGGACCCATCGTGATGCCGTTCGAAAATCCACACTGTCCACCAGATGCACCATTCCAGAGGGGGCCCACACGGCTGAAAATCAAGTCAATCCGTGACTTTTGTGGGCCACACCCTGTACAGAAGTTGAGAGGGGTCGTGCACTATTGAAACATTCAAAACCATTTTTTAGGACCTTTTGAGACGTTTTTTTATGATCAACACTGTCCATCATGTGTGTCCCACTTGAATATAATTTTAGACCAAGTTTCAGGTGGTATCCACAACTCAGGTGGGGCCCACCAATTGCATTTACATGTTTTTACGTGTATACTTATGTTTGCCGATGGTATGGCCCACCTGAGTTACATGGACGGTTGATTTTGGGCCATGTGAGCCCAACATGGGCTCGCGCATCTGGTGGACGGTGTGGATCTTCGAACGGCATCACGGTGGGGCCCACACAGCTCGACCTCACGGACGACCGCTTTACGCTCGAGCGCATAGTACCTTTTCCCATATATATATATATATGGGAAAAGGTACTATGCACTCGAGCGTAAGGCGGTCGTACGTGAGGCCGAGCTGATGTGGGCCTCACCGTGATGCCGTTCGAAAATCTACCCCCTCAGTCAGATGCACCATTCCAGAGGGGGCCCACACGGCTGAAAATAAAGTTAATCCGTGACTTTTGTGGGCCACACCACGTACAGAAGTTGAGAGGGCCATGCACCATTGAAACATTCAAAACCATTTTTGGGGACCTTTCGAGACGTTTCTTGATGATCAATATCGTCCATCATGTGTGTCCCACTTGAATGTAATTTTAGAACAAGTTTTAGGTGGTATCCACAACTCAGGTGGGGCCCACCAAGTGCTTTTACATGTTTTTACGTGTATACTTATGTTTTCCGATGATATGCCCACCTAAGTTACGTGGACGGCTGATTTTGGGCCGTGTGGGCCCAACCTGGGTTCGTGCATCTGGTGGACGGTGTGGATCTTCGAAAGACATCACGGTGGGGCCCACACAACTTGACCTCACAGACGACCGCTTCACGCTCGAGCGCATAGTACCTTTTCCCTATATATATATATATATATATATATATATATATATATATATATATATATATATATATAAAAGGTACTATACGCTCGATCTTATTATACCTTCCATAAGGTTGAGAGCTGGCAGTACATTATTAGTCAGAATGGTAAAAATTTTAAACAACAGGGAGATTTTATAGGAAACCGAAGAAACAAGGCGTGGATTAGATACTAAAATAGCTAGAAACATTATTGAAGTGACGTCACCAAGTTTCATGAGCCCCACCATGATGTATGTTTTATAACTACACCTTTCATCCATTTGGAGATCATTTTAGGGCAATATGCAAAGAATGAGTTAAATCCAAAGCTCCAGTTCACCCAACATAGAAAACAGCGGGGATAGTGAGGCCCACCATTGAAAACTTCTAAAGGTCATGAAAGTTTTAGATCAAGCTGATATATGTGTTTTCTCTTATTTCATGTCTTTTTTTAACTTTTAAACAGGTTGGATTTCAAATAAACATTATGGTGAGCCTTGGGATAGTTTCAATGGTGGGAATCACTCTCCCCACTGTTTTCTGTGGTGGGTCCACTACAGATTTTTATCTAGCTCATTCTTTAACTCATGCCCTAAAATGATATTTCAAAATAGATGGACGGTGTGGATACAACACATACATCATAGTGGGGCTCACAGAACTTGGTGACGTAGCTTCAGTAGCCGACTCGCTACTCAACTGTGCGTACATCTACTTCCAGATTAAAAGGGGAAGCGGATTGGCTGGTGTACCTCACCCAGCTATATATTTGTTGTATCGACATTAACAAGTTTTTTTTTTTTTTGTCTAATCATGATGTATGTGTTATATATATCCAAACCGTCCATCCATTTGGTGAGCTCGTTTTAAGGCTTTGGACGAAAAATAAGACAGATCTAACTATCAATTGGACCACACTGCAAAAGGCACTATGAGATTGAACATCTACTACTGAAACCCTTTTTGGGTCACAGAAGTTTTGGATCAGTATAAAATCTTTTATTTCCTCTTCATTCAGGTCTTTTTAACCTTATGAACAGATTGGATAGAAAATAAACGTTATGGTAGGCCCTACAAATTTTTCAACAGTGAAAATCATTATCTCCACTGCTATTTGTGGTGTGGTCCAGATGATCTTTGGATATGATTCATTTTTTGAATAATGCTCTAAAATGATCTCTAAAAATAGATGAACCATGTAGATATAATAAATACATTAGTGTGGGCCCATGTAACTTTGATCTCCTTTAAACCGTTCGTACAACTCGGAGCTGGAGGAGCGCCAGTGCTCGTCTCGCACGACACGTTGAGTACCTTTTCCCTATATACATCATGGTGGGGCCCACGAAACTTGGTGACGTCACTTCAATAAGGCTTCTAGCTATTTTAGTATCTAATCCACGCCGTGTTTATTCGGTTTCCTATAAAATCTTCCTGTTATTTAAAATTTTTACCATTTGACGAATAATGTGCTGCCAGCTCTCGACCTTATGGAAGGTATAATATGGTCGAGCGTATAGTACCTTTTCCCTATATATATATATATATATATATATATATATATATATATATATATATATATATATATATATATATATATATATATATATATATATATATATCAGTACCTTTTCCCTATATACATCATGGTGGGGCTCACGGAACTTGATGATGTCACTTCAATAAGGCTTCTAGCTATTTTAGTATCTAATCCACGCCGTGTTTATTCGGTTTTCTATAAAATCTCTCTGTTGTTTAAAATTTTTACCATTCGATGAATAATGTGCTGCCAGCTCTCGACCTTATGAAAGGTATAATACGGTCGACATATAATACCTTTTTCCTATATGTGTGTGTGTGTGTGTGAATTGGATTAGGCTGTCAGGCCTAACTCATTAGGGCGTTGGCTGCGGATGCATGTAAATTGGCAGTAAACAAGCAATGGTAATGTACTTGGTATTTGCCATTGTTCATGAGAAGATAGTTGATTGTGTCGGCAACTTTTGTGGGCCCCACCACGAAGTATGGATCTAATTCATGCCGTCCAACATTTTGTTAGATCGTTTTATAGTATGAGCCAAAAAAAGAAGGTAGATCCAACATTTCTGTGCCCAATAAGAAGTTTTCAATGGTATCCAATCAATATATCCTAGAGCGGTGTACTAAAATACATCCGACCAGCACATTACAATACAATATTTCGGGACCTTAGCATTTCCATTTGAATTCTTTTCATTGATCAAAACCATTTATCAGACAGGGCTTCCCCATCAATGGACCCCCAAAAACTAGCTCAGGTTTAATATTTTAATCTTACCATTTTATAAAGTATTACAGTAGTCAATCTAACATATATTTTTTTATTAAGGGGAGTTATTTGATACTCCGGCTGTATATGACTTGATACACAGACACTTACAAATGGTACAATTAGTGTATATTAACTCAAATTAAATTGACTAAATTATTAAGCTACCTTCCTATTACTTACACTCCATAATCCAGATTTGTTGAACAATCCTAACCACCGAACACATCTTTTTTTAATAATACAATTGGACCTTTTTTCATCTTAACCGTTTCGTTAATGGCAAGCAATCTAATAGTCAAATAACCAATATAAAGTAGTTTGAAAATTCATGATACATCTGAAATGGACGGTTTGGTTTGAATTACTGATATGCCACATATGTAGTTTCACAGTAATTTATATAAATAAGGGGTACCTTGGGTTCAATCAAATATTCAATTAAAATTCAAATACATTTGATACCTGATCCCAATTTGCTCAACGGTAACTAACGCAAATTCAAATTGGGTTGGCATTTCTGACCCAAATCCAATCTAATCAGAACTCGGAACTGTTGTTATCCCGGAGTACTTTGCTACATATCAATATTTGAATTTTTTCCCCTTAAAATTTGAATGGCTCATATTCAAATCCAAGAGTCAAAGGCTAGGATCATCATTGAAGCATGAGAACCAGGTGGATGCATTTATAAGGCAGTGATGAGAACATGAACGGTTCTGATCATCATGGGAGAACAGTATCCTATTAAAACCTATTGAGCGATGATACACCGTATTGACCGAGTATACCATATTGGCATGCAGCCTCCTTTATTAGAATACGTGAGGTGTACGTCGGTAACATTCCTTAACGTTGACTAATTGCCCATGAATGGCCATTCATCAGTTTATATACTGGCGCGCTCCAGTGGTACCGGCACCACCGTAAGTTTATGGTGGTACCTGGAAGAAGTGGAGCCCACGTGATACGTTCATGAAATCTGATCCGTTCATTAGATGGATCACCCTATATTACCATCAGGAATTTAAAATTAGGCTGACCGTAAATCAAGTGAGCACACCACACAAAACAAGCAGGGAGTTAACTCCCACCCTTGATTTTGCAAGGATGGCTTATCTTATAAATAAATAAAAAAAAATCAGGCTGTTTTAAGAATCAAGTGGGCCCCTTTGTAAATCAAGGGTAGACGCCTCTTCTCATATTGTTCCCTGTGTTTTAACCTACCTGAGTGTTGGATCTGTCTGATTTTTGACACTTAGCGGCAATATGAGTGAATGGTTGTATGGCCTTCATTAATTACGCGGGCCCCACATCTGGCCTGGCTACGGAAACGGATTGGCTACTACCCCTGCCACCAGCCCTGTGGCTGGTGGTTGTGCTCTGTGGGCCTATCATGATGTATCTGTTTCATCCATCCCGTTCATCCATTTTTACAGATCATTTTATTGTTTGATCCCAAAAATAAGAGGGATGTAAACATCAGTTGGACCACACCACTGGAAAACAATAGTGATTGGATATCTACCATTAAAATCCTCCTAAGGCCCACTGTACTGTTTATTTGACATCCAATCTGTTGATTAGGTCATACAGACCAAGATGAAGGGAAAAAACAAAGATCATCTTGACCCAAAACTTTTATGGCCCCCAAAAAGTTTTTAATGGCCGACACTCATTCAATACTATTTCGTGTAATGTAGTCCACTTGAGATTGGGATATACTCATTTTTGGTCGCATAATTTAAAATTATCTATAAAAATAAATGGACGGTATGGATGAAACACATACATCGTGGTGGGGCCCACTGTGCACCGAACACCAGGGGGAGAAGCCAATCGGCCTACACCTGGAGCATGCACCTTAATAAATGGCACCGGATTTACGCTATTTCAACGTCTATCCTCATGAAGCGCCCGTTTGACTCTGTCCATCATTGCAGCTCACTGATGCACGTGTGGCTCTTCATACACGAGCTGGGGTTGACCATGTGAGCAGAATTTCAGC
Organism: Magnolia changhungtana; assembly: GCA_030180095.1. Classification (NCBI taxonomy): domain Eukaryota; kingdom Viridiplantae; phylum Streptophyta; class Magnoliopsida; order Magnoliales; family Magnoliaceae; genus Magnolia; species Magnolia changhungtana. The sequence continues at coordinate 21,987,085 of JASAUF010000600.1, read as the reverse complement.
AGATAGGTTTGGTGGACGCGGTTTGGCTGTGACCCCAACACTAGCCGGTTAGCTGGTGTCAAAACTAGCTGGCCCCTACCATTGGATCCACACCGTCCATTTATTTTCTCCATTATTTTAAGGCATATAAACATGAGGCGGATCTAAAGCTTAAAGTGAACCACACGACAGAAACACGGGGAATTAAACGGTTGCCGTTGAAACCTTCTCAAAGGCCACAGAAGTTTTATCTTCAATGAGGGTTACGTGTCTTTATGAACGGCAGAAAGGGTTAGTTGGCAGACAAACATTGTTGTGGGCCCAAGGAACTTTTAAAAGTAAGCATTTGATCTCCACTGGTGCCCGTGGGAAGCTTTTTGTTTTTTGGTTAGCTTGTTAGTACACCCCAGTGGCAGTTCACACGTCTACGTCAATGTTAGCCAACCCCACCAAGGAATAGATAAGAAGACCTCAATGTTGAAACTAAGGCCCCGTTTGTTAAATCTGAAGTCTGAAGCCTGAATCTGAAATCTGAAGCCTGAATCTGAAATCTGAAGTTAAAAAACTTGTTTGGTAACTATGGCTGAAGTCTGAAAATTAAGTACTGAATTTGGAACAATCTGGTTTTTAACAAACATCTGAAATATCTGAAATATGTTAATTTGACACATTTGCCCCTTGAATCAAGTGGGCTGTATTAAAGGAAAAGGAATTTAGGGAAATTCCTACCATTGAAACCTCCCTGATTCGACAATGATGTTTGCATGCCATCCATATCGTTCATAACGTCATTCCTACTTGGAATGAACCGAAAACACAAATATTAGCATGATTCAAAACTTCATGGCCCCACGAATATTTCGACTTTGGCCCACCCACTTCCCCACTCGAAAGGCTTTCGTAGAGATCCACGTCCAGCAAGGAAGCGACTTAACGTCGAGTAAACTCTGTGGGGTTCACCATGATCTATGTATGTTATTTTATTAGATAATTTTATTACATGGGTCCAAAATTGAAGGATATCCAAAGCTCAAATGCACCACACCACATGAAACAGTGTGAATTGAACTTATACCGTTGCAAAGTTCTTGAGTGTCACATGAGAATTGTATTAAGCTTATATTTGTTTTTTTCCCTTCATCCATGTCTTTGTGATATTATTAACTGACAAATAGACATCACCTTGTAGGGCCTGGAAGGTTTCAACGGTGGAAATTCTATTCACAATGTTTCCGTGGTATGATCCACTTGAGAGTTGGATATGCTTCAACACCCTTAAATGAGTGAAAAACGTATGAACGGTGTGGATAAACCACTTATTTTCAAGGTGGGCCTAACTGAGTTTACTCGATGCGATAAGAGTTACTTGGTTACTCGACGCAATCCGATTCCTAGTCCAAGGCTGTGACTCCCCGCCACCGTGGTCGATGCTCTGTTGGCCCTTCCATGATTTATGTGTTTCATCCATTCCGTTCATCCATTTTTATAGATCATTCCAAAGATTCACCCAAAAATCGAGGTATATAAATCTCATTGGAACAATAATGATTGGATATGCATCATAAAAATCCTCCTAAGGCTCACTGTACTGTTTATTTGACATCCAATCTTTTTATTAGGTAATACAGGCCCATATGAAGGGAAAAAACAAAGATCAGATTGATCCAAGACTTTTATATTCCCCAAAAGGTTTTTAATGGTCGAAGCTATTCAACACTGTTTGCTGTAATGTGGCCCACTTGAGATTTAGATATATCTATTTTTTTGTCCCATACCATGAAATGATCTCAAAAAATAGATGGATGGCATGGATGAAATACGTACATCATGGTAGGGCCCACAGAGCACGAAACACCGGTTGGCAAGGGGAGTAGTTTCCGTCGCTTCGCGAGAAATCGAATTGCGTCTTCGAGTTGCTCGCAGGGCTATTATCGTATCGAGTAAACTCAGTTGGGCCCACTGTAAATTTATGTGGTTTATCCACACCTTCCATCTGTTTTTCCATCTAAGTTTAGGCGTTGAATCCAAAAATTGAAGCTTATAGAAATCTCAAGTGGACCATTCCACAGGATACAGTCGAAATAATGATTTCCACCGTTGAAATATTTCCAGGCCCCACAGTGACGTTTAGTTTTCATCCAAACTGCTCATAAGACCAAAAAAATATGGATGAAGGGAAAAAAAAATATAATCTTGATCCGAAACTTCTGTGGCCCCCAAGAATTTTTCAACGGTATAAATTCAATTCACACTGTTTCCTGTGGTGTGGTCCATTTTAGCCTTGAATATGCTTCATTTTTTAGTTGAGGCCCTAAAATTATATTTTAAAATGGTTGGACAGAATGGATAAAATATATAAATCACAGTGGGCCCCACAGAGTTTACTCGAAGACGCTTAACGTCTCGAGTTACCCAAGACCTAATCCGCTGGGAACGCTTTCTTCTTCACTGGTTCCGAAAGCGGCAGTTGTTAGTAGGTCCACCGTGATGTATATGTACATCCAAACCATCAATCCCTTTGCTCATATTATTTTAAGGTATGAACATAAAAATGAGGCAGATCCAACGCTCAAGTGGACCACACCAAATAATAATCTTGGTTGCATTAAAATGCACCAATTGCATTAAATGCTAGAGTCATCTGTGATGTGGTCCATTTGATCATTGGATCTGACTCATTTTTGTTTTGATGCCTTAAAATAATATGAGAAAAGGGATAGAGGGTTTGGATGCACAGATACATCACGGTGGGCCTGCCACGTAACCGCAGCTAAGGACCGGAAGTACGAATCCGCATCAGACGGACAGCTTCAAAGAGATCAAAGTTACATGGGCCACTGTGATGTTTTTTTACCATCCAACCTATTCATTGGGTCAAGTAGACGTGGATGAAGTGAAAACACAAATATCAGCTTGATCTGAAACTTCTCTAGCTCTTAAGAAGTTTTTAACGGTGGAGTTCAATCCCCACCTTGTGGTCCAATTAATCATTGAACTTGCTTTTTTTATTGGATCACACCTTAAATTATTTGAAAAAGTTGATGGACGGTGTGGATCAAACACATAAATCATGGTGGGGCATAAAAAAGTTTCACATGTTAAAGGTTGATTTTGTATCGCGCAAACTTGAAAAGGGTACTTTTGGAAGCGAAATATTTTTGTTTAACGAAAAATCACGGAGCGCATTCCGTGTTCACCATTAAGCCAGACTCCTATCACGGAAAGAATTCAAATTAGCACTTTCCGTCTTCCGCGTTTATAACGCATTACCAAACACCACTAAACACGGAAATTTTTTCTCATTCCGTGTTAAGTGCTAAAATTCAGCGTTAACAAACATGGCCTAAGTATCTTTCACTCAGTCTATCACTTGAGCCATGGATCAGGGGTCTGTGAGAAGCTTTGGATTAGCTTCATTTTTTGGCTCATGCCCTAAGATGGATGAGCGGCGTGGATTTAAAAAAAAAAACATATCATGGCGGGCCCTAAAATGGATGGACAGCGTGGATTAAAAAAACATATCATGGCGGGCCCACAGACCTTTGACATCAGCTAGCTTCCAGTGTTAGGGTCACCAGCTAAACGTAATACGGGACTCGGTGGATCCGTGACTGAAGTGGGTGGATCCATAACTGTAGGGCTACAACGATGTATGTGTTTTATAGACGGCCGTCAATTTGTTTTTCCAGCTTCATTTTAGGGCGTGAGGCCAAAAATCTCAAATGAACCACATGAAACAATAGTAATCGAACACCCACCATTAAAAAATGTATGTCCCTTTATCCAGGTTTGTATGACCTTATCCACATGTTGGATGGTAAATAAGCATCGTGGTGGGCCGTAGGAAGCTTTTAATGGTGAACATTCAATCAACACTGTTTCCTGTGGTGTGGTCCGCCTGAGATTTGGATCTGCTTCATTTTTAGGCTCATGCCCTGAAATGAGCTGGAAAAATGGATAGATGGCATGGATCTAAAACATATAAATCAAGGAGGGTCCCACAGTCAGCTATCCATCCACCGAATCCGCTCCCAGCAGATGTGCCATGCTACAAGAAACGAAACAAATCAGGCAAGAATAGTTGGTCAATCTGGCGGCATCAACAGAGAAAAATAAATAAAATAAAGAAGGGATCAATGGTCAAGGTATAGATGGAGAAGTAGATTAATCAAAAGATCAGGACTGTCGATTCAGTGAGGTTTTTGTAATATGGTACACCCAAGGTGAGTCCCACTAGATGTACAGTCTCTATTGAGGAATTGCAGAGCAAATGAACCAATCGAATTGAGAGATCCTTGTTGATTGGCTGGGATATTCTGAATTCTACTCTCAGCCGGGGCAACATAAATCTCTCTAGGTTCCACCATACTGTCTCAATGACATTCAATCCGTCCAATTTGGATAATCTTATAATTATTTAAAAAATAATTTGATGAACTTTAAAATGAATTTGGAATCATCACATTTGAATACATTTAATTATCTAAAATTGGAACCAAATTTTCATCATAACATAAATCACATCTGAAAAAGAAAACGAGTATGATAGTAAAAAATGGTCATAACTCTCTCGTTAAAAGTTTGATTTGGGTGATCTTATACTCATTGGAAAGATAATTTAATAAAATTTAAAATAGATTTAGAATTATGTAATTTGGATATCATTTGATAGCCAATAAGTATAGGCCCAAAAGTTATATTTTTATTCATTCAATTCAACATTAACATTCACATCTTCATTCATTAAATTTGACATTCACTTTCACATCCACCTCCATCTCCATATGCACATCTTCATTCATTCAATTCAACATCTACTTTTACAATCACCTTTTCATTCATTCAATTTAACATCCACATTCACAACTTCATTCATTCAATTCAAATTCCACATTCACATCTTCATTCATTCAATTCAACATTAATATCCACATCCACATCCACATCTACATTTGCATTCATTCAATTCCATATCAATATCGACATTCATATTTTCATTTATTCAATTCATCATTCACACCCACTTCTACATCCATATGTACTTACATATTCATCATTCACCCATTTCATCATCCATATCAAATCCAACATCGACATTTACATCCATATTTTTATTCATATAGTTTAACATTCACATTTGAAAAGACGAGCTATACATGTCCTTTGGAGGGGGGTCAGGCCTATATCCTAGTCCGTACAATTTCGTAGACTTTTGCGATCCTCCCCGTCGAATTCTGGCAACTCGTGACCTCTAACCGGTATTTGCGCACGACCTTGAGTCGCGTCCCGTATATATGAGTTGACTTAACCCGAGATTTGTACTCTTGCGATCGAGTTGTCGCCATTGCTCCAATGCCACGTCTCGCGCGCTAATGCGATACCCAGGTCAGGAGTTGTGGGCCCGCGTTTATTTCGAAGAAAACGCCGCACAAGAGACTCTCTACCAAATGTCAAATCAATCCCATCAATCAATCAAGTACAACACCCATATCTCTCTCACCCAAAAGTCAACACAACCTTACCTCTCAAGTACACCCATCACTCACCCATCACACCCATCATTCACACCATCACTTACCCATCACACCCATCCCTCTCCCTTACATCACTCCTTTCTCTCTCATTCCTCACTCCATTCTAAGCAATTCCTAAGAGAAAGAACCGTCCAAGCTCTAAGGAGAGCCTAATGTGGCCTACTTTCTACCCCAAGATCTTTCATCCTAGCCCTTCAATCATCATCATCTTCCATAAAAGAGGAAGCCTAGAAGCTAAGGAGTTCATGGAGCCTAGAAGAAGCGAAATCGGTGGGTGTTCGTAGCTCTAGATAGTGATTTTGATTTAGGGCCCACTTATGATGGGACTCACCTTGATGTATGTGTTGAGATCTAAGAGGGGCCCATAGTGGAGGGGTCCCTCAACTACACCATCTCTCTCTCTCTCTCTCTCTCTCTCTCTCTCTCTCTCTCTTCCTTTGTATGGTGATGATGATGAAGAGGTGTGTGGCCCACTATGAAGTATGTATTATATCCATGCATCCATATGTTGGGCCCACCTTGCTAGACCGTCTAGCAGCAGGTCCGCTGGCCTGTCCGTCTGGACAGGCCTAGATGAAGAGAAAATACAAATATCAACTCTATCTCGAGCACGTGGGACCCACTTGCCTGGAAGCGGATTGGCCGGTATACCTCAACCAGCTATATAGCTGCTGTATTGCGTCAGCATGCCCTGTGGGTTGCTGTGATGTATGTGTTTTATACGCACCATCCGTGGGACCCACCAAATGTGGGGTATATCCACACCGTCCGTCCACCAAGATGAGGGCCCACATGGCGCATGTTTTATCAACGTTGTCCATATATGTGGACCCCACCAGCGAGTGCTGTGGGAGCGCACCATGATGTATTGTACATCCAGATCATCAGTCCGTTTTTCTGGAGGGTGGGACCCACCCGCACGTGTAGCACGTGTGGGGTGGGGCCCACCTCTGATATATGTATTTTATATGCAGATCTTCCATCCATTTTGAGCTGGATGTGGGACCCACCTTGTATATATGTGCTTTATCAGCACCGTCCATCTGGACGGTGCATGTGTAGTCCACCTTGATCTTTGTTTATCCCCACCGTCCAATCTCTGGACGGTGGGAGTGGATTGGCTGGTGTACCTCACCCCAGCTACGTGGATGCTATGCAGGCATCAGCATAGGACCATGGTCCCACATGAGGTATGTGGTATGCCCATACCATCCAGGTCATGGGTCCCCACCATGATGACGTGTGATATCCACACCGTCTATCATGTGTGAGGCCACCATGATATGTGTTTTATCCACCATCCCTGCACGTGGGACGGTGTGACCCACCATAATGTATGTTTTGATCCGCACCATCCACCGTCCATCAAGACGGTGGGACGTCCCGTGATGTAAGTGCTTTATAAGCACCATCCAAACAGAGGAATCCACCTTAATGTATTTGTTCTATCTGCACCGTCCATCTGGATGGTGCTATGTGGCATGCACCATGAAATATGTATATGATCCACACTGTGATGTATATGATGATCCACATCATTCAGAGGACGATGGGCCTGCCCTGATGAATGGGACCACCAGATGTATATGTTTTATCCATTCCGTCAATCTATCAGACGCCATCCAGGGCAGCAGCCATCGCGATGTATTGTATCAGCGCCGTCAGTTGGCTGGACGCCATCCAGGGCAGCAGCCCACCGTGATGTGTTTCCTCCATACCGTCCAGCCCAACGGGACCTACCTGTTATATAGGAGGCCCACTATGTATGAGTGAGGCCCACTATTGTGTGTGAGGCCCACTTGTTGTATATCTGGCCCATGAATGAGGCCCGACGTGTTGTGTATGAAGCCAATGAGTGAGGCTCGACGTGTTGTGTATGAAGCCCATGAGTGAGGCCCTACGTGTTAGGTATGAAGCCCATGCGATGCGGCCCACTTGATGTATATGAGGCCCATGTATTGCGGTCAACTTGATGTATATAAGGCCCATTGTTGCGGCTCATGTATTGCGGCCCATTGTGATGTATATGAGGTCCATGAGCGAGGCCCAATGTGATGCATATGTAGCCCATGAGTGAGGCCCATCGTGATGTGTATTAAGCCCTTGAGAGAGGCCGATGGTGATGTATATTAGGCCATTATGTGAGGCCATCAGCCCACTATACGTTTGGATCTATGTGGGTTACTCTTTGGGAGCAATGTTGGTTAAATGTCTACATTGATGGGCAATGATGGTTAAATGTCCACATTGTGACCTTCCCTTAGATCCTTTGTTAAGCCCCGATTATTGAGCCCGATTATTAATGTTGATTCTAATTATTGGTGCCGATTATCGATGTTGTATCTGTGCCAATTATCGATGCTAATTATCGGTGTCGATTATCGAGGCCGATACTGATTATCGATGCCGATTATCGATACCGATTATAAGTATGTGACAGCATAGCACCATGATACATGCCCATACGCATCATCTGCATGTTTGTTATGAAATGTGATTGACCATTGCATATGCCATAGGGCAGGTTGTTTATGGGACTCTCTGATAGGCGGAGTCATCTCACATGAGCACACGGTATGCGTAGGATTGATGCATGATTGAACTGTGTGACTCATGCATCTTGCATTTTATGATATGACTACTGTACGCCCTAGCGACATCAGGGTCGCCTCCATAGGCATGTCATGGATGGCCAGATGGGACACCGAAAATGTTTGATTTTAGTATACGGGCGTCATAGATATCCCTTGGTGAAAATCCCTAAACCCTCGAGTCCAGGGGATGCTCCAATGTCGAGACTGATTGGATACATGAGTGCATGAGGGTCGTATACGAGTAAGCCGCGTCTCCTACTATGTCATGCTTGGTTGGAAAGGGGTGTGATCATACCCGCCTGAGTGATAGGGCAATATCTAGGTTGAGTTTGACCAGCTTGAGGAATGGGTCCACTATTGATGAGTCAGGCCCTATATTGGCAAGTGGATAGTGAGGTCTCTTCCACTTACCCAGTTGTACGCTCAGATATGGGTGTCAAGTTGGCGTAGAGTGTACTAAACCCTAGTGATGATCACAGAAATGTGCGGTACTGATATGTGGACTTATTGAGCAGGAGTTGCATACTTAGCATTTTACTCATTTATTCATTCATTCACTATCCACTTGGGCTAGTGATGCGCAACTAATTGTTTTGTATACCTTTGCAATGGCCAGGATTTGGTTGGGACACGCGACCAACCTGAGATCAGGAGTCTACCATATTGAGTCTGGCTATCCAAATTTAGGTATGAGACTGGTTTGGATAGAAGTCCCTTGTGATGGACCACATAGCCTGCGATACTGCGTACTATCATCCTGACTTCACACTCTAGCTTGGTCATTTCATTCGTACCGCACATTGCATTATATCCGTGGCATATGAAATTTTGGGTTGCTATGTTTCTGCATTTATATCGCCTAGATACGGCTGACGGTATTCGTGGACTCGTCAGAATTTGCATATTGCATTGAATCCTCAGTATACGATGTTTGGCTTACTATGTCTCTGCATTGCATAGCTAATCTACATTGCTTCCTTAGTATATGTTATTGACCTATTATGTTTTTGCATCACATAGCCTGGATAAGGCTGATGGTATTCATGCACTTACTAGCATGTTTCCACATTCCTTTGATATTGCATACTTGGCCCTTACCTTGTGCACACACTATAACGCCTTGAAAATTGGGGGTCGAGCAAAGCTCAGCTCCCGAGTTCCAATGCATCACTTATGCAACACAGATAATGATGATTATGATGAGAGCATTGAAACATGAATGAGATTATACCAAAACAACATATCATACTCCAGAGACAGTTAAATTTACAAGCGGAAGACTGTGATAGATATGTAAAATATATAAACTGTGGTGAGTCTCCAAAGTATGATAATGTTACTAGGTTAATTCATTACAAGTACAATTTCAAATTATACCAAGTTGTATAAGGTCATCTAGTTAGTATCCCAGAAAGCCCCGTCGATCACGACACGGCTCACAGGAACCCGCCTGAAACTACATAAAGGAGGAATCCTCCTCATCCTCATAAAAGTCCGGCTCCGCTTCGCAACATTGCCATCATCTGAAACTCAAACAAGTCTGGTTGGTGTGTACAACACCGTCTCGTAACGTGGGAGTGAGTGATCAACTCAGTGGAACAGTAAAGCATAGGTTAACATGTTATCAAAACAGTCAAGCAGTAATGATAAAGCAGTACAGTCAACAATCCTAAGTACTCTTGTTAATGCAAGTATGAAATGTTGTCATGATGCATGCCCTCACCAACATACTCCCTCATGCGACACCATCTTACGTCCGCAGCATGCTTTCATTCCTCAGTGCTCTACATCTTCCAGGCACATGCAGTGCGATGATGAGCATAATTACCGAGTTATTATTAGTCCTTTTCATACAGCAGTATTGGAAAACTAAGGTACCTCACTTGTATCATTTCCAAACATGATCCATTCTAGGGTCGTCAAACCTAAATAATCTCATACGATAGTGTGGTTCTAGGGCACTGCCAGGGCTGTTATACATAATCGTTACACCACTCCCCCGTTACCTTTTTAACAGTTAATCACTAAATTGATACAGGCCTAGTTCATACTCTATTCACCGCAGCAAAACTCGTCGCCTCACCGCAAATTCAGAGTATGCTCGAGGTTACTACAAAGGGCTCGTCACCAATCAGTGTAGGCCGACAGCTCGAATATAGTGTCCCATACCGCCATAATCGGCTCATGAGTTTGGTTGCTCAATGGACACTACAGGGAGGCACGTGGCCCCAACGTAGGCCGACAGCTCGACCACGGTGTCCCATACCACCATGCCCGGCTCATGAGTCTTAATGGATCGAGGTACCATGGTTAACGGGATTTCACTGGTAAGTTTGGTACCCTAGGTTCAAGCAGAGGCGTCTAAACATGGTGAACATACATAAGACAGATCGGGTTTCTTGACGAGCTCGGCTAGCTCGAGCGCACGACAAGTTGAACGATATGAAGCGCAAAAGCACTTCATGTGGCCAACCATTATCGCCAACCGAAGTACGACTCGGATTCATCGAACACATCTCGCATGGCAAATGAATCTCAACCACGCATTCATTTCCGTTTCTGATTTTCCGGACTAGAATCATAGCTCTAAACACAATCAATCCTTATTCAGAAGCATGTAGAGTAAAGCAGAATAAACAAAGTAATTCAAGCATGTTATAAAGCACAAGCTAAACAGGAAATACAAACACATATATTTCATAAGTAAGCAGTTAAATTAAACAAATAACATGGAGGAAATCATATACATCTTTAAGGTAACTGAGAATCCTATCTTAACACCACTATTAAATTTAGTTCGTCACACAATTTCTCACACATGCAATTTATCAAACACTTAAACTACACCACTCCAACATACATGATGTATGTTGATTTCAACATAGAATAGGACAAATCCTTATAGCAAGGAGTTATCGCATACACATCAATCATGTTCTTACATTCAGTACATATGGCAAGCATAAATCATAAATCCATATTTATTTAGTCATTTCAACAAACACTTAGACTACACACATTAGCCTACATAAGCTATGTTGGCCAAAAAGTGTATTAGGGCGAATCCTTTCGTCAAACAGGTCATACATCCATAACTAGCATATATACACGGCAATTACTCATGGAAATCATATCAGCGAAATTTATACGGATACGGTATTTTCTACAAATACCTAGAATACACAAAATCTCATATTCTTCGTATTTAACCGAAATGGAAAACAGACAGCACTTTGTACATGTGCAATTGCATGCAGATCATATATCTATCATTATCTAACATTGAAAGCATTGAAAACCATAACCTATACACCTAAAGTCCGCACTTTTTATCGTAGAATCGTAACGAATTTGATAGGTTTGCTAAACTTCGGTATACAGCGATGTGGCAACCTATAATAGGCTTTAGGTTAGTTATTTCATAACTTACAACTATCAAAACCCTAAATCAGTTTAGGGTTAGGGTTTCTTACCTAGAAATGACGCCAGAATCGCCGAAAAAGCGATTAGATAAGGGTGGTTGTGCTTGCATAGCGGCAGGGTAAAGCATCAGGGAGATCCTCCCACAACTCCCACACTCTCTCTTTTCCTAGGATTTTTCTCAAATTTGTATGGCTGAATGAGAGAGGGTTTTAAGGTCCTTATATAGGCCCAAAACTCTCCAAAATAGACTCTAGGTCAAGGTATACTTAGGTTATAGCCAAAGTGAGGTTGTTCCGTCTCAACGGAGCACTTCTGATGGCCTCCCTTGAGCCAAAGGTCGGACTTAAGCTCACCAACCTTGGATCTAAGTATGGCTAAGTTTTCGTTTCAGTCGGGATTCCAGATCGCAAATGGCGGACCAGTTTCAGTTCAACGGTCAGTGGATCTCGATCAGAGATTCCGAGTACATGGATATGTTTGGGGAAATATCCCTGATCCGAGGGTGTAATTTGGCCTGATTCTGACGGTCTGATTACTTATATTTGGCCCACAAGCGACAAGTCTCAGATTACTTAAATTTATATTTTATTTCTAAATATTTTCACCTTTCTCACACTCTTCACTCCGGGTTCAAGCGAATTGCACTGGGACACTATCTGGATTTGATTTCTGAGATGGTTGTCAAGCCCAGCAAGGCGGTCCTAATTCCTTAACTTCGTGTTAATCGGACTTCCGACGTGCGGTCCAGATCTGATACGGAGTTTTGAGGTGCTCCCAAGAGCAGCGGGGTAATGAATTGATCCTAGATTTTGGGGTAACCTAGCATCAATGATTCTACAAGTTTTGGGTCTTGCAGATCTTATTTAAAGTGGATCAAGCAGATTTCGTAGCTAATCTAGTTTAGCACTTAGTTACCTTGTGAAGGATAAGGTAGTGAAAGTGAGATTTGTGAAGGAAATGGGTTAAGAAGCGATTTTAGACTGTGGGATTGAGTTCTGACAAGTTAATAAGGTGTCAGGAGCGACCCATTGCCTAAGGACGTCTAATTCCAGGTTGGCAAAAATCCGGGATGTTACAATCTACCTTCCTTAAAACAAAATTTCATCCCCGAAATTGGCTAAAGGTAATAAGTAAGGATTCTATTATTTCATTTGCCTAAGTCTTATTGATTCAAGTTTATATGCGTGGTAGGGTGTATTTTGTGCATGCTAGTCTAGTACATTTTAGGCTACCTTCCTTAAAAATTTATTTCTTTATCTCTTGCTTATATCCTGATGGTTTGCTACAATGGATTTCTTTCCCTATTTGGAGTCTGACGACAATCCCCAATTATTTAGAGTAAGATAGCTATTTTCAATGTTTGATCAACACGGAGAGACAGTAGTAGTGGGCTTGATCCCGATACATCGATCATCTACTTGACTAGGGTAGAAGGCTCATCGTATCCCTTCCTAGTCATGATAGATCCTGGTCTTCTGATCGGTCAAGCAGTGAGTCCATTGGTAGTCGCCCAAGATTGAGAATTGGGTTAAGCCGCGAATACTTCGCAGTTGTATATTTCAAGAACTCAGTAGACCGATCACTCTAAAAAATCTTAGGGAATGCTCATCACCGAAAGGCTCAAATTGCTTATTTCTAAGGTTGCTTTTAGGTCTTGGTCTAAGAGAGTCCTCATAGATGTCTAAGGAAATGGTGAATCAAATCTTCTAGATCATCCTAAAACGGTTTCTCATCGTAGAACAGTGCTTCTATTATGTTTGTATTTAACGAGCACGCTTGTAGATACGTTGACCTTGGCTATTGTAATTCATTACCCATTGTTAGCCTATTGTGTATTGAGAATTGTTTAATACTTGAACCCTAATTGCTTTACATTCTAAGGAAGATTCGTTAATGACCTATCTTTACGTAGTTGTCAATTCCATTCGATCCTGGACCAGTGGGGCAAGGGTCCACTACGCTTCCGCTGCACCACCCAGATCAAAGAGGTGCATTAGCCGACCTAACTAAGTCTATCATTCAATTGGCTTAGCATAATTAATTAGTCTTTTACTTTTCTTAGCCTAACCAGTAGTCTAGACTTAATTTAGGAATAGTGGTAATCCTATTTACTCCACAGGTTGCTTATACACTAGATGATTTTATACCCTTTCTAATATAAGAAATTGTTTATCGCTTAGGGTCAAACGTTGTCTAATTGGAATTGAGTTGTACGGACTTAAATTTAACTACTCTTGAGCACTTCACACATGCTCATACCAGCTAAGAGGGTCCTAAGGTTCACATTATTAATTTGTTGGATTTTCTACACGGTCATGTCTATCGAAATCTAGGAGCACCGCTCTAGGTCCAAAACCCATCGTGGTCACTCGCAGAACAAGGGGCAAGTTTGACCCTAAATGGGATAGTCCATACATAATAACTAAAGTATTCTTGAATAGAGCTTATCGAGTTGTAAATCAAAACAGACAAGGCATTGGAATACCCGTCAATGCCCCCTTCATCAAAAAATATTATCCTTGAAGATTGAAGAAATTTTTATTATGAAGATTATCGGGATAATCTGTCCCAATCAAAAGGAGGAAAGACATACAGAATGATGAAAAAGCCTCAACAGGCAGCGCAAAAAAATCATGTATTCTTCTCCATATATGAATGAAAAGATAAATTCACGAGCATATTAGCATATCTCCAACATATCAACTATAATATTCATACTCTCCAAAAGAAATCTCTCTGCATCAACAAGATATTATCGTCAATCATCACCAATTGATACTATCGCCAAGGTGATACATTACTGCAATCATAAATATTATTAAATATTATCACGATTTATCATCTATGGCAGTTGAGAGCGCCCACAAGGCCAACCATGCGTAAGCCCTATGTTATCAGCGATGGCAATTTATCATTTACGGTAGCAAAGAGCGCCCACGAAACCAACCACCATAAGCCCTATATTGTCAGTAATGACGATTTATCATTTACGGCAGCAGAGGGAGCCCATGAGGCCTACCACCTATAAGACCTATTATGTCAACAATTCACCAAATATCATTCGTGCAGTAGTGAAAAGTCAGTGGCCCTAAAAAGCTTGTGAAGGCAATCACATGCTTAGACACATGCGGGCAGTGGAGAGCACCCATGCGGCCAACAACGTGTGAAACCAATGTCATCTGTGTAACTTTTGACAACATAATTAGGGATGGTAAGAGAAAATGCCCTCTCATGAATGGGTTAAACCTTACGGCAAAGAAAAAGTGAGTTACTGTGTGTGTTCTTTGGCTTGTCCATAGATAAGCCAACCATGCATAAGACCCCCCAGATTCCTGGCTTGATTTCAGCATAAACTCATGGGGAAGGGTTCTCTAAATGAATTGCCCCCTCATCGATAGACTGGCAGTCTTAGATTTGGTACCCAAATAGGTAGCCTTATGCATCTCGTGAACTTTAGAGAGTTACCGTGGCCAACCCTGTGTATAAAACCTACTGAGTTCACAACCCTGGTAGCTTCACTGGGCTCCTCTAATGAATCACGGTTTGTGAACTCCCCAGCTGCGGTGGTTCATCGAACTCATAAGAGTTACAGAGATGATTCGTGTAAGACCCCCGGCTCTAACTACTCAAGAGCCTAAAAAACTATGATTGCTCCAATACTCAAGAGCTTAAACTGTGCGTGGCACTTTTAGAGCTAACTAAACTAAAAATTAGCTCTGTCCATTGGAATGAATACCACATAGGTGAAACTAACAATAAGATGTGTTATTACCTTATTATATGATGAATTGCATGTCTTATCAAGGTATGACTATAAGTATTGATGAATTAAAATCTGATATACGCATGTATTCATCCATTTCATAATATTTCTGAAACATGCTTATCACGCTGTGATTAACATCAAAAGTACACATTGAGAAGAAAACATCAAAGATTCATTCATGACAAATTGAAATTTTACAATGAAGTACATGATTATATAGATTAAAAAATATGAATGAAAGTTCATGTCTTTTGACATACCCAAAGTTGTTGCATACTTTTGCAAGCTTGCTTCAATTGAACTTGTGCTACAACACTTGTCAACTTAGCTTTAAGAATAATCTTAGCTTGATCGGGTGCATCAGTCAGTTCTTTCTCCAAAGAAGCAACAGTCTCTTCATCTTTAGCCATTTCAGACTTTTCGAGATCAGTGATATGAATGTTAACTTCCATGTCCACCTTAATGTGGCTCACATTCAGTTCCTCCTCTTGTTCTCGAACTTTGAGTTGGGCAATTTGTTCTTTCAAGAAAGCTAATTGATCCTTGATGACTTTCATGTTCTAGTCAGAAGCCTTTAACCATTCTTGAAGAGATTTATATTCGAAATCGTAACCCAAAATGACAGTTGTAGTTCGAAAGACCTTCTCCTTCAAGGATGCCAATTCTCTCTTACGCTTTAGAACTTCTCGAGAAACAACTATATTACGCGCTGATTCCATGTTATTCAGCGAATTGTAAAAGTGGGTTAAAAAGTTGTGTAAAGGAATAATATTTATATGTGCCATCCTCGCTGCATGATTAAGAATAACTAATGCGATGTCCAAATAGGGCCACTGTTTAGGATTCTTAAACACACATATGGAAACAGAAATAACATTCTTGAATAATACAAGCATAATGGGAGGGACTTTATCTAGAGAAAGTCTGTCCGATATCATGGCTATTGAGTTAGAACTCGCCGACTCGCTCAAAGAAGGAACAACTGCAGTTAAAAGAAAAGAAAAATGATATAGCAGTGATAATAACACAAAGAACGAAAGCAAATAAAAAGAAATATATATTGTCTCTAGGGGCAGATTGAGGAATAACTGGTGATGAAGATGCCCTTATTTTCGAAGATGCAAGAATGTCCGCGGCAGCAATAATGTTGAAAGATAATTCTCTAGTCCCAGTGCTCGAATCTAAAGTCGTTGGCGTTGCCGTGTCGAGGGGATCCAAAGGAAATTCAAGACTACAAGCAACTAGCTGAAGAGGAGTGGGGCGTATGGTTGTTGTGCTTTCAACATGAACCCAATCAACATAAACCATATCAGCAGCCAGCTTAACATTTAAAGTATCTTGATCCACCTCTACACTTCGAGGTAAAAACAATGCTTTTGTTGTAGCTTGCACTCCTGACGCAGAAATTCTAGCCTCCCTTGATGATGATGATACTTCTACAATGGCATGGAGGACTGAAGGGTCCTGTTGAGGCACGTTAGTGGCTTCTACGGAAGAAGGAGAATATAAGCATCGTAAGATACAAAAATATTTGCGCCCGAAGAGCAACTGAGATCCCCATAATCAAGTTGTTCTTCTTTAATGCGAGTGGTCGCTCGAGCAACTGAAGAAGAAATATTTTGAATTTCATGTTGGACCTCGATAATCGAGATATCTCCTTCGATCTTGCCTTCTTCGCCTATATCCACTTTTGGATCTTCCTCGTTATTATCATCTAAGAATACATCCCCTTCATCAGTTAGACTTTCGCTGGAATATGTCTCACTAGTTTCGGTTTCAACAGAGTAACTAGATGAGCTATCTTCAGAGGCCACTTACTTGCCCTTAAATGAAGGAGTTGCTTTGGTGGAAGAGGGATGAACATCCCGTAGAGGGGGAGAAACTTATTGAGCCTGAACTTAGGGATCTGGTTTGAGAACAAGTTCTTGGAGAAGGACGGTTCTACAGCATGAGAGTTGTAACCATGGTCTGATTCTCTATTTCCTTGGTTAGAGAATATAGAATAACAACAGGAATGTTGGACTGACTTGTAGAAGTAGTTATAGTGGATCGTCACTCCGATCACTTTATTAAGTCCAAAGAAGACCCGAAAGCTATCCATCCTTCTAGAGAATTGACTGGCTTTATTTCATGGATGGGTTCTTCCAAGGAAATCTTCCTACAAATCTAACGAGGAGATGCAACATGATCTCTTTCTACAAAATAACCAATACCTTGCTCTGGCCTGTAATTTCTCAGTCTTGGAGCAATCCAATGGTTAATAGTTGCGAACGAGATAAAACTGATGTGTCCACCATTCCATCCAGGCATACAAGGCTTGCACCCGATGATTATAGCCATGGAGGATGAAGTGAGAACCTAAATATCTTGCCAACAGTTGTTTCCATATCAAGGCCTAGTTATATGGACCTACTCCGTAACTTCGCATCACACGGGTAACTGCTTTCCCCGCCTGCGGTATAGCTTGGTCATAACCAATCTGTCTTGTGAACCTACTAGGGTAGTAGGACTCGCGCCAAAATTCGATCCCTTCTCGTAGAGGAAGACTGTAAGATCTGATACATATGAAAAACGTTCTCTCAACTGGCTCCAAATCATTATTATCTATTGCGTCCATATCTTCAGGCTGATGAGACAGCGAAAACTGAAAGAAATCGATAGATTCCATACTCTTAAGCTTGTCAACAATCCAGTTGTAGGTCTTCTTCGCCATTGTATGTTGTTGATAATGATATAATGGAGCACGCTGCATATTAATGTAGGCTTTCTTGGGATCACCGTTTGTCCATGGAAAGTACACACCCAGCTAGCCAGAAAAGTAGTGACAGGGTGCATATGAAGAAGAAGCTCCTATTGTCAGACTTGAGCAATGTGTCACGATATCCCCGAATGCTCTGTTGAGAGAGCAAAGAACGGGAGGAGCTAGTGAATATCTTTTACCCTCAGCCACTGCCCCGACAACTACAAACAGGGTGGGTCGGATAACATCTGCCCATTTCGAGCTTGGTAACATCACCATGCTGAGTTAGGAAGTGAGGAAGGCGGACAATTTGACATTAGGACTGTAGTCCGTTCAACCCCTTATTTTATTGCGAAGAGATTCCAGGTCTTGAGAATAGCTACCCGAAATACTAAAAAGAGAAAAGTATACACACACACACACATGAAAGAAAAGTAAAATTTGAAAATATAATACAAATCTCTCATGAAATGTGTAAGCCATTGGAATAGAGATATCTTTCGAACATCAGAAAATCTGGACATCTCCTGGAATAGCTTTATGGTTGTGGCAGAAATCGAAGGTGTCCTCTTGGGGTCAAAATAAACAAATTCTTCATTTGTGGGGATGAACTCGTCAAGGAAAGATCTTGTAACAGGGAGGCTTGCCATGTGATGAAGATCCCAAAGAGAGATGCTTACTTCACCGACTGGTAAATGGAAAGATTTTGTTGTTAAAGACCAATACTTCAGAAATCCTTTATATATCATCGTATCTTTATGGAAAAAGTCTAAAGTCGCTTCAATGGCAGTATACAAACTGATATCAATAAGAGATTGTGTATACTTCCTCAAAATAGCCTTGGCCCATGAATTGTAGTATAAACGGTGGGAAAGAAAGCCACGTGTTCAAAATTCGTCATTTCCCTATAGAGAATCCCTACTACGAAAGTGCTGCTGAATGGTCTCGAAGAAGTGAGTAGGGTAGAGGGAATGATGATTATAGTAGGGGATAAGGAATCTCATGTACAATATTTGTCCTATCTTCTGCTGAAGCCCTTTTTCCACAAGGAAACCGTCAAAGATTTTCAACTCTTTAATGACCCAATTGGCAGTGAAAAACAGCTAGTTCTATGTCATCTGATCCATGGGTTTGCTCTGAATCATAGAACGATGATGGTGGAGATTCATCAGAATGATGACCATTTCATCCTTATAAGGATTCCTAAACACTATCACATCTTCTTGAAATCTGATGTTATCCCATACGTTCTGATAGCATTTCTTACTGTTCTCTTTTATCTTCTCTTATAGGATCTCATCTTTGTTCTTCTGCTTCTTTTTCTTTGAAAAGGCAGGTGGAGGAGAAGATTCAATAGCAGTAGGATGAGTATTGTTAGTGTGAAAATTGGTCATGGAATTTAACTAAGTCTCCTAGTCAGATTCATAGCCTTCCCTTGGCGGTTTTTCAATCTCCCCCATTACTATGGCATTTCGAATCGGGCTAGCAAGAAGAAGAATGTGATATGAGAAGTCAATGATATGGAGGGTTGGTTATCTAAAAATAGATGAATGCTCGCCGCCTATTCAAGTTCTTTTCTATGATTGGACTTCGACGGGATCGCAGTAAAGATCAGAAGGCTTAGGGTGTTTGGAAGAAGCAGCTTGCTCCTTAAGAGGAGTATGTTGTCTTTTAGTACGCGCCATCTTAAAAGAAAATTTCACCAAAGTCTGGTTACTTTGGGGAAAATTCCATAAAAAGCAGACTTGTTGTGTGAGAAGTTCATCGCACGTCGAATGATCTTGCGTGCTAATGTTTGTTGAGCACAAAGGTCTGTTGCGCGCAAGAGCTCTACTTTAAAAGATGGGATGGCTGAATGAAGTGTTGAGTTTTTTCCATATAGTGGACTGAACCCGAGTCCATTGTGAGGACCCGATAACGCAATGAGTACATTGTTGCGCGCAAAGGGGCATATGAAGTAATTTTTGAAGCGTAGAATTAATCCTCCATTTAAAACCTAGAAGGATTAGATGAAGGATTAAGGGGGCATTGTTGGAGCACAAAATTAAGAGAAAGAAGAATTTGAGAATCAACATCATTCTGTTACGTGGTAATGTTCCATTGCACGACGCGCAATGATGAAAAAGTGACCGCGCAACAGAAGATCATGATGGTTTATAGCACTTCGCGCAATGGGAATGGCCTTCTGCACAATAAGGTTGTATTGGGTGGATTAAGATGTTCACATGTGTGAAAGCCTATAAATACCCTTCCGATCTCTTCATTTGATTCATTCAAAGACTTTAGGAGCAAGTAGAAGACTGAAATTTCTCTAGACTCAGTAAGGTACTGAGGGTACCCGTTGTACGACGTGAAACAGGGTTTTCGCACAACGACATGGACGAGATTCATCTGATACCCGTGCAACACAACTGTTGCGTAGACAATGACTTCTTGGTTGTAAATTACATCTTCCGGATTTTGAGAAAGCTTAATTGATTTAAAAGGAGGAAGATTCCTTGAGAGTTAACCAGATTGATCGAGATAATATCATTTCCACATAATTGGCTTCTCTGATTAGAAGATCATATCGCGATCTGAAATGCTGCCGAAATTGATAGTTGAACATATTCGATTCTTATATTTTGTAGTCATTTACTTTATTTTGGAATCAAGAGAGATATGAGGATATAAATGAATTCAGAATGAATAAAATACTATGCGATGATTGTTCTTTCATTCTTTCTTTGTTATTTATTGAATAAGATGATTCCTCAAACAAAACACATTCGTTTCTTGTCAAAACAATGAAAAAAAGATGTGAATGTTGAATAAAATCGATAAGTATGTGTATGTGACTGTTAATTTAATAAACCAAAGAGTGGATGTAGATGTGGAATACATGAAGTAGATGTGAATATTGAATATGAATGAATGAAAATATTGATGTGGGATTGGAATAGACAAAATACAAATGTGAGTATGGATGTGGATTTGCGTGTGGATGTGGTAGTAGATGTGAATGTTGAATTCAAGATGTAGATGTGAATGGAGATGTGAATATAGATGTGAATGTATATGAAGATGTGAGCATAAATTGTATGGGTCCCCCTAAGCAGTGTGGATCTTACCTAGGGGTGAATCCCCCTTGATCACTGTGGATCTCACATGGGACTCCCAAGTGAGATCCACAATCCTCAGGGGGGTCCATCTCCCTAGGTGAGATCCACACTCCTTGAGGGATCCATACAATTCAAAATTCACATATTCATATGCACTTTCACATGTGCATTTATACAATTCAACATTGACAACTACATTCACATGCACACCATAGAAAATAGCATTGACATTTACTTCCATGTATACATACATCTCCATATTTTTACAACATAGAAATCCACTCCACTTCCACCTCCACTTCTACCTCCACTTCTACTTCTACTTCCACATTTTCATTCATACAACTCCATATTCACATCCACTTTCACAGTTTTATACTATACAATTCAATATTCACAACCAATGCACTTCCACATACATATTCATATAAATCCAGTATCACATCACTTCCACATTTTTTATTCATACATCTTAACATTCACATCCACATCCACATGCACTTCCACATTCTCGTTCATTCAATTTAAAATCCACATCCACCAACCACATCCTCACTCGCATTCATATAATTTAATATTCACAACCCACAAATACATGCACATTCATTCATTCAACATCCACAAACAAGTGCCCAGGTGGGATCCACAATCGCCAAGTGGTATTTATAGTGGATTAGGTGGGATTCATAGTGCCCAAGTGGGATCAACAGTGTGATCCACAGTGACCACATGCGATCCACACTAGAAAACCTTTAAAAAAAACATTCACAATATGTACTCTTACCTCTACTTGCTATATCAGTCGCACTCCCTTGAAGGAAAATTTAAAATTGATCAACAGTATGAAGACTATCACCGGATTGAAGGTATTATCACCTCAAAATGTCACCAGAATATCATTGAAATGAAGGTACTATCACCGTAAACACACTAAATGCTTGTTATAATGGGTCCCACAAAGGTGGAAGCAAATGTCTTAACCGTCTTTTGCAGTGGTGGTGGTGGTGGTCCCCTCTCTCTCTCTCTCT
This sequence comes from Magnolia changhungtana, assembly GCA_030180095.1. Lineage (NCBI taxonomy): Eukaryota > Viridiplantae > Streptophyta > Magnoliopsida > Magnoliales > Magnoliaceae > Magnolia > Magnolia changhungtana. The sequence goes on along the minus strand of JASAUF010000600.1, from coordinate 21,964,920 downwards.
CTCTCTCTCTCTCTCTCTCTCTCTCTCTCTCATCAGTGGTGGCAGTGGTCCCTTCTCACGAATCGATGGTGGCGGTGGTCCCCTCTCCCTAAAAAAATTTGAAAACCTGAAAATGATTTAGAATGTGGGTCTGACCCCACATATATACTTAAGAAATGATGTTGTCGAGCCCACCATGCATCTCATTGAAATTCATTCCGACCATTAACTTGGTGAAATAATTTTAGGGCATGACCCCAAGATTCGAGGAAGAAGACATTAGGGATGGACCACATCGAAGAAAATAGTTGTAAGAAAAAAGCCATCGTTATCTCTATTAGGGGCCACAGAAACCTTGGACGAAGATGAAATCAATGCCCTTCGATGTCTAAGGATGCTCTAAAGTGAATGAATGGTTCATATCTTCCAAATAGTCATGCCATTTGTAGCTTCATGGGACCCACAATCTCCTCTTCTCAAAGAGTCATTTGCAAGCTACGACCATACGCTGGGGCAAGTGGGTAGAAGGATAATTTCATTAAAAAAAAAAAGAGTAAAATCTCATCTCGGGGCTAAATAAGTATTGCACCATGAGAAATTGATCATTTTAGGGTTGACGTCATTCCATAGGGTTATTGCATTAAAAATCCATACGTGTCTTTCTTAGTCCATTGTGGCAGGTATCAATCAAATACATCTCAAAGTGAAGCTCGCACAACCATAGTAAAAAAAATCCCAAAATTCTAACTCAACTCGGAGTAAAGCTAGGTTGGGTTAACTTTAAGGCTAGGCTGAGCAAGGTTTTAAGATTCGAGGACCCACCATCGAAAGACTAAACAACTCCCTCCTCACAGCAAATGTAACAAACATGTGTGGTAATTTGGATTGTTGATCTAGTGGACACTATGTTGATGGGCCATAAGAAAAAATGTAGACCACCATTGCAACTGGTACGTTTGCATGATGGCAAAATTGATGAATGGAGTGGATTTTACACTGACATTAGGGTGGCCCTACAAAGCTTTGTGTTGTAAAGTCTCCCTTCCGACAAGTGTTGAAAGAAACTTACATTAGCATTTCTACGCCCTTACCTATGCAGGTATGGTGTAACCCATATATTTACACGCATTCCATAGATAGAGGTTAGTCGGGTACAGCAAGTACACAATTGCTCCCAAAAATGTAAATGAGATGAGATATCATTATGATTTACCACCTCCATACCAAATATAAGAATCATCGATCAAGTGTAAATGCATTTAGGAGAGAGGTAAAGAATTTTATAATAAGACTTTTTATGACATTGCCATGAAAATCTGAAATCCAAAAAACTATATTAGTGTGTTATGGTGATGATTTAACATTAATGTAAAAATGTTATCATTAAGATTTTACACTAATAAACTAAACATGGGAATCAACAATCAAATGCAGATGTTTTCAAGAGACAATAAAGTAATTTGTATTCATTACACATTTCTTTTACCATGGTAATTGCTAAAACAAATAGGCCTTGAGATATCCCAGACCCAACCTACTTTTACCCGATTTACAAACCCTACTAGAATTTAAAATAGGTCCGACGAATAGGATCAAGAACCATCTAGTTCAGGTTAGGTCCAGTTCATCAGGTACCCATAAGTGCAATACTCATTGACAACCCTATCATTGCCATAACTAACTCCAATTAGTTGGAATAAGCCTTAATTGATGATAATTACATGCCCTGAGAGGGATGGCAACCTATGGTGGGACTCATGTGATGTTAGGATCATTCGAGCAAATTAATGTTGTGAAGATGGGTAATTAACTATGGGACCCATATGATGGAGAGTTTGAATTAATGTTGGCACCCTTTATAGTATGATCAATATGGACCATCCATTTCCCTTGTCATTGGATGGAAGGCTAGGATCACCTATTCAAAGTAAGTTTTTCAGAGGTATGGGCAGTTAAAGGTGACTAGCGCATGATGGATGTTTGGATCAGTTATTGGAGTTTTTGTGGTATGTATTATACCCTATTTCCGTTCATTCCTGGATTAACCAATCGAGAAGTGACACGTGTTGTTGCACAAAGAGGGAATAGTATGCGAAAAGATCTTAAAGATATTTGAAGCAATTTTTATAAAGGCATAGTTGGCTCTGAGCTAGATAGTATACGTCATCTAAAGACAAGGCGTGGCCGAGAAGCTTAAGAGACAGAAAGCAGTCAAGAGAAGAGGAACGATTAGAAGAATGCAAAAAGGCAGAAAGATCTGGAAGACCGATGTGGCAACAATTCAGCTACTGTAACCATTGAAGTAAAAAACAGAAACATATATAGAGTATATGTGTAGCGGAAAGTCTTATAAATAGAAGAGAAAATCAACAAAGCGAGTTATCTTATCCAATCAAATTATCCTACAATTTATCCTTCCTTATCATAGCTTAGCTCTTTCCTAAGAGTAGTTGTAATCTCAATATATGATCATATGCTGGACTTTTATCTCAATATGAGTAGCTTTTAATTAAGAAAGGTTTCTTGTAGTTGCGCCTCAACTGACTGTGAGTATTTCCTTTTCGTTTGATGATAGCCATGTATCAGAAAAGTCCTTTCATACGGAAGGTAAAGTGGAACCCATTTTTAGAGGAAGAAACCCACCCTCTAATTATTGCCTGATCACTCTATCAAAAAATTTGTGAGTGGCTGAACAGGCGACCGATATGCACATATATCGATCATATACAATCACAATCATTATATCTTTTTATATTGGCGCTTGGGGTTAACTTGTTCAATTGGAATTGAGCCGCACAGTCAGTTCTGGCACACTCGCATGCACCACACGTGACAAAAACATCCAAAATGAAAATGTGCTGAATAATTTTTGACACACCCAATGGGAGAAAACACTACTTGACTTTTATAAATATTCACTTTGTGAAAGTGCCCTTGTTTGTCAATATACGTAAGTGTTGAGTTTGTCAGTCTAAGTGAGATCTTAAATGAAGACATTAAGACCAAGCCTCAACAAAGATGAAGGGCATGATCAAGCTTAAACTAGTAAACCATAGCCTCATCATCCCACAACAAACCCTAGCAGGTATATGCCCCCATATAATCCTAACTTACCCTACAAAAAGAATTAAACATCTTCTGGTCAAGTTGATATATAATGCTTAGTGAGTATAAATGGAAGAAAGAAACAAAACTACAAAAATCACAAGTCATTGTTGAGTACATCGAACTACAATCGAGGATATCTTCGATAACATCAAACACCCATTTCGTCCAGTAACAAAATGAAAGATATGCTGGAATCATCGATTGCATCGATAACTCTTCGATATCATCGAAGCCCATGCTTCAATAACATCGAATGGACTTCGATTACTTCAACCTTGGACCTCTTTCAAAGTATCAGAAATATACTCTAAGTGCTCCTTTATGACATCAAACCCTCCTCGATGTTATTGAGAGTAAATTATCGATGGCATCGAAGTCTATTCGATGGCATCGAAGTCTATTCGATTGCATCGAAACCAACTCAGTTTTGTCCAACAAGGTTTCAAAGAAAACCTATTTTCTTCGAGTTCATCGAAGACCATTCGATACCATCAAAATTCAAACTTCAATGGATTGAAGGACTCTTCGATGGAATCGAACAAGGGACAAAACTGTCCAGCAACCTTTGTGTATTTTACAAAGAAAATCTCGATGGAATCGAGTGCCCCTTGATGAATCGAAGTGCATGTCGATATCATCGAAAGATGCTCGAAGAAAAACAGTCAGAATCTATCCTACTCTCAAATGAATATCTTGAGTAGAGAGTCAATGCAATCGAAGATGGTTCGATGATATCGAAATTTAAATTTCGATAACATCAAACACCCTTCGATGGCATCAACAATGTCAGATTTCTGTCTATTTATTTACCGTTAGGATTTCAACTCTATAAATACACTAGTGTTGCTCTTTATAAAATGAGCTAGAATCGAAGAGAGTTTGAGCTTGTTATTCCAAGATCTATATACCCTCTTACTCACTCTCTCTTTCCCATTAGAGTTCATTATTCAATCCTTTGTACAAGCATCAACTCATTATCTTTTATGCTTAGATTGAATTATGAACTCTAACATTCATTAAGCTTCCAACTAACCTCATTATAGGTATAACATATTATTAGAACTCTTGAATGCATAGCTTGTGAGAACCTTCCCTATGGATTTAAATCACACCACTTAAATAGAGAAGATCAAAACCCTAAACCTCACAACCTCAGAGCATTCATCAACATCATTAGCAGGTTGCAGTTCATAGGGTGTTAAAGACTCTTCACCATCATTGAAGATCTTCACATTGTGCGATAACGAGACTCCTCCACTTATTTGTAAGTATTCAGAGTCTATTGTGTCTAAAGCCATTTCCTTGTGTAGGATTGACATTCAGAGTTTGAGTGTCAAACTCACTAAGTCCTAGTCATAGGCCTCCGACGGGAAAATATGTTATGTCCTTGTGTAGGACATGTGTCCTTGTGTAGGACGTATTGCCTTATGCAGGCATGTGATGCCTTGTGTAGGATCCCAAGTTGTGTCCTTATGTAGGACCTGTTTCCTTGTGTAGGCACTTAGGGGAACCTTGTGTAGGTCTCCTAATTAACCTTGTGTAGGTTATACAGGTTCATGGTTAACCTAATTTAAACCATTGGATAGTGAATTCTGGTACACTTTAGGAGAGAGTGCGTCCGCCAGGAGTAGAGTAAGTAAGTAGCTAAACCACCATATATGAATGTGTTTAGGATTGCTTTGAGTACATTTTTCTAGTTATGTTTATGTTTATCATTTGATCTTTATGATGCATGATTTAGTTAATTTATAAGTGTTGATTAGAAATAACTTCCCACACACCATCACATTCACTATCCATATAGGCTTGTACTTTATTTATGAATCTTGTGATAGCTTAAGTGATTGGGACTCTCTATTAGCTTGGAAGCCTTAGAGTTACTTTTTCTTATCTTTCTATTTAAAAGTTAGGCACTATTTGCACTTATTGGAAAATAATCTTAAAAAGTCATATTCACCCCCCTCTAGGACATTTGGTTATACTTCCTACTTCAGTACTAGCGGTTCTACCGCAATTTCACTTTGCACCAGCAGTGCAAAAATGAACAATTTTTTGTGTGCCCATTGGGACCAAAATACTTAGTTGTCATAAAAAGTCAATATATTTAGGTATCTTTGTGTTGCAAAACATGAGTCAAAGAGGTCGTCACGGTACTTCTACAACTCATGAACCTCCCTTGGTTGTTGAGGAGTTGTAGGCACAACCATCACCTGAATTGTTGCCGAACCCGATACCTAGTTCTTCAAATCTGGATAGGGCATCCTCATCTCGGACTGACCCTTTAGAAATATTGTGTGTCAGGTTACGTGAAATGCAAATGGGCATTCGACATATTGATGAACAGTCACAAGCTTAGGTCAAGCAATCTCAAAATCAGGCCGAAACCTTTTAGCAAATGGATGGTTAATTAGGCCAAGAGCATGAGTAGGATGGTGGCCATCATTGTTAAATGAATACCTGACGTACATTAGCAAATTGTGCCTTAGCCTTTTGCTGAAGCAAGCTCTGTTGGGAAGTTGGCACAAACTCAGCCAATACATGTAGCACACATTTTATGATGGAACATGACTCTTACTCTAGTACAGGAGGCACAGACGGTTCCTCCTCCCACTAAAATCAGACAATTTAATCGGAAGAACAAGATTTTCATTTCTGAAGTCAGGAATTAGGTACCTGTGGGGCAGCCTGAAAAGGTCGAGCTAAGAGTCCTAAAGTGTGTGTGTGTGTGTGTGGGGGGGAGGGGGGGGTAATAGGACTATGCCAAATTAAAAAATTAAATGCGGAATTAAATAAATATAAATAAAGATAGCATTAAACAATCCCACAAAGCAGAAATGAATAACAAACTCAAATGTACAAGTATTAAGAGGTTGATACAGATATTGTTCTAAGGACAACCTTACACCAAAAACCAATGGTTTATGGTAGGACAACCTGATTCCTAGAAAGGTCTGGATCACCTCAGACAAACCAAAAAGAAAGAGTTTTTCCTGGCACAATCTCAAAAAAACCAAAAATAGATTTACAGAAATGTAAAATACTTATCTGGATATTCTCCTTTCATGAAGCCCGGTAGAACCAATTTGGAGTAGATGTTCAATGTCCACATTCACTTATGAAAAGGTTCTAAGTTCTAATTAAATTTTAAATTAAATCACCTTGGGCTCGCTTGATTTGATTTTGATTCCAAGAAAGGGAAAAACTAAAATCCCTTCTTCAAATAAGATTGGAATGTTTAAAGAGAATATTAAATGAGCACTAAATAGCTTAAGAATATCACAAACTTATCTCTCAGAGTGATGTCTTGATTTTGCTTGAATTGAATGAAAAACTTTGAAAATCGTGCTCTATTTATAAGTTAAAAAATTGTTCACTCAACTAGCCCAGAGGATAGGTGGACTAGTCGAAGGACCAACAATTTTTTGAAATTTCGGGCGCAATAAGATAAGACTGTTCGATGATTGGTCGAGTGGCTTGCTCGACTGGTCGAATGGCCTACACGACTGGTCGAACCCTGCTCTCGATTGGTCGTGTGGGACCCAATTTAGTTGCTGGACTTTAAGCACTGTTCACTCGACTGGTCGAGTAGTCTCCAGGACTAGTCGAAAATCTAAAAAAAAATCCTGAAAATTAGTAACAAACCTTGGACTGGTTGATGAATTTCTTGGACTGGTCAAGCCAGTACTAGGCCTAGTCAAACATAGGCTAAGATAAGTCGAGAAAGAGCCTATAGAAGTATATAGTGACCTAATTTAAGTATGCAATGAATATGACCTAACATATGGTCAATCTAGGGTCTTACATACCTTATAAGTGAAATTTGAACATTGAATCATCATTTGCTTCGGTTGATAGTTGATCTTGAAGTATACGAAGCTTGAAATCTTGACTTACTTTGAATCTTGAATTTGAAGTACTTTGAAGCTTGAACTTGAAGTACTTGTGACTTGTATTTCACCTTGAGCTTTGAATTCCAAAGCAACGCACTTTGTCTTGACATAATTGAAGCTTTGAAACCTTGAACTATCACTTGATATTGTACTTGAACTTGTATATCTCTTATACTTGTGATGCTTGAATCTTGAATTGGAACATCTTGAACTTGTACTTGAATTGCATGATCTTGAATAAGAAGATGAACTAAATAAGATACAGATTTCAAGAGGTTTTAGCACTACAAAATTTAACAATCATGGGAGCTAGAAAACATAGCACTTACACAACCCTTGCTTAGAAATCAACTGTACAATGGGAAGCAATAGCTGGTAGGTCCTGAGCCACCTCTAATGGTCGAACCTCATCAGGTCGACCATGACCAAATTCTCCAAATGGTCTAAGAAGTAGTAGGTCAAGTTCTTGACTATACTACTACTCATGTCTATCACAAACCATATCCTGAATGGATCACTCGGTAATATTCTTTACCAGGGAATTACTAACTTGATTTCACACTATTTACAGGAGATACTGGCCAATCGACTATAGAACGTATCAGTCGATTTGCCTAGTTCTTCTACAGAGAAAGGGAAATTTTTATAGTCAATCTCACCCATTTTTGGCAATTGCTTGATATTGTAATTAAACTTGTAATTGAACTTGTATATCTCTTATATTTGTGATGCTTGAATCTTAAATTGGAACATCTTGAACTTGTACTTGAATTGCATGATCTTAAATAAGAAGATGAACTAAACAAGATACAGATTCCAAGAGGTTTTAGCACTACAAAATTTGACAATCATAGGAGCTAGAAAACATAGCACTTACACAACCCTTGCTTAGAAATCAACCGTACAATGGGAAGCAATAGCCAGTAGGTCCTGAGCCACCTCTAATGGTCGAACCTCATCAGGTCGACCATGACCAAATTCTCCAAATGGTCTAAGAAGTAGTAGGTCAAGTTCTTAACTATACTACTACTCATATCTATCACAAACCATATCCTGAATGGATCGCTCGGCAATATTCTTTACCAGGGAATTACTAACTTGATTTCACACTATTTACAGGAGATACTGGCCAATCGACTATAGAACGTATCAGTCGATTTTCCCTGTTCTTCTACAAAGAAAGGAAAATTTTTATAGTCAATCTTGCCCATTTTTGGCAATTACTTGATATTGTAATTGAACTTGTATATCTCTTATACTTATGATGCTTGAATCTTGAATTGGAACATCTTGAACTTGTACTTGAATTGCATAATCTTGAATAAGAAGATGAACTAAACAAGATACAGATTCGAAGAGGTTTTAACACTACAAAATTTAACAATCATAGGAGCTAGAAAACATAGCACTTACACAACCCTTGCCTAGAAATCAACCGTACAATGGGAAGCAATAGCCAGTAGGTCCTGAGCCACCTCTAATGGTCGAACCTCATCAGGTCGACCATGACCAAATTCTCCAAATGGTCTAAGAAGTAGTAGGTCAAGTTCTTGACTATACTACTACTCATGTCTATTACAAACCATATCCTGAATGGATCGCTCAGCAATATTCTTTACCAAGGAATTACTAACTTGATTTCACACTATTTACAGGAGATACTAGTCAATCGACCATAGAACGTATCAGTCGATTTGCTCAGTTCTTCTATAGAGAAAGGGAAATTTTTATAGCCGATCTAACCCATTTTTGGCAATTACCAGGAGAATCAGTCGAAAACTATATCACTCAGTTTAAAAGAACAAAAGGCCGTTGCAAAGTAGTCATGACCGATGTTGAATTTATACAACTGGCCTAGGATGGTCTGGAATTCAAACTCTGTAAAAATTTATCAGAACAAAGTTCATTAACCTCTATAATCTGTGATATAAAGCCTTGCTTCAAGAAGGGATTGGGCAGAAGAACACATCTGTCAGGATATATTATTATGACCCCAATTATAATGTAGCAATGGACAAGGTAGTAGCCAAATAGCCATTATTTGTTCTACATTGGTCAAGATATAGGCGATTGCGTTGGTTACATACATGCCTTAAAAGACCTATATCTTTGATATCACCCGGGCTAATGAAATCTTTGACATAATGTTGGTTATGAATTTTATAATGTTGGCTATAAATTTTATTAAAGTTCATATTAATCATAAGATACCAACGGTTGAAGAATTGAAAAAAAACAATTACTACAAGTGGCATGGAACTCAGTCTCATTCTACTAATAAATGTGTTATTTTTAATTTCATCGTTCAAGACAATATCAACCGAGGGTTGCTAAAATTTCCTTAAAAGGAAAAGGAGGCAATGTTAATTGATACCAACCCATTTCTAACCAACATGGAGACTAATATGGCAACAGTCGATCATCAGAAACCGATTCAACCATGACAAAAAGTTAATTTTTGGCTCTAGGAATGACCAAGGTGAAGGGATCAACTCAAAAGAAAATCTGAAATGACTTGGCGAATGACTACAAGTATAGAAGTACAGTCGAGAATATCATTGTCAAATTTATGTAAACAATGTGCAATGCTAAATTTGTTGATCAAGTAGTTCCCTAAGCCGAATACTCAAACAAACGATTAAACCAAACCATGGCTTAAGAAAAAGATGAAGACAAAAGCCTCTTGTCTACAATAAGGAGAACTTTAGTATCCTTTTGACCATCCTTGACCAACCCCAAAGCTAGGACGAAAGATGGTTAGACCTCCTCCTATCAAAGAATGAGTTTGGAAAAGGGTCAAGCACCCTAATTTTCTATCAATGCCAAAAGGTATGATTTATACCCAAAAACGGCGTTGGCAAAGGCAATAGGTGGCCCAATGAAGAAAATTGGTTGTTGTAAGGAATATGTCCAACAAAATGGTAATGCGATCAAGTTCGATGCTAGTGATTCCACAGCTAAAAGATGACAAAATAGCCATGAATGTCGTATATTTAACCATGAAATAATATCCAAATAGTACGGTCAAGATGAATCAACAGTTTGAATAATAAGACGTTGAAGGGTCGACCGGATATCTTAGTGATGAATTTTTTTCAAGGGATGATTTACTAATCAAAGAAGTTCTTGCAAAAGAAAAATCATTGGAAGAAATTTCACCCAGTCCTAAGGTTCTGATAAAAGATACTTTACATGGCTTACTTGTGGCCGAAAGTGTTGAGACTCAAATATTTCATATTATCCCCCATTTATTACTTGGTTTTATGAAGATGATAATGCTTAATGTTCTATTTTAATCATGTTTATGTTGTAAGGTGAATTTAAGGGCTTGGATTGAAAAATGATGCTAAAAGCATGGATTTAACGCTCAAGAATTACCAAAGCCAAGGATGGATCTTATGAGACAAATAATGAAGAATTCATATGCCAAAGATCTAAGAAAACCAAATGAGGAATGAAGAGCATTGAAGACTTGAAGTAAAGAAAAGGAACCCTAAAAATCAACATCCTTCAACTAGTCCAAGGCCATCTTTGACCAGTCAAAGGATCCTGCTCGACCAGTCGAAGATTCCTCAACTCGAACTCCAGCGACAAAATCCTCTAAAATCAAGTCATCCTTGACCAGTTGAAGGAAACCTTTGACCAGTTGAAGGTGGCCCTCGACCAATCAAAGGCTGTCCTCGACCAGTCTAAGGTTACATAGACAGCACACGAATTGCAGAAATTGAAGCGATTTTTAGATTTTTCCAACTCGGTGCAAAAGTTGGAGTTACAAAACTATAAATAGGAGTACTTAGGATGTTCCTAGGCATCTTCTAGGGTTTGAGGAGTGAAGGAAAGGGTGGAGCCACCGTCTGGGAGTTTTTCTTCTTCTTCCTTAGTTGATCTTTTTGTTTTGTTTAAGAGTTCTTAGTTCAATCATGTCTATGGTTGGCTAAACCTCTTATCTAAGGCTAAGAGGTGAAGCTTGTAGCATGATTGGGATGTTTGCTTTGTTTTGATTCATGTTTTATTGAACTCTCTTGGATTCTAGTTTAATATAAGGAATATTTTTACTTTTCAATGATTTGTTGTGACAAATTACAATAGATCTGCAATGTCTTTGAATATCTTTTTTTTTTCTGATATGAGATTGTGAAATTAGTAAGTCCCGTTGTTCACCATCATCCTTTGGGCATGGTAGGGTGATGGAATCCTTCCTAACTTTCACAATTCTTTGATGATTGGTTGTGGGATTGGTAAATCTTGTTGTTTGCCTTGTCTCTTAGGCATGGTTAGGTGACGGAATCACTTCCAAATCTTCGCCGCTCTCATCCATTGATGATTAAATCCATGAGAAGTTCAAAGATCTGGAAAATCTCTTCTTACCAATTGGATAAGATAGGAATCTAATTCTAGTTGTGTCCTTGAATCATGCAAGGTAGCTTCCCAATTGCTACAAGTGGATCCTTGGCACCCTAGTTACCACCTTTAAATTTATTAGTTTTTAATTAATCTATTCACAATTACTCTCTCAAAATATTCAGAATTAGGTTTACATCTTCTTCTAGTTATAGTTCTACTTAATTCTAAAAACGTACAAGTTCAGTCCATGTGGATTCGACCTCGGTCTCACTGAGATTATTACTGCATCGCGAGCCTACACTTGGGGTTATGAACAAAAAGCACAGAAAATTGGCCGAATTCAAAAATTCTTGGGGAGTAATGTCTGAATTCAGTAATTCAATTTGGATCATTCCCACCAGTTGTGTTGGATTGCAATATGGTACTTTACCATTAAGTTTCCAGGCTAAACCATCTCAACCAAGCAAAATGGATGAAGATGTGGATAAACTCAGTCCTCCTATAATCATACAGTATGGATTATATGATACTGAAATGGTGATGAAGAATGTGTCAACGGTCTGTGTTGAGCCAGGTACACCTTCTGAAAGGGTAGTCATCGAAAGACTTACGTATACTATGACTCAACATCTAAATCCATTATATATTTCTGTTCACTTGGAAGGATGTCTAATCACGAAGGTCCTGGTTGACAATGGTGCAATTGTGAACATTCTCTTAGACAGGATGATGGCTAAATTAGGAAAAATCATAGATAATTTGATTTCAACTGAAGTCACGATTAGTAATTTTGTCGAAGGAGTAACTCGAACACAAGAATTTTTACTAGTCAAGTTAATGGTGGGAACCAAGAAGGTGTCAGTCACGTTATTTGTGGTTGATACTTCATCAATTTATAATACATCATTAGGAAGGGATTGGATACATTCTTTCTTATGCACCCCATCAGCTTTATACCAATTCATAATTTTCTGAAATCAAGATAAATTTGAATTGGTGTTGGCAGACAACAAGCCATTCTTAGCCACCTCCAATATGATTGAAGCTTGTTTATATGGAAACGAAATTGAACTGATATGTTTTACTGGCCAAGATAAATATGGACATCCAACTCGTATAGATGTCATAGTTAACCCAGACAGCATGTCGCAGGATATTGCTACCATGCTGCGGTTGAATGGTGATCTATTGAAGGCTATAGTACCTTATCAGGAAGTTCTGAGATGTAATATAAAAGAAATACCATGATAATTTCTTCATCAATCAATGCAAGAACGACTGAGTTCACAGCCCAAATAAGGTAACTTGAGGAAAGCTTCAAAGCATATGGTAACGGATGTTTCGTTGGCATGGTTGATATGGCAATATCGGCCGATAAGGTAACCGAGGATGGTATAAGAAAGACAGATTTGAAACAAGATCCAAAAAATTTGGACGATTTTCAAGCTTAAGTTTAAGATCCGTTGATACAAATAAACTTGGGAACATAGCAGCATCCTAACCTACCTTCATTAGTGGTTTATTGAAACAACAAATTCAAGTCGAGCTCCTGATTTGCTCAAAGAGTTTATCGATTATTTTGCATGGGACTACCATGAGATGTCTAGTTTAGACCGGAACCTGGTCGAGCATAGGCTTCCTATAAAGGAAGGTTACCGACTTCACAAGCAACTGCCTAGGCGGATGATGGTCAAAGTCACTTGGAAGATTAAGGAAAAAGTGGGACGACTATTAAAGGTTGAGTTCATTAAGCCTATCAAATATGCTGAATGGATCTCAAATGCAGTACCATCTATCAAGAAAAATGGTAAGCTCCGAGTTTGTATTAATTTCAAGAACTTAAACCAAGCCACACCAAAAGATGAATACCTAATGCCCATGACTAATCAACTGATCGACCGAGCGACCGATTATCAGATATTATCCCTTTATGGATGGTCACTTAGGATATAACCAAATAAGTATCACACCCGAGGATATTCCAAAGACAACCTTCAGATGTTCTGTACCTTTAGGAATTTTTTGTTGGGTGGTAATGTTGTTTAGACTCAAATATATAGAAGCAACTTACCAGAGGGACATGAATGCAATCTTCCATGATATGCTTGGTCACTTCATGGAAGTATACATTGATGATGTAATGGTCAAATCAGTTGATATGGCCGATCACTTCACCTGCTTGCACAGATCATTCGAACGAATGAGGGTCCACAAACTGAAGTTAAACCCCCTCAAATATGCTTTTGGGGTTTCAGCTAGAAACTTTTCAGATTCTTAGTACATCAAAGAGGAATCAAAGTAGATTGAATAAAGCTTAAGCCATAGTAGAAGCTCAACCACCGAGAAATAAAACAGAATTACAACATTTTCTTGGCCAATTCAACTTCATATGTATATTTATTTCCAATTGTGTATGAAAAACTAACATGTTTTTTCATTGTTGAAGCTAAAACAGGGAGATGAATTCAAACGGAAAGTTGAACATGAATTGACTTTCAAAAAGATCAAGGAATACTTGATGAAGCCACTGATGTTAATGACACTAATCAAGGGTCAACCGCTCAAGTTGAATGTTGCGACCATTAGAGAGTCGATCGGTGTCTTGCTAGCACAATATGATGATGATCGGAAGGAACGAGTTATCTATTATCTCAACCAAACCCTGTTAGATACCGAAAGATGGTATTCTATTATAGAAAAGTTATGTTTATTATTGTACTTTATGGTTACAAAATTACGACACTATTTATTAGCTGAATTAGTCAATGTCATTTCCATTACTGATTTAATCAAATATATGTTGAATCAACCAATTCTTAATGGACAAATTGGCAAATGGATTTCAGCTTTATTCGAATTTGATCTCAAGTATGTATCACAGAGGGTATTGAAAGGGTGGGTCATATTAAATTTTTTGGCAGATCATCCTTCTGACATTGAAAATCAACTTCCTCAGAAAAAGGTATTAAGACTCAAATATTGCATAATTTTTCCCATTTATATCTTAGTTTCATGAACATGAATAATCTTAATGTTCTATTTTACTCATGTTTGTGTTGTAAGATGAATTTAAGAGCTTGGATTGAAAGGGGTACTAAAAGCATAGATTTGATGCTCAAGAATCACCAAGGCAAGGGATGGATCTTAGGAGACTAAGATTGAAGAATTCACATGCCAAGATCCAAGAAAACCAAGTGAGGAATGAAGAGAATCAAAGATTTGAAGTGAAGAAAAGGAATTCTGAAATCGTCCTGAAAAAGTGTATTCTAAAACTCTGAAGTCTATTTTGGAAAACTACATAGAGTGAAGTCTATTTTAGTAAACTGTGTAAATTTGAGACGGTTTCTAGAGTTTTCCAACTTGGTGCGAAAGTTGGAGTTCCCCACTTATAAATAGGGCTTCCCAGGGCATTCCTAAGCATCATTCAAAGCATTCAAGAGCAAGATTTAGGATTTTTAGAGAGTTTTCAATTTTATTAAAGTTTAATAAATTATTTTTTTCTTTTAGATCTTTTCTATTTGCATTTATTTCTTTCTTGTTGTTTTTCTATTTTGCAATTTAATTATATTTTTCTAAATTCCCTTTAACCCAAGCTAGAAGGGAAGTACATTGGTTTAATATTTTCATAGTTATGATGATTTATTATTTTAATGATGAGAAGAATGCTCAATACATGTTATCATTTGTTTAGGTTTAGTTTTTGATCTTCATGTGAGATCCATATATTTCCATCATATAAGATCCACATTGATAGATAGGCTTACCCTGAATCAATCAGATTCCTATATAGGAGAGGTTTTCAACCTGTTACATTTCTTTGATATTCATTATCTTATAGATATTAATTCTTAAAATCACGAGCGCTTGAGAATATATATCAATGGTGTAAATCTATTATTTTCTAATCTTTTATATCATTTATTTAAAATGTTTAAATTATTTTATTTTTCGATTAAGCCGGCTTTAGTGCTCGGATCCTGGTTGTGTTATTCAAGTCATCATGATTTTGGAACATTAACTTATGTGTGGAACTTTAAAGATTGGGTGTTGTTTTAATTCAATTGAATTACATCCATTCAAAACTCTCAAAATCAAATCATCAGTTTAGTTTTTATTACTTAGTTTGTTTTGCATTTGATTTTCTCATTCTCGTAATTCATATCCTTGTGGGATCGAGCCTGTATTCACGGGATATTACTTATGAACCTCTGCACTTAGAGGAAAGCAATCAAGTTTTTGGCGTCGTTGCCGAGGAGAGACTGAGATAGATTAGATCTGTGCAAGATAACTACGGTAAGTTCTCTTCAAAATCCTCCAAAAATTTTATAAATTTTCTATTTTTCTTTGAAAGTAAATTCAGTTGGGTCTTTCAAACACTAACTGTGACATAAGGTTGCCCTGCTTGAGATTTTATCACCCAAGTGCTATGGTTGTCCTACAGTTGTTGTTTGATCACAAAGATCATCTACTGGATCTATTTTCTAGATTAGCATAGTTTAATTTCTGCATTAGTTTTACTTTTGTTGATTTATTTTTTTAATTTTTACTTTGTAGTTTGAACCCTTATGGTTGATTCTGCCGCCTGGGTTGTTGATTTATTTTGCTTTATAGATTGAACCCTCATGGTCGGCCCTGTCACTTGGGTTGTTGATTAAACCCTTATGGTCGGCTCTGCCGCCTAGGTTGTTGATTTATTTTGCTTTATGGATTGAACCCTCATGGTCGGCCCTGCAGCCTGGGTTATTAGTTAAGTTTTTATTTTTATTTTAAGTATCATTCTTGCTATTTGAATTAATGGTATTTGTTATGTGGTGTGGATGGTTTATGTCCCGTTGGAATAGGGATTAAAACAATCGACTCTCCTCCAAAGGCAGACTAGTTTCAAGCCTTGATCATTCACTTAAAAGAGGCACTCAACATCACTTGTATTCCATGGCAGACCCAGTTGATAATTCAAATCCAAATCTGCCAGAGCTAACTATAAATCAAAACAGAGAAAATCAATGTAATCCTCCTCTTGAGAATGAGAATAAAGTTCATAAGAATGTGTTAAACCAACCACGGACTTTACGTGAACGTCTACACACTGAGAGATCAACTTTACCATCTTAAATAGTGAGCAGGGAACATTGATTTTAAACCAGGTGTAATTTAATCGATTCCTAAATTTCATGGCTTGGATTCTGAAAGCCCTTACTTGCACCTCAAGGACTTTGAGGAAGTAATTGCAACATTACAAGTAAACAATGGCAATAAGGATGCACTTAAGCTTAGGTTATTCTCATTTTCTCTTAAGGATCGAGTCAAAGCATGGCTCAACTCTCTAAGACCTAATACCATCACTACATGGCAAGCCTTAAGTAGAGAGTTTTTGAAAAAAATTCTTTCCCAAGCACAAAATAAATGCACTTAAACGGGAAATCATGTCATTCTCCCAAAAAGAGAATGAACTATTTTTCCAAGCCTGAGAGCATTACAAAGACCTTCTACTTACTTGTCCACATCATGGTTATAAACCATGACATGTGATTGATGCATTTCGAAAGGGGCTCACCATGGATACCCGTCAGTTCATAGAGATGATGTGTGGTGGAACCTTTCTTGACAAAGATCATAATGAGGCTTGGAATTTGCTAGACATGTTAGAAGAGAATACGCAGACATGGGATGTCTCTGCTAAACCAGACCAAACTAGACTCATTCATAGAGAGAAAGTGAGGATGTATGTCCTAAGAGAGGAAGACGACCTTAATGCAAAATTCGCTGCATTGGCTGGAAAGGTCGAAGCCTTGGAAATTAGGAAGGTTGATATATTTAAAGAAAACACTTCCTTAGGTAAGTTTTATAGCATTTGTGGTGGTGCAGACAATGACACAAAGTATTGTCTAATAATCCTAGTTATACAAACTATCACGCAAGAGCATGAGCAAGCAAATGCTATAAATAACTACCAAAGGTCAGTTATGCAACCAATGGGAAACATGTACAATCCAAATTGGCGTAACCATCCTAATCTTAGTTGGAGGAATGGACCACAAATTAATGTATTCAATGCACCTCAAGGCCCTCCATAAAATAACTTCTTTGAGGCACCTAACAATGCACCATATGTGCCTCCATCAAAGTGATCATCTGTGGAGGATGCATTGACCGCATTCATGAACTCTCAAGCTCAAATGAATCAGTTTCTAATCTAATCAAATTAGAAATTAAAGATGGTCGTGGCTAAGATTAAGATTCAACTAAATGCTAGGGGAAAAGGAACCCTTCCTTCTCAACCTGTGTCAAACCCTAGAAATAAACATTTTATTGGAGACTCAAATGCAAGCAAGCTATATTATGAACAAGCTAAGGCCATCATTATCTTGAGAAGTGGAAAAAATGTCGATAACAAGATAATACAACCAGTTGAAATACCGGAGGATGAGCCACCATCTCAAGAGTATGATGAACTGGCTATGGTTCAAGAGTCATAACAACAAAAGGACAAAGAGACTAAGTCATATGAACCTCTAGTTCCGTTCCCATCTAGACTTTAGAACCCAACTGTCCCCATAAAATATCAAGAGGTGTTGGATGTACTCCAAAAGGCTAATGTCAATATTCCTCTGCTTGATGCCATTAGACAAATTCCATCATATGCTAAGTATCTCAAGGACTTGTATACTGTAAAGAGAAAATTAAATGTGTACAAGAAGGCATTCCTTACTGATAAAGTGAGCACTATCATTTAACAAAATATTCCTCTGTATTATTGGGATTTTTTAAATTGAGCATGTTTTGCTAGATTTGGGTGCAAGTGTCAACTTAGTACCTTATTTGATTTACAAACAAATGGGGTTAGGCAAGCTTAAACCAACCACGATTACACTCCAACTCGTTGACCGCTCCATTAAAGTATCAAGGGGGATTTTAAAGGACGTGCTAGTCCAAGCGGAGAAATTCTACTTCCCCGTGGATTTTATTGTACTAGACATTGAACCTTGTGTAAATGCTAGTGCTCAAGTTTCCATCATTCTAGCGTCAAGTTCCCATCATTTTAGGCTGCCCATTCCTAACAACTGCAAATGCAATCATAAATTGCAGGAATGGAATGATGAACTTGTCTTTTGGTAACATGACTTTAGAGCTAAATATTTTCAATCTATATAACCAGCCCATTGACAATAATGAGATCCATGAGCTGAATTTCATAGACTGCTTGATAGAAGAAGAGGAATTGGAACCTAGTCTGAATAAGAAATTGATTCAAGTCTTTGGGGACTTGAAAATTTCTGATTTAGAAAAAGTGTTTGCTGAAATTTGTGATGATAATAGGAGCACTACCACCCAGGACATTGGTATGTACTAATGGAGACCGCGCACTCAAATCCTATCTATCGAGGACTCGCGACCTCTACCATCACCAACCAATGTTCAAAAGTTTTATCTAAAACCACTACCAAATGAGCTTAAGTATGTATACTTGGGTGAAAATAAAACTTATCCTGTGGTGATCTCTTCATTTTTAGACAAAGATTAAGAGATTAAATTATTAAATGTTCTAAGGGACCACAAAGGAGCCTTGGGTTGGACCATTTCTGACATCAAGGGTATAAGTCTTTCCATATGTACCCATCGGATCCACCTCAATGAGGACGCCAAACCAAGTACACAATCTCAAAGGCGTCTCAATCCAAACATGATAGAAGTTATAAAAAATGAGGTAATCAAATTGTTGGATGTGGGAATCATCTACCTAATATCCGATAGTGTTTGGGTGAGTCCAACTCAAGTAGTCCCAAAGAAATCTGGAATAACTATCGTACAAAATTATAATAACGAACTCAAACCAACACGTGTCACCACAGGTTGGCGTGTTTGCATTGACTATAGAAAATTGAACCAGGTCACAAAAAATGACCATTTCCCTCTACCATTCATTGATTAGGTTTTAGAGAGGGTAACAGGTCACTCCTATAGTTTTCTTGATGGATATTCCAAATATAACCAAATAGAGATAGCCTTAGAAGACCAAGAAAAAACCACGTTCACTTGTCCATTTGGCACGTTTGCTTTCAAACGGATGCCATTTGGATTGTGTAATGCCCCAAAAACTTTTCAATGGTATATGTTAAGTATTTTTTCAAATATGGTTGGGAAGTTTCTTGAGGTTTTCATGGACGAATTCTCTATATTTAGGAGTAGTTTTGAGGAATGCCTCAACCATGTATCTCTTGTCTTATTTAGGTATGAAGAGAAGCACCTTGTCTTAAATTGAGAGAAACACCATTTCATGGTTCAAAAGGGAATTATTTTGGGCCATATTATCTCTAAAAATAAAATCGAGGCAGATCGCTCAAAACTCGACATTATTGCTAATCTACCTATCCCCCGAACTGTTAAAGATATTAAATCACTTCTAGGGCACGCCGGTTTCTATAGAAGATTCATCAAGGACTTTAATGCCATTACTAGACCCTTGACTAATCTTCTCTAAAAGGATGTCCAATTTAAGTGGACAGATGAGTGTGTAAGTGCCTTTAATAAAATTAAATCATCCCTTACCACTGCACCTATAATGTGTCCACTAGATTGGACACTTCCTTTTGAACTAATGTGCGATGCAAGTGATTATGTCATAAGGGCTGTTTTGGGCCAAAGGAAAGATAAACAGCCCTATGTTATTCACTATGCGCGTAGAATTCTAAACTCGACCCAAGTGAACTACTCAACAACTGAAGAGGAGTTACTTGCAGCAGTTTTTTGCTTTGGATAAGTTTAGGTCGTACTTGCTAGGATCTAAAGTGGTCATTTTCATAGACCACTCGGCTCTAAAATGTTTGCTATTTAAGAAGGATGCAAAGCCGAGACTTTTGAGATAGATCCTCCTACTCCAAGAATTTGACTTAAAGATAAAAGATAAGAAAGGAGTAGAAAATGTAGTGGCAGATCACCTTTCCAGATTAATGTTAGATGATTCTACTGAGGAGATACATATCCAGAACACTTTCCCTGATGAACAACTATTCGCGATCTCCAAATTGCCTTGGTATGCGGATATAGTGAACTATCTTGTGACGAGAAAAATGTCATATCATTGGAAGTAACACGATAGGAAGTGTTTTGAAATGGAGGTTAGGAACTTCTTATGGGATAACCTGCATTTATATAAATATGGGACTGATCAAATTTTTAGATGTTGCGTCCTAGAGAATGAAGTTCAGTGTGTTATTTTCTTTTGCCACATGGAAGCTTGTGATGACCATTTTTTCTGCTAAGAAAAACACTGCAAAAAATTCTGCAATGTGGTTTTCACTGGCCCACCATGTTTAAAGATACTCATGCTTTCTTGTTACTTATGATAGGTGTCAAAGGTTGGGAAGAGTGTCCCGGCGCAACATGATGCCTTTATCCCCAATTTTATAGTTGGAGATTTTTTATTATTAGGGTATTGATTTTATGGGCCCATTTTCATCTTCTTTTGAATTTCTTTATATATTGGTTGGTGTGGACTATGTTTCAAAGTGGATTGAGGCAGTTCCAAATACGACCAATGACAACAAAGTGGTCATATGATTCCTCAAGAAAAATATTTTTTCTAGATTTAGAACTACAGAGGCCATCATTAGTAATAGTAGGTTTTTCTTTTGTAATAGGACATTTGAGGCTTTGATGAAAAAATATGGCATCAAGCATAAAATGAGCACCCCCATACCACCCACAAACGAGTGGGCAAGCTGAAATTTCTAATTAGGAAAACAAACATATTTTTTAGAAATTTATAAGGCCAGATAAGAATGATTGGTCCCTCAGACTATCCGATGCTTTATGAGCTTATAGGACTGCTTATAAGGCCCCGATTGGAATGTCCCCATACAGATTGGTGTATGGGAAGGCTTGTCACTTGCCTGTGGAATTGAAACATAGAGCATACTGGGCAATAAAAAAATAAACGTTGATATGGACCAAGCAAGTGGACAAAGGAAATTAGAGTTGAATGAATTAGAAGAGCTGAGAAAAGACTCCTATGAAAATTCTAAAATCTACAAAGAAAGGACCAAAGCTTTCCATGACAAAAACATTTTGAGAAAAAATTTTGAACCTCAGCAAAAGGTCTTATTGTACAATTCTCGTCCCAGTTCTTTTCGAGAAAATTAAGATGAAGATGGACAGGCCCCTTCATTGTGAAGAATGTATATACTCATGGGGCTGTTGAAATTGAGAATCCATGTAATGACAATGTGTACATGGTTAATTGTCAGAGATTGAAACTTTATGTGAAAATTTTCATTTGGGAGAGGACTTTATCCCTCTTCATGAGCTAGAATATTCAGATTAATATTCCTAGTCTGACGGAGCATTTATGTAAGATTTGTATCATATTTAATTTTTTTTAATGTCACCTAGTAGGTGAGTTCTTCATGGCAGGTACTATCCCCCCTTTTCTTTTATTTTATTGTTCTATGCATTGCATGTATCATTACATTGGGGACAATGTAGATTTTAGGTTGGAGGTGTGGATATTCATCCATGTGAGTTTTTTTTTTTTAGGTTTCAGTTTATTTTTACAACATTTTCAAAATAATATGTTTATATACAAGAATGTGAACATGATATTATGCGAATTCCAAAGGCAAAGTTAATACTTAGTCTAGGTTGATAGTAGTCAGAATTCTGATAACTGAAAATTATAAACATGAGTTCGATTATCTAATCACTAGTTTAAAGTGAGTTGTAATTTGATGTACTGAATTCACAATATACCCTAGCTAACTAAGTGAGGAATATGATATGTGAACTAGAATAACAAATTTTAATTCAAACAAGGTTGAATGAACTAGTATCATTGATATATGCTTAAAAAAGAGAATATTGAAGAAGAAAAAGTGATGGAAATTTTTTTATTATTATTATAGAGCATGAATGCAATGACCATAACAATCGTGTCAGTAATCAGGAGTAAGGATACCTAAGTATCCATTACTGTTACCATTACAAGTACGATACCTTAGGTTATGAAGCAAACCTCGTGGGAATCTTCATCTAAGGGTGGTCTATAATAATGAGGATATGATGATAAAAGAAGAAATGACATGAAGGAAATGAGATAACTAGAGATTTCACATTCTTGGGATGATTGAAAGGAGTTAGGATAGGGAACATGCATATTTCTCACAGTTAGACCAGTGTCACCGAGTACCTAAGTATATTGGATCATAACTATTCTAAATTTTGATTAAGTCTCTGAACTCAAGGATGTAATGGATTAGGAAATTAAGATTCTAACTAACTTCAGACTTAGGGTAAGTATTGTTTTGTTTTGGAATTTATATAATGAATGAAGGCATAATTGTATAAATTTATAAGTATTGAACTATTTTTCATGTTGTCAATATTTATGGGTAACATTTCTGAAAACCCTCACGAGACTATAACTCGTCCACTAAGGGAAACCTAGGGGTTTGAAGGCTTGTTGCATATGCTAAATGCAATTGAGATTACCTGTGAAAGTGGTGTAGTTAAAATTTTTTTCATTTTAATTTTGTTTCTAGAATTAGTTTTTATTCTTATTTTTATTTTTCTTCGCTTATTTTGCTCAGGACTAGCAAAAAGCTACTTGGGGGTGTGTTGAGACTCAAATATTGCATAATTTACTCCATTTATATCTTGGTTTTATGAATATGAATCGGCTTAATGTTCTATTTTACTCATGTTTGTATTGTAAGATGAATTTAAAAGCTTAGATTGAAAGGGGTGCTAAAAGCATGGATTTGATGCTCAAGAATCACCAAGACAAGGGATGGATCTTAGGAGACCAAGATTGAAGAATTCACATGTCAAAGATCCAAGAAAACCAAGTGAGGAATAAAGAGAATCAAAGATTTGAAGTGAAGAAAATGAATCCTGAAATTGTCCTAAAAATGCGTATTCTGAAACTCTGAAGTCTATTTTGGAAAACTGCGCAAAGTGAAGTCTATTTTAGCAAATTGCATAAATTTGAGACAGTTTCTAGAGTTTTCCAACTTGGTGCGAAAGTTGGAGTTCCCTACTTATAAATAGGGCTTCCTAGGGCATTCCTAGGCATCATTCAAAGCATTAGAGAGTCTTTAATTTTATTAAAGTTTTATAAATTATTTTTTTTCTTTTAAATCTTTTCTATTTGCATTTATTTCTTTCTTGTTGTTTTTCTGTTTTTCAATTTAATTATATTTTTCTAAGTTCCCTCTAACCCAAGCTAGAAGGGAAGTACATTAGTTTAATGTTTTCATAGTTATGATGATTGATTATTTTAATGATGAGAAGAATGGTGAATGCATGTTATCAGTTGTTTAGGTTTAGTTTTTTATCCTCATGTGAGAGCCATATATTTTTATCATATGAGATCCACATTGATGGATAGACTTACCCTGAATCAATTATATTTCCTAAATAGGAGAGGTTTTCAACCTGTTACATTTCTTTGATATTCATTATCTTATAGATATAAATTCTTAAAATCACTGGACCTTGAGAATATCTATCAATAATGCAAATCCACTATTTTCTAATCTTTTATATCATTTATTTAAATTATTTTATTTTCCGATTAGGCCGACCATAGTGCTTGGATCCTAGTTGTGTTATCCAAGTTATCATGATTTTGGAACATTAACCTATGTGTGGAAGTTTGAAGCTTGGGTGTTATTTAAATTCAGTTGAATTTCATTCGTTCAAAACTTTTAAATTCAAATCATCAGTTTAGTTTTTATTACTTAGTTTTTTTTTTTTTTAATTTTCTCCTTCTCGCAATTCATCTCCCTGTGGGATCGACCCTGTATTCACGGGATATTACTTCCGAGCCTTTGCACTTGGAGGCAAGCAATCAAGAGGCCGACTTATACATGGTACAATTGTCATTATGGAAATTGATATTTTATGGTTTTAAGACTAATAAATCCTCAGAAATAGGAATTATACTGATCACCCCAGATGGAAAGAGATGAGAATATGCATTCCAATTAGAATTTGAATGCACTAACAATCAGGCTGAATACAAAGCTTCGATAATCAGTCTTAAAATGTTATTGAAGCTAAGTGCCAGAAATATATTAGTAACATGTGATTCACAATTGGTGATAAACTAAATGGCAAGAGTGTTTAAATGTATCAATAATGCGATATAGCCATACTATGCCTTAGCAATTTAGCCAATGGATAACTTCAACGAGGTCAAATTACGGCATGTGACTAGAGAAAATAACATTAATGCCAATAAAATGGAACAATTGAAAACCGAACTTCAAATCGCTTACGGATCAACCGAAAGAACAATAATCATTTAAGAGAAATCTTTACCTTTAGTGTTCAAGAGAAAATCAACATTGAAAATCTATCAGGGAGAAATAGATTAAGATCATTGGAGAATCCTAATCATAAACTATCTTCGATCTCCTTGAACTAAAATGAGCTGAGATATTAGAAGATCGGCCATAAATTATGTCATGGTTGGAGACAAATTGTATAGAAGAGGAGCTAACGGTATATTACTTCAGTGCCTAGATAGAAAAAAAAAAAATCCATGCAGGTTATGGGTGAAGTACATGAAGGAATATGCAAAGAAGATAAAGTTGAAAGGAAAATGTGACTGATGCTTCAACATTATGGATATTTCTAGCCGAAAATAACAGTTGATTGCATTTAATATGCTAAGGGGTGTGAAGTATGCCAAAAATATAAGCCAATATAGCATGGTCTGTGGCCGAGTTACATCCTATTGTTAAACCATGTCCTTTTCGAGGATGGGCTATTGATTTAATAGGTAAAATGTATCAACCCTTATCACAAATGGAAAGTTTCATCATTGTGGCCACTAATTCTTTCACTAAGTGGGTGGAAGCACGACCCATGAAAGGAGTCAGCCACAATGAAATTATTGAATTCATTGAAATAAAAATTATCCGTTGATTTGGAATTCCTGAGTTAATTATCTTGGACAGAGGGGTGACTTTCTCTTCAAAAGAAGTAAAATCTATGGCCGAGTAATATAAAATCAAATTATTGCATTCAACACCTCATTATGCATAGGAAAATGATCAGGCCGAGGCTAGCAATAAGTCATCAAAAATATTTTTAAAAAAGTTGATTGATGACAATCCTCGAGTATAGCATTCCAAATTGTCTAAAGCCCTTTGGGCTTACCAAAATTCTCCTTAGACAAGTACTGGAATGAGTCCATTTACACTCACCTATGGCCATGATACAGTTTTACCTTTATAAATTGTTGTGCCATCCCTAAGAATTGCATATCAGATGGCTTGATTCCGACCAAGTTTATAGAAGCCATGCTGGTCGAATTAGAAGAGTTAGATGAAATGCGTTTAAAAGCCTTAGACTCTATAATGGCTAATAAGAGCAAAGTTGCCCTAGCCTATAACAAAAAGTTTTAAAATAAAACTTTTGGAGAAAGTGATATGGTCTGTAAAGTAAAATTGCATTTAAACTCCAAAGATGACATTTTCTGCAAATGGTCACTCACTTGGGATAGACCATTTACAATAGTAAAAGTCCTTCAAGGAGGAGCTTACATTCTCTGCAACATGTGGGGAAAGGTTGTGAAAACCTCCATTAATGGCTAATTCTTGAAGCCTTACCATCCCAATCTATGGGAGGTAATGAGAACTATGACCGAGTACGAGTTTTGGTTGAAATTATCACTCAAAGATCGACCGAAATCGATTAGGTTAAAGACAGGTATAAAGAAAAGCAAATTTATTTATAAAGCTAGAATGAAAACATAGATCAAGCCCCTGGCCGATTACATATATATGATGAAAATAAAAACAAAAATAGGGGCATGCCCGAAGGATGGTTCAACAATATTTCTTTACAAAGTACTGGTAGCATGATATCTTCGAACTGACATCTCTTATTTTCCCAAGATATGCCTTCATTTACACATTGATTAAGAACATGCATAACATTATCTAAATGATGCCCCATAATCTTAGCTTTGAGTGCTGATTCTTTATTCCTGACACTACTTTCCTATGACCGATCTTGAAAATGACAATTTGGGACTTAATGAAAGTAAGAAGTTCTTAAGGATTTAATTATCAAGATTACAATAAGACTGTTCAAACTTTTTAATATCATTATTTAAATCTTTATATTGGATTTAAAATATATGCCACATTGTCTTGTTGAATTGATGAATATGAGTCCAACGGAGTCGATTGGACCAAGCAGTGTTGAAGTCTGTTTAAAGTGTGGCAATTTCATCTAGACAACAGATACTTATTTTAGTTTGCAATCAACTTGTTGATATTCAGTCTCGGCCTTAAAGAAGGTTTCACCATGACTGTGAAGTTCCTTCTGAAATTCTAAACTTCTTTTTAAGGTTTCGTCCGATTGGGCAGCTTTATTGTGCTGACAGATGAAACAGCCAGTATCAAATAGGAGCGTAGTTGGCCAAAGGAAGCAAGATCCATGGCAGAAATCCCTTTCAAATAGGCCTTGGCTTGAGAAAGAGCAACGAAAACTATAGAACAAGACATAGTTGGCCAAGAAAATGGAAGAAGTGTAGATCTCATAGTGTGAATACAATGGGGGAAAAGTGCTACAATTTATAAACATCGAATACGCATATGGTATCCTCAAATTAAGGTGTCATGACGATTAAAATGCCTATTAATGGCATGCAAAACATTTCCTTGAAAGGGAAAATATGTGGTTGCAATGATAGTTATTACCAAGGGGCATGCGACTCTTCATTGTATGCTACAATATCAAGGCAATTATTACTTTTACAAGAACATACAAAAATTCTAAGTGTAAGAAGTGGTTAAGACATAGTATAAATGGTGGCACTTTGGCCAATTTCATTAATCATCAGATGCATTATAGGCCAAGAAGACAATTCAAAATTCAAAGGAAGAAAAGGCATCCAATATTTCTAACATATTTGCCTTCTTGGTTGACTATCGATCAATGACCGCCTAATCCTTTAAGGCTACGCTTTGAGCTTGGTCGAGGCATAAGGTGTTGTCGCGAACGAAGACAGTCAGTAAACTGATTTTGGTTTTTCGATTCCCTCAGGTATTGTACAACTATTTATGACAATCTTCCGAGACCTTGAATTGTTCCTCCATCATAGCAATTTGAACGGCTAATTCGGTCGTCTCTCTATATCTGCCTCCTTTAGTTCAGAATATGCAGCAGATAACTGCTCCCCAACCATTCTAATTTCGTCCATTTTGAGCTTTGGGACCGCATGCTCAGTTTAGCCTCTATCCATTGGCATTAATGTCTTAGCATTCTTGTAATAGACCCAAAAATTCGTAAAGAGAAGGAATCTTGGTCGACAGAATTTCATCCAAGTAGGTGATTGTTTGATGATAACAAATGAGGAGAGCAAGTCTATCGACCGAACCAAAAGAAATAATCTCAGAGGTCCCATAATGAATGAGAGCATGCATTTCTTTTTTAAGTTGCTAAAGTTTGGTTGAAGGTGCAGTAGATTCAACCACCAAAATATCACTAGTAAGTACTTGGTTGAGTGAAGAGAGTGCATCTTCAACAGTAAGCATTTCTTCATGTACTGAAAGATGAGTAGTCAACATCTCAACTGGCATACAAGTGTCACCGGCTTCATCTGTCACAGGAACCTTGATGGAAATTGATTGGTCAAGAGAAGCTGTAATTGACCAAGGAGTTGTTTCTTCTTCTTTCTCTTCTTCCATAATGAGTACCTGAGACTATTGGACGAGCCAGGAACTGTTTTCTCAATTTGTTCCAGAAGGGGTGCAAAATGGTTTGCCGATACAGGAGAAGGTACAACTTTATAAGAACCATGTGGTTTGGCCACAAGGGGCTCCTCTTCATCTTCCTCCTGGTCAAGAGATATGATCGACACCTTGGAATGGACGGAAGTAGGAGGAGACATTGTTGGATGCATGATCTCTGTTTCTTCTTAAGCAAGAAATTCTGGCCAAGGGACATCACTTGTAGTCTCTTTAGAGTCCAAGGTATTGACACCCTCTGATGAAATTTGAGCCTCATTGACCGCACTAGCAGCACGAATTGCCTTGGTTTGCAAAATTTATTTTTCAACGGGCGAAATCTCTCTAATTACTTCAAAGATAAAGAGATCAAAAAAGAAAAAATTACAAGGAACTCAAGAAAAGAGGGAGGTCAAATATCCACTTAAATTAGACTGAATAGCAATGGTTGAATATCGGTCGATCATATATTGAATTTTAGAAGGATCATTGATAGGTATTGCCAAAGGATATGCTGAATAAGGAAAGTGTGGAGGATTTGAGCGATAAGGTGTTAAAAAGAGGTCGAAATGAAGGTTGGGATCATTCAACATTTCCATTTCTTTTCATCATTTGTTAAAAGCTTTATTGAAGTGGGCTTCTTCATGTCTCTTATATCTTCCTATATTTCTCATGAATAATTTGAGGGAGAAAGATCCGGCCAGAATTTAGTTTTATATAATCTTTCAAAAGCATAAACAACTTCGATCGTAGGGAGAATACTTGTGTGCTTTCTTCATGTTCGACCGCTTTGTACTGTAGGGGTAGATTTTATTGGCATTGACAGGATAGAAGGAGCTACGGGTGCAGGTGAAGGATCTGGAAGAGGTCCAAGTTCTATAATTTTCTTCAACACGAATGGAGTTACAAATGTTTTGATCAATACACATGATCGAGCAAGTCCTGTAGCCGAAACTTTTTGGCACTTCGGTTGAAGAGAAGCCGGACCGACTGTCTCGACTATTGTTAGGGGAGCAAGTGAAGTGATCAAAGACGTTCTTTGTGACCATATCTTTCTTTGACTTAGCGACACAGTCGATTTTGGTATTGCAGTCTTTTTTCTTATCTTCAGTCACTCTCTTTTTCTTCTCGATTGCAGGCTTATTAGGCTTCTCGACTAAAGGGAAAAGTCGAGCGATGATGAAATTGGACGATCCAGTAAATAATTTCGCTTAATATTGTTTCCACCAGTTGCAAAAAGTAAGCATTTGATGAGGACAGCTGGGGAAGAGAGGAGCATTGAATGCAGCACAAGCATTCTCAAAATCGTCATAAAGAAACTAGTAGGTGATGACCGAATTCACAATTAGACGCTAGTTCGGTGGTTGGTTGCAACTTTTGTGAATAAAAGGCTCAGGATGTATTGAGTTAATTCGAATTAACGAGCAAGAAGATTAGGGCAATATTGCTTGACCCCCACTTTAACATTTATATCCATCTCCACAATGTCGCCATAAGAGAGATCTCCACAAATGAGATAGCTTCCCCAAGCATTGTCCTTGAATTTGGTCATCCCAACATCGTTGGTAACATAATCCTCCGCGAACCAAGTAGAAGCAAACTCTTTATTATTGAAAGGGCAAAAAGAATAGTTGGTTTTTTCTGGACTAAGAGAGAAGAAAAGAGATTCATATGGCCGAAAGAAGTGAAAGAATTTGGAGGAGGAATAGAAGTTACAAAGGACGGTTGAAAATACTTAAACAACCACATATAGACAAGCTAGAGAGGTCCTCCACTATGAAAGAAACCTTTGGTTGTTGCTTCGAACATACCGCGATATAGGTGACCAAGCATGAACGGAGTAAGGGCTAATTGTCGACCTTGGGCGAGTGACTCGGCTAGGTGAACATATTCTTTTGTGATCTATATAGCACTCACGCAAAGCAAATAACGTCATATCTACATCAACAGAAATGGCATATGTTCTGTGTCATCAATAATGCTATGCATTTTGTGATGAAGCGACATGAAGTTGGTATAAGTATTGTCGCTCTTGTCCGGAATAAAGAAGTAGTGTTGTTTGCACTGAGCAAAATTGGATATATTGGTTCACCAAATGAAAGAAGGTAGGTGAAGGCACAAATGTCCATAATTATGGGACCCGTGGGACCACATCCGAAGTGAAAAATATTGGTTGATTAGCTTTAGAAAGATGAAGCCGCAACAAGAAAAGAGGTGTCTACTGCGTACTCATGTAATGAATGGTCAATACATTCGTAAATACCGATCTATTTCCATGTATCATCATATTATTGGGGTACACAAGCAAGCCATTCTAGCCATCTTTTTAAAGCCCTAGATCGTGATCTTGAAATATAAAAGGTGTTTGTAGGGTCTGGTAAGGAATTGGATTGGATAAGGAGTTGTTCGCCCGCATAACAAGGGAAGTTTTGATCAAATAATTGTATCCGATCAAGGAAAATCTCATAATGAAATGCTGGACCGAGCGTGAGAAATGATGAATTTATATCAATGGAGGAAGAAAATAATGTCATCACAGATATTGGACGACAAAACCTCTAATTTTCTTATGACATTTTCCTTATGAAAAGTTGCAGGATCGGATGAGGAAGAAGCAGCCATGACGATAATAATCTCGAATGAAAGAGGCGTTTAGGAAGAAGAATGGCAAGAGTTGTGGAAAAAACAAAATCAGATTTGAAACAATATATATGTATCGGGTAGGAACGTGAGCATTAATGAGAGGATCATCATGACTCCTTGTACAATACAATAGTGATACATGTCATGCTAGTAACCGCGAGATAAGAGGCAAGACTGCCATTTGGTTTTCATCTCGGTCGAATAGAATCAATAGAGAGTTGTCATTTGCATCAGGTATTGTAGCAACGTCGATTTCACCCTTTACCCAAAGGCGAAGCAACATGGGGGTAATGTTGTACTATATTTCTGGCCATTCCTGGATAAACTAATCAGGGAGTGACACGTGTTGTTACACTAGGAAGGAATAGCATGCAAAAAGATCTTAAAGATATCTAAAGTGCTTTTTATAAAAGCATAGTTGGCGTTGAGCTAGACAGTACATGTTATCTGATGACAAGGCGCGGCCGAGAAACTTAAGAAATAAAAAGTGGTAGAGAGAAGAGGAATGGTTAGAAGAATACACAAAGGCAAAAGGATCTGAAAGACTAACGTGGCAACAATTCAACTACCATAATCGTTGAAGTAAAAAATAGAAACAGATGCAAAATATATATCTGCGTAACAAAAAATCTTATCCATAGAAGAGAAAATCAATAGAACAATTCGTTTCATATACCAATCAAAATATCTTTCAATTATTCTACAATTCAACTTTCCTTATCATAGCTTAACTCTTTCCTAGGAGTAGTTGTAATATCAGTTTACGCTCATATGCTGAACTTTTATCTCAATCAAGCAGTTGTTCATTCAGAAAAGTTTCTTGCAGCTGCACCTCGATCAATTGTGAGTATTTTCTTGTCATTTGACGACAACCAAATATCATAAAAGTCCTTTCGTATCAAAGGAAAAGTGGAACTCATTTTTAAAGGAAGAACCCCACCCTCCAAATATCAACAGATTACTTTATAAAATAATTTATGAGAGGTTGAATAGGTGACCGATTTGCACATATCAAGGTCATATACGGTCACAATCATTATATCCGCCTATATTGACACTTGGGGTCAAGTCGTTCAGTTGTAATAATCCAATCGAGCTGCAGAGTCAATTCTAGCACGCACACACACACCAGGCGTGACAAAAACATCCAAAACAAAAATGTGCGGAAAGGTATGATCAATATGGTCCGTCAATTTCCGTAGGCATTGAATGGATTATAAGGATGGCCCACCCAAAGTGATTTTTAGAAGGATGCCCAATCAAGGGTGAAATCCACATGATGCATGGTATATATCGGTGGCTGGACCATTTGTAGCATGATCAGTATGGACCCCGTCCATTTCCTCAGAAATTGATTAAAATATTGGGGCGGTCTAAAAGTGATTTTCTGAGAGATGGGTAATCAAGCTTGCCACCCCATGGTGACTGGTCCATATTAATGATAGGACTGTTTGTAGCACGATCAATACGGACCATCCATTTCCCTAGGCATTGAATGGATGTTTAGGATCATCAGACTTAAGTGACTTGTTACTGTGTTGGGTGATCAAGGGTAGGATGCATGGAAGGTCGATGTCAATGATCGGGCCATTTTTCCATTTGTTGTATGATCAATATGGACCTTTACAGTGCCATGGCATCCAATAATAAGACCACATGATGGATGGTCTAGATCGATGATCGGACCATCTGTCGAATGATCAATATGGGCCATTCATTTCCCTAAATATTGAATGGATGGTAAAGGTCACCTGACAAAAGTGATGGGTGATCAAGGGTGGGATCCACACGACAGATGGTCTAAATCAATGATCAAACCACTTGTAGCATGACTAATATGGACCATCCATTTCCTAGCCAACAAAGGTGATTTTTAAGAGGGATTGACGAACAAGGGTATGACCCACATGATGGATGGTCCAGAAGAGTGATTGGACAGTTTTGTTCAATGATCAATACCCTTAGGGCCTGTTTGGCCAGGCAGATTGGATGGGATTGGAAGGGATTGGAAGATAGATCCCAGGATTGGCCAGGCATGCCAAACAGAACAGACACGGGATCCTGATCCGGGGATATAGCAATCCCATAGATCTTAAGACAATCCACTGACATCACCATCATTACCTTTAGGGCCTGTTTGGCCGGACCGATCCCACAATATTAGGAGGGATGGGATCGCGATATCCCGGGATATGCACGACAAGCCAAACAGACCCAGTGAACTTGTCCCAGGATATAAGCAATCCCATGGATCTTAAAACAATCCACTGACATCACCATCATTACCTTAAAATTAATCCCATCCCTTGGTCGGATGGATTGGAAGGTAAAATCCCGGGATATGCCGGGCGTGCTAAACAGACCCATGAACTTGTCTTGGGATATAGCAATCCCATAGATCTTAAACCAATCCACTGACACCATCATGACCTTAAAATCCATCCCATCCCTCCTAATCCCATGGGATTCGCCCCGCCAAACAGGCCCTTAAATCCCATCCAATCCACCCTAATCCCTTCAAAATTGCCAGGGACATTTGGTTCGAGGGATTGAAAAGGATTGGAACGTTTAATCCCGGGATTGGCCGGGCATGCCGAACAGACCCGATATAGCTCCCATAGATCTTGCACCAATCCACTGATGCAGCTATCATTACCTTGAAATCCGCACAATCCACTCTAATCCCATCCAATCTGCCCGGCCAAACAGGCCCTTGGTGATTTCAAACTTACTAACAAAAGCAATGAAGCACTGACCAATGTCATCTGTCGTTTCTCCAGACCAACAAGATTACCTGAAACTTTGGGGTCTTTCCATGAACCATAACCATCCAGCTCTCAGTTTAGTTGTAGCTAAAACCCAGAAAACCTTTTCTAGCACCATACACCACCAGAGGATCAATAAGCAATCAACCATTTCTAAACTGACCTCAGGTAGATTCAAGTTCATGAAGATTTTAAGTTGCTGCAAGTGAACTAAACAAATGAGATTTCTGCCATGACAACAATCTCAAATTGACTAGTTGTGGGAGGAAAAACAACTAATAATCAAGCTAAATGCAAAGCTCTCAGTTCATACGATTACAATACACAAGGAATGAGATGAACATCTTATCCAGATATAAAAACACAAATGTAGTTCCACTTAAGAAATTAAGAACAACATTCTTTGACAGACAGAAACACCAGTTGTTACATAAACTACAGGGAAAAAAAAATTAAATTAAAAAAAAAAAAAAAAAAAAAAAAAAAAAGAAAAAAGACTAACCATCCTCAGTTCATACAACCACGTGAATTTTTCACATGCCCCAGACACCACGGGCCGTCGTCACCTTGTTGTTAGTTCTCGAAGTTAGCTCGAACAAAATCCTGGCAAAGGTGTCTGAATGTCTCCCATCAGAGAACAGGATCTCCGCAAATGCATTCTCATAAGCTAGAAGCAGAGTCCTGTTTTGCGGCTCAGACACAAGGCTCTCTAATATCATCGCTGCTTTCCTGCAGATCTCAGGCACAGGATGTGGAGTCCTCACCACCTTTAGAAGTCTATCAATTGCCCTGAATCAAACGAGGTCACACGTTCATCAAATTACAGTTCTTCCAAGCGATAAGGTAGACAATTCAAAATGAGTTCATCTCATTTCAGTTAAATATTAGTTATGTATTAGAGTATGTGGGTGTCTATATACATTATCAGGATTATTTTTAATCCTTAAAAAATTATCTCTATAATAAATAATTACAATGAACTCAAATGAGATGAAGTCATTTTTAAGTGGCTACCAAACAAGCCCTTAGGGTTTGCAAAACTACGAAGAAGATCAGACCATCGTTCACTGGCAAGCTTCAGTCTGCAGTCCATGTTAACTTCGGCAAGATTATAAAGTGCCCCAACAGCTGCTGCTTGTGCATCCACCGCTGGCAAGCTCAGAAGATCAACTAAACGCCTGTAAATCTGCATTACCAGTCATGTATTTAGCTATATCCACCATCTACAACTGCAATACTGTAGAGAAGACTTTTGGGTACTGATACATCTTTATACATACAGCACGAATTTTCATAGGCCTAAAAGACAACATGTGCCGTTCTTCCACTTTTCATGCTAACTAAATGCCTTGCACCTATTTAACAAGGGAGTTCTGCTAAGGCTGCACACGCCTCATGCAGACACATGCTAACCCGGTACCCAAGTCAGCCATATGAGTTGTACAACAGGTGGGCCCTTAAGATAATCTGATCTGAAAATCATGCCACTCAATGGAACTTATCAGCCACACATGTATAAAAACAATTGACAGTTGTGAAAAAAAAGTTGCCAACAGTACACATTCAACATACAAAGATGGCCCGCCTGATGAGAGGACCATGTTGATTTTGAGTCAGGGCAGCGCAGGAGGCAGAGGTGCATGTAGACTTAGCAAACCTCTTTATTAGAAATGGAAAATCCAGGAAAATAGTTCCAACCTGCGGAACAAAAGGTATAAGGAATGGCTCATTATCAGGGTTTATTATCAGGCGGCCAAGCAATTCAGCAGCTGCACAGTGCCAAGCCTTGATTGAGGATCCCAGCATTCCCATGATGGCTTGAACTGCACCTTTCTCGCTGTTCCATCAAACAATAATCAATATTCAACTTTGAAGTCAGATGATACCAAATAAAGCGACATTTCTGATTGAACCATCTTACCTTATTTTGATATAGGATGGCTTTGAGGAGCTGAAGATTCGCAGGTCCAGCAATGGTGCCAGATTGACAATCGTTTCCAGCGCATTTGTTATGAGCTCCTCATCCTCTGACCACAGAATCAAGTTAGAAATATGCCCAACAGTTTTCTATATATATGGGTTTTGCTAGCATGCCCACCTTCACGGGGATGTTAGCAACACCCCCAAACCTTTTAAATGGCACATGGGATTACTTATTGTTCACCCAAACCTTCATTCACAACTAGGAGCAAGCAATGGTACAAAAATCATGCCTATTGGGTGATCCTAAGCTTCCAATCAATAGCATGAAAATGTACAGTTAAGATTGACTTGAGAAACAAAATAGGCCCAATCATCATCTTTAAAAATGTAGTAGATAAATCCTATTTTGTATTTCTTATGGTTTTAAAGTAACACTTTTATTTGATTATTCTAACCATGTGATTTATGGCTCATAACGATGGACAGTTGTAACAAATTGGCCTCATTCAAAAAGTTACGATAATCCGATTGGCGTGATTCTTGCACTATGGCTTGCTCCTAGTTGTATGAATGAATGGATGGTTCGGATCAACAATGGGTCACCCCATGTGCCACACACCCGCTCGCACACACATGCACACTCGCCATCCACCCACGCCCATGCAAAGAGATATTTTCTCCTAGGAACCAGTTCTCGTGAGAACCCTTTAAGAACTCATCTCATGAGTGTGTGCAGAAAATCTGAACCATCCCCTAGATGAGTCACCTCATGAAACCCCTAAGGCCCAAAAGTAAGCCTGATCCAAAAATCAGGTGGGCCATAGCAAAGTGGGAGGGAATTCCCACCCTTGAACCGTCCACCAAATGCATCACCCACACATTTCTAAAGAAGAAATACCTTTGATGATCTCCCTTTGTGAGTTAGCAAGAATTTCTTTGTGCATTAAAAGGTGGTATTGTCCGGATAAATTAACCAGAATTAACTTTTGACCACTTTTAGCATGCAATATTGTCACTATATTCTTTGATAAATTTGGGAAGGAAATTATTGGGTCTGGGTTCCATGTCTGTGATGGATCAAGGCATACATCATGTGTGGAGGGTCCAGGTGAGACATGTGCAGTTCCAGCCTTCATATGGGTTCTGATTGGATTGTGGGGTCCACACATTAGACTGTGGGACCCACAGGAGCAATTGGTTACATTGGCAATAAATGAGGCAATTTATACAGTTGGCTGCAGTAATTTAGGATAGTATGAAACTATATGAATTTGGAGACCATACATACAGTATAGTGTGTTATAAAATTAGAGGTTTAACGTCTTTCTTTTTCTTTTTTTTCTTTTGTCTCTAGCATCGAGTTTCCTTGTTTAGAGAATCTCTTTTAGAGCAAATTGATCAGATTACGTCTGTAATAGAAAGTCAATTAGAGAGAAATGTTTAGAATGTTCTAGGAAGGATTACAGCCTATATAAAGGCATCAGCCCCAACCATATGTACTACTCTTAGTGATGGATTGAATACGAATTTTGTGCATGAACTTCCAGAACTAGTTTCTTTATCTCTAGCATATGTCACTCCTAGCATTAGTTGTTTTTAGACTTAATGAAGATTTTTACCACGATAAGGTTTTGTCGATTTTTTTCCCATCTACATGAATACGATTTCATGGTCCATGAGTTTACTAGCTTTTTAACTAGTAGGATGTTTGGTCTAGCTATAGTTTATACCAACTGTCCATATGCATTTTTAATCTCAATCGAAGGGGAATACTTGTGAAGATTTGAATCTCACATCACTACATCAGTCAAGTCTTAGGAGTTCTCCTGTTCCCCCAAATCTATCCATATTCATGGAGCCACAATCCTAACGCTGAAATTATCCCCAAAAGCAGGTCCAGCCCCTTTAAAGCCTAAAACCCCAAGACTAGCCCTATCCCACAACCAAAACCCACTGCAACCCAAAGT
Source organism: Magnolia changhungtana (assembly GCA_030180095.1). Taxonomy (NCBI): domain Eukaryota; kingdom Viridiplantae; phylum Streptophyta; class Magnoliopsida; order Magnoliales; family Magnoliaceae; genus Magnolia; species Magnolia changhungtana. Next base: position 21,927,562 of record JASAUF010000600.1, on the reverse strand, counting down.
CGTTTTAATTTAGTATACACGTTGGCATTTGCACCACAGTCGTTTTACACCTCCACTGGGCACATGTCTACACTACTTACACTACTTTAATGCATGGAATATATATAGTCCTGGTCTCCTGCGCACCGTGTTGGACGGAGCTTATATACGAGCTCCTATAAGAGCCGTTAGATACAAAACACCGGCTATGATTCAGCAGCCGTGCGAGGCAAAGAGTCTCCATAGAGATGACTCGCGGGGCAGTTTTTTCGGACGCACACGGGTCCTCCTGAAGTGACGTCTCCAAGTTCTGTGGGCCACACCGTGATGTGTGTTTTGTATCTACACCGTCCATCCATTTGGAGAGACCATATTAGGCTATGATCCAAAAAATGAATCAGATCCAAAGCTCGAGAGGGCCCCACCACAAAAAACAGAGGGGAGAGTGACGCCCACCATTAAAAAGTTATATTGCTCTTTATTCTAGGGGAAGTTTTTAGTCTATCAATCTGGGTGGCCGTTCGGTCCACTGGCACCAACTTGATGATCCTATCCATCCAAAAGATGGCCTTCCCTCTTATAGCCACATGTTTTCGAACCCATGGATCAGACAGGATCTGCTAATAAAAGCAATTGTGTGGAACTACAAGCATTCCATGATCATTGATTGGATCTATTTTTCCATAGATGATCTGGACCACCCATTTTACAGGCTACAGATTAGATAATTAGTTTTATTTTTAAATTCCCAATCAGTGTGATAACCATTTGCAAACACCATCCTGGCAGGCAGCCATACTAAACTTTTGTTTTCTTCCTTTAAACTTGCATTAGCTACCAAACAAACACAAGCAATGATCTGCTGTATATGGACTACACCAAGTTTTCAGTGTATAGTCCATCAGCCATATACTATTCTGTTTCAAGTTTCGAGTAACAGAGAGAAGAATACTCCAGAGTAGGGCACAGTTATTCAATACACACTTTCAAGACAGTGAGTCATACACTGGTTTGCAGTTTTACTAAGTGCCAAGATGACAACACATGCAAGATCCTTTTTGTGAATCAGTGTTGGGTTTGATCAAATATACACTGATATGATTCAATTTTCATGGCATCTAACTTCTCTACTATTTATGAAAAAAAAAAAAAAGATCATTCTAACCAGTGTGTTGCACTTCAGTTTCAACACAGACCACAATAACCCATCATCCAGACCGTTTAATAGGTGGTCCCACAGTGGAGAGACCAGGACTGGGGAAGAACCTCCAGCAACTTTCTAGAGAGAGAGAGAGAGAGAGAGAGAGAGACAGAATTAGTCTACGTTTCCAATAATAGCAGATGAAATCGGATTGCCTACTGAGTTACTCAGTACGCTCTTATCGTACTGAGTAAACTCTGTTGGGCCCACTGGGAATGTATCTGGTCTATCCATGCCGTCCATCCATTTTTCCATATTATTTTTTGTGGTTAAGACCAAAATTTAAGCATACCCAAATATCAAGTGGACCATAGCATAGGAAAAAGTTGGAATAATGACTTCCACCGTTGAAACCTTTCTAAGGGCCCACATTGATGTTTTTTTCTCATCCAACCTGTTCATAAGATCACACAGACATGGATGAAGGGAAAACAAAAATACAAGCTTGATCCAAAACTTCCATGGCCCCCAAGAAATTTTCAACAGTAGATGTTCAATTCACACTGTTTCCTATGGTGTGATCCACTTGAGGTTTGGATATACTTCATTTTTAGGCTCAAACCCTAAAATTATCTGGTAATATGGATGGACGGAGTGGATAAAATACATAAATCACGGTGCACCCCACAAAGTTTACTCAATAGGCTTAGTGTAGTGAGTTACTCAGTACGCAATCCGCTTACACAACAGATGACTACGGATAAAATACATAAATCACGGTGGGCGTCACTCTCCCCTCTGTTTTTTGTGGTGGGGTCCTCTCAAGCTTTGGATCTGATTCATTTTTTGGATCATGGCCTAATATGGTCTCTCCAAATGGATGGACAGTGTAGATACAAAACACACATCACGGTGTGGCCCACAAAATTTGGAGATGTCACTTCAGGAGGACCCCCGCGTGACCGAAAAAACTGCCCCACGAGTCATCTCTACGGAGACTCTCTGCCTCGCACGACTGTTGAATCACAGCCGGTGTTTTGTATCTAACGGTTCTTATAGGAGCTCGTATATAAGCTCCATGCGGCACGGTGCGCAGGAGACCGGGACTCTATATATATATGGGTTCAGGTGGGGTTCAGATACGGGTTGGGCTATACTTGCACCTAGTTAATTCATTAATCGGGCTCAAAAAAGTGCACGCGTCCACACTTGGTTAGCTACACTTATACTTGGCCCATGTCACTGATTTGGGGTACCCATTGGGTGGACCCAACCCGATGACCATGGTGTCCCATACTGGCCATTATAAAGCTGTATCGGCCGTTACGTAATGGTAACGGTGCCAACTATTACAAAATGTGGAAAAAATGATATCAGCCCCATTCCAGGGCAATACGGGTTTTTTTCTTCGAAAAAAAAAAATTTTTGAGAGAGAGAGCACAATGGCCGGTATCGTAATGGTAACGGTGGTGGCTGTCATGGCCACCGTTACCATTAGGGCACACCTTGTCACTAACCCCCTTACGTCCAAGCAAATCACTCTATAGGTTTGCCAATTGGACTATGGACCCACTGGACCTACCCATTTCTACGTTGGCAATATATAATCAAATGATGGTTACTAATGGAATTTTATACATTTTTTTAAGTAACAAATTTTTATGTAAAGAAAGCGCTAAAAATAGGCACGAACACTGCAACCCAAACAATATGTACAAATTACAACAATCACCAGCCATGAGGCTAGAAACCCAATCCACAACTTCAAGCTTAACCCTCCTAATCACCTCCAAGACTGACCCACTCCTGTATGGTTTTGACTGGAATTTTATACAAAATTTGACTTAGAATTTTATACATATGACTGGAGTATTTTAGTAAAAAAAAAGTGCAACTATATGGTTTTTTGGAGACCACATAATTAGAAGTTTGAAGGATCGATGACAGCATATATAAAGGCATCAGAGTCATGCGCATGGACTACTTTTGATGATGGATTGGATACAAAATTTCTTTCTGAACTTCCAGTATTAGTTATGGTATCTATAGCATGTATTGCTCCTAGAATAGTTGATGTCCTCAAACATTAGGTGCTTCCAGAATTCTTGAATGTTATCACAAATAAAAGGTTCTCCAGATGTTTTCATCATGAATATGGCTTCATGGTGTATAAATTTACTACCTTTTAATCACACCTTTTCACATTTCTGTTGCATCAGTCTGACCAGTGAATATAAGTTACGAAACTGACTCCTCAAACCCCCAAGTTAAATGAAATGATCTTCCACATTTGGCCTGTGGCTTTGGTAACTACACCCCTGCCTTCTAGAAATAGTAAACAGAATCAAGAAGCTAACAATTTCAACTTAAGTGAGCCAGTAGCCATTTCATTACACAAACTTTTACAAAACCTCCCTTTTTCCTTTTTGAAAAGGTAACACTGTAGGGTCCATAGGCGCAATGTTTTCCATATCATTATCACATAATGTATCACACCCTCGGGATACGGGTACATATCTGTTATCGTATGGGATATATTGGTTGTATCACATAATATATTGTTGTTGTTGGGAAACATGGGGCAACATTGGGAAATTGGTCAAATTTTTCAATGAAACTTCAAAGATTGTTAAAAAAGACACCAATACACTTGGAAATTAAAAATAAAAATAAAAAACCACACAAAAACACAAAAACCAAGTGCACATAATAGGTTTCCTTTCTATAAGGTACCTAATCTATGCGATGTCTGACTGAGGTGATGCAACTATATTCAAAGTCAATTCATAAAATTTATAAATGTAAGAAGACATCTATGGAAACACAAGCATTGCATTCAAAAGCAAAAAGAGAAATAAAAAACTAGAAATATACTTGTGGATTTTGGTTGGGGGGAGGGGGATATTTTTTAACATTTTTTTATTAAAAAAATTTTTTTTTTCAAAAATTCCCCAAATTGCCCAGAATGTGTAGATCAGGTCATATATATGTTTGATTTTGTGTTTGGACACTAAGATTGCAACCGATATGAAAAAAATTAGAGAAATTTTGATTTTTTTTTTTTTTTGCAAATTTTCCACAACTCAACCCATCTCCCCCAAATCTCAAAATTGAAGCTCCAAATCCATAATTTTTCATGCAAAAATATGAAGAAATCATAGATTTCTTACCATTTGACACTACTTACAATGTAAAAATGAAAAAGGAATCAAAATTGAAAAATACTCACCTTATAGAATTTGGTCCCAAGAAGCTTCCGATCGCGAATTCAGAGAACTTTCAAAGATTTTCTTCCAACAAACTAAACTTATCGAAATCACCTTTACAATGCACTAAGGAGTTTTCTTTTTTCAAATAATAATAATAATAATAATAATGATTTTTGTGAATTTTTTAGGATTTTCCATATAAAACAGTGTCAATTTCCTTTCATCCCTTTCAATCTCCATATCAATATATTGCACGATACATTAAGAATCTATAAAAGGGGAGTGAGGATATATCGCACGATACAATGAAAAATGGATATTAAAAGCTAGGTTCATATTGTCCAGCTGATCAAACCTTATTCCATGGTATTTCCATGAGATTCCTTATTCTTAAGCAAGCCCCTAAGAGGGAGTGCTTAGTTGATTAATAATTTATGTTTCATCTTTCTTTTCCTTCTCGTTCTTTTTGAGAATGATATCAATCCTTTTCAATTCTTTCTTTTTCTATTGATTATTTTCTGATTGAGATGCATGGATCCATGGATCTTTGTGTCTGTATAGATCCTTTTCATGGATTCTTTTTCTTTTGATTATTTTCTGATTGAGATGCATGGATCCATGGATCTTTGTGTCTATATAGATCCTTTTCATGGATTAACAAACATGTACAAATGCTCTATTTGCCTCTGGATTCATGGCACCAAAGACAGCCGCTCCATAAGACTAACAAAGTCATTTGTCTCATCATTGTCGAATGCTCTTTTGAAGAATGGTTCCCAAACAAACTCATCTACCATCACCTGACAGCACTGAGATACCATTAAGTTCTACCTGCTAGCTGCCCAATAAAGACTAGGGAAAGTATAGTACAAGGCAATGTCATCGAACCAAGGATCATGCCAAAAACGAAGAGTGTTTGGCAACAACATGCATAGCCACTACCTTAGAGAACAATCCTTCAATCTTGAAAATTGCTCCCCACAAACCAGAAGCTCTATACTGAGAAGATGCCTTTGTGTGCCAACACCCTAGCCAAAAGCTCTATGACCTATTTAAAAAGGCTATTGCCTTCCATACCATGTTCCCGCAACAATGTAACGAAGAAAACTATATTCATCTAAGCAATATAATTCCAACTCCCCCTTGATCTTTCAGCTTGCATACTTTCCCCTTGATCATCAAAAGGAATTTGTGCTTTTCCTTTCCTCCCACCAATGAAATTCTCTTTATTCGCTCCAGCCTTCAAATGACACTTGTAGGGCACTAAAATAGAGACATAGTAGACATGCATGCTAGCTAATGCCACTTTGATGGAATAATACTTCCCCCCATTGAAAGATGTCTTCTTTTCCAACTCGATAACATTGTCTCGACCCTTTCCATAACAGCATCCCAAATATGTTTTGGGGTCTTCTCAATACATAGTGGTACACCAAGATACTTGAGCGAAATTTTCCAACTTTACACCAAACTTGTGAGCAAAGATGTCCACTTCTCTCTCCTAAATAACCCCGAAGTCTCACTCTTTTGGATGATAATTTAAGGGCAAAAACCATATTGAAATATCTCACAATTTTCCTCAAATTTTAAACTTTAACTAGAACCACAAAACAAAACCGCACCATCTACAAATTGAAAATGTGAAATCTGAAAGTAAGCATTTTCCACATAAAAACAACTTACTAGTTAGAGGTGGGCACGAGAGGACTCGATCCAACTAACTCGACTTGTCTGACTCGACCTGAACCAAATGGGTAAGTTGGTCCAAATCGAGTAGGCTTCGCCCAATCCGAACTCAAACTGAGTCAAGTTCGAGTTACCTAGTAACTTGACCCGACTCGATTCGGTTAGACCCGACTCGATCCGAAATCCAACTCTCTAACCCTACCCGATCCCAAAATCTCTCTCCCCCTCCATCATCCTCCTCATCTTCCAAGCCCTCCCTCATCCTCCTCATCTTCCAAGAAGAAGAAGGATCTCCTTGTTGATGCAGGGATGAACATGATGAGGTCGATCACCGTCTTCCTCAAGGATAACTACTCTGAATCCACAGAGCTTCTCTGGACTCCTCACAGAGACTTCTTGAATCCACGAGGAAAAAGCAAGAAAAAATATAAATAAATTCTAAAAAATTCGTAAATTGATTGATTGTCTAATGTGTATGTGATGCAGGACATTAAAATTAGATATGATATGCAAGATTTCAAGCTTTAGATCATAATAATTTAGAAACAATTACAATAATTCCACATCCCACATAAAGTCAAGCATTCAACAAGGGGAATTTACGAATGTCCAAGCCTACACATGTTAGAGCTTAATCAATTAAAAATTATAAACCAAACAATGCTTAAAGAATAGTAGATTTATCCACACATGCACAGGATTATTTCCCAATCCAAGGGATGCTCACGTTTCAATTCGGGAAAACCCAGAGTTTCAAAAGTGGAATAGAACTTATGGATTTGAGATGATTTAGGGTTAGGCTTATGGAAACAAGGCGAAAGAGGAGTGAAATAGAAACGAGAGGGAACTTGTGATCAGCCCGCACATGTGGACAACAAACCGGCCTGACGCACGTCCATGGATGGCGGCCCGCACGTGTGTGGGGCCTACAAATCTGGAATCGGCCAGCTAGCACCTAGTCGGCCAGGGATGGGCCATCTTCCCTCCAAATTTTAGGTCAAACGGATGATCAGTTTAAACATAGTGCTCTGCCGAAGTTTTCGCCCTCCTGTAGGGCTAGATTCTGGAAATCTGTTGTAGGGGAAAGATTAGCAGCAAACGTGGGTGGATTTGATGAGGGGATGGTTGTAGAAGATGAGGAATATGGAGGGTAGGAGATGGGGGCGATTTGGGATGGGTGTGGCTTCGCACCACGGTAGTTAGCCCTTCGAAGAAGAGAGGGTTTCGTACCCAATTAGGTTTCTACAACTCAGAGAATTAGAGAAGCAGGAAAACGCAGAATTTTATTAATCACTTTCAATGAAAAAACCTTACAAGGGGTTGCCTATTTATAAGAAAAACTTAGACCCCAAAAGCCGCGCCATATGCGCATACTATTACTTAAAGACGAAGTAATAAAAAATAACAACTAATCAATGCAATCTAAACTGTTCATGATGTTCCTAATAACAGTAATAAGTAAAACTCAAAGTCCTAGGTCACCTAGGGTAGTAGGCCACGATCATGAGATCCAATGATGGAATCCATATGATGATCGAGTCCACCCCAAGGAACCAAAACACAATCCTCTAAGTAAGAGGCTCTCCATGGATGTCGTCATCGATCCAGATCAAAAGTGGAGCCCTCCTCCTTACGTACGTGCGTAAGGGAGGCTTGCGTGTACGCAAGATGTCCCTATCAACTCTCCTCGACTGCGAAAATTTCACCATTGGCGAAACAAAACTCCTGCACCACTCCAAGATGTCAAGATCAAGTCTCTGAAGCTCTTCCTTAGTGAGCCACGTACTGTCTGAAGCTGGGTGTGACTTCCACTTGACCAGGAACTTTCGAAATTCGTCGTCTGACGTCGATATTATCTGATGGTCCAGAATATCTTTTATCTCCTCTCTGGGTGTGGGAAGGGTAGTTATGGGAGGTAGAGGCTGGGAAGATGTGTCTGGAGGGCGCCATGGATCAACGGAAAGGTCTGGGGAATCACGATGGTTAGGTGACAGGCTGGACAATATATCAGTGGTCCCCTAAAATGCAACTAGATCCTCCACATTGAATGTGAAACTAAATCCCATGGAAAGTGGAAGATCTACCACATACACATTGAGACCGTTTCGTTTTATAATTTTGAATGGTCCGGCGCTATACGCATGTAATTTATGAATGCCTCCCTGAGAGTACCGGTCTGGCCTAATGCGGACCATCACAAAATCCCCTACATTGAATTCCTTGAATCGTTTATGTTGGTTTGCAAAAATTTTGTAATGTTCATTACTAGTATTGATCTTTCGCCTGATTTCTTGATGTAATGAATGAATGTGATGTACAAAGGACTCTGTAGACTCTGATGGCCTATGGGACGGGAGATAGGGACAAGATCAATAGGCTTCCTAGGTTATAACTAGTAACGACTTCAAAAGGACTTAAACATGTGAATCTATTGACAGAACTATTAAATGCAAACTCGGCGATAGATAGTGCAGTGTCCCACGTCCTGGTGTGCTCCCCCATTAAACACCTGAGTAAATTTTCCAGACTCCTATTGACCACCTCAGACAAGTTTGGAAGAGTCGCCCCAGGGACTAAATCAATGGCGTATCGTATATCGCTCATAGGGGGAAGCTCATCAAGTAGATCATCAAGAAAGACATCACGAAACTCATCCACTACCGGAATGGCCTCAGTGAGTAACTCTGCACTAGCCTCTGGTGCACTTTCCCTAGCCACAAGGGCGTACACCATTGAGTCCGACTCAGTCTCTCGCTCAAAGTCTTTGGTATTTAGAATATGGAGAGGCTTATACTTGGACCTTGATTCCTCAACCACGTCAGACAAGTTTAGTAGAGTCGCCACAGGCTTAAACTTAAGAGTTTCTTTCATTTCTCCCTAATGGACTATTGGAGGTTCCCTCAACCTCTCTTTCCTTCTCTCCACAGTAGCCCAAAACCTCTTTGCTTGGTCCACAAGCTTCATCTTGGCAAATCGGACTCGACGAGCATCCGACATGTCGTACCACTCAAAATAGTGGTCCATATCCGCCAACCAATCTAAAATAGCTTTAGGTCCCAAGTGGCCATTAAACGTAAGGGCCTCTACTCTAAATCCCTTGAGGAGTTGCACATCTGGGTCATAATGATCATGATGCCCCTCATGGGGTGGGTACACGGGTGCGCACCTATGTTTGTTTCTTTGGCCACCCTCATTCCCTTATCTATTCTCCTGACCACCTGCCTGATATTGAGCATCTTCCCCAATGACGAGGTTTGCCCAGCAGAGGTCTCTAGTTAGGTAACGCGCACATTAAGTTGATCCCAGTGTTGGTCAATACGTTGTTCCAAGCGCCTACCCAAAGACTCAAACTACCGGGTTATGTTATCCATTAACTCTTGTAATTGCTCCATGTTTAGTGCATGGTGTAACCTAAAACCACGACCAATATGTGTGGACATACAACTATCCACTCAACTCAAAGGTCCTCTAACGCAACTATATGCGTCTAAATGGGACTAAATGCTCCTATAGGACTATATGAGGAAAACTATGCAACACTAATAAAATTCCAGCAACATAACTGTCCGAACAGTTTGTTAACAGAAAATTCAGCAATGAAAAATGGGGAATTTCTAATAATAGAAAATCCAGCAGTCTATGTCGTGAATGATGGGCCCTAAACAGCCCTATATGATGAAATTTAATGCAAAATAAATGCGAGTAGACTAAACCCTAAACATGCAATGCAATTCCCTATGAAAAACCTGAGCTCTGATACTAAATTTGATGCAGGACATGAAAATTAGATATGATGTGCAAGATTTCAAGCAATATATCATAATAATTTAGAAACAATCACAATAATTCCACATCCCACATAAAGTCAAGCATTCAACAAGGGGAATCTACGAGGATCCAAGCCTACACATGTTAGGGCTGAAACAATTAAAAATTATAAGACCAAATAATGCTCAAAGGATAGTAGATTCATCCCCACATGCAAAGGATTATTTATCAATCCAAGGGATTCTCATGTTTCAATTCGGGAAAACCTAGGGTTTCAAAAGTGGAATAGAACTTGGGGATTTGAGATGATCTAGGGTTATGATTATGGAAACAAGGCGAAAGAGGAGTGAAATAGAGACAAGAGGAAACCTGTGATCAGCTCGCACTGTGGACAGCAAACCTGCCTGACACACGTACGTGGATGGCAACCCACACGTGTGGGGCCCACGAATCTGGAATCGGCCAGGGATGGGTCACCTTCCCTCCAAATTTCAAGTCAAACGGATGATCGGTTTGAACACGGTGCTCCGCCGAAGTTTTTGCCCTCCCGCAAGGCCAGATTCTGAAAATCTGTTGTATGGGTAAAATTAGCTGCAAACGTGGGTGGTTTTGATGAGGGGATGACTGTAAGAGATGAGGAATATGGAGAGTGTGGTTTCGCACCACGGTAGTTAGCCCTTCGAAGAAAGGAAGATTTCGCACCCAATTAGATTTCCACAACTCAGAGAATTAGAGAAGCAAGAAAACGCAGAATTTTATTAATTATTTTCAATGAAAAAAAAAACCCTACAAAGGGTTGCCTATTTGTAAGAAAAACCTATACCCCAAAAGTCGCGCCATGTGCGCATACCATTACTTAAAGACAGTAATCAAAAATTACAACTAATCAATGCAATCTAAACCGCTCATGATGTTCCTAATAACAGTAATAAGCAAAACTCAAAGTCCTAGGTCACCTAGGGTAGTGGGCCACGATCATGAGATCCAATGATGGGATCCAAATGATAATCAAGTCCACCCCAAGGAACCAAAACAAACCTCGAACTAGGAGGTCCTCCATGGATGTCGTCATCAATCCAGATCAAAGGTGGGGCCCTCCTTGTGTACGTGCGTAAGGGAGGCGTGCGTGTGCACGAGATGTCCCCATCAGTATGTATCCATGTTACACCATTAATATTAAAAAAAAAACAAAACAAAATTCGTAATTGCCAAAGCTAGCAATATCCTAACTCTAATAAAAATCTTAATTCTAATAAAACTCTTCTAAAGCCTAATTTCTAAAAATAAAAATTCCAAATAAACTTTTACTAGAAGAGTCCTAACATGATTACAAGTTATTCCTAACAAAGAAGAAAATCTAAAACTCTAAAAATAAAAAATATTAAAACTTCAGAATTACTAAAAATAGTAATTTTTCCTTAAAATTCGTTTTTGAGCTGAAAGCGTGCGTTTTCTAACGAAACGGACAGATGCGACCCACCTTGTGGGTCGGTTCACCTCGGATGGCCCGTTTCAGTAAAGATTGATAGGTTGCAAGGTATCCCGTATTGGTATCGGTTGGTAAAGGTGCCCTCCGAAACCGATCTGATCACGGGCGCAACCGATCTGGTATGCGGCTCAGAAGGCGTATAAATTTTTTTTTTTTTTTGTCAAAAAATATGAAAAAATATGAATTAAATCCGAATATTCTAAGCATTTCAAATATGCATTCATTTATAAATTGGAACATATTTATAGTGGTGTAACGGTCCACTCTTTGGTGATAAGTTGTATCGGATCAGTCTGAATTTATGAACCAGATAACCTTAATTTGACTACAAAATTCATATATTTAATTTTCTAACTATCTACTATCAATGATAGATATATTAGAATGAATGTAATATGAAAATATCTTACATTTAGGTGTTTGCAATTATTTTTGAAGGTCAAAATTCATGCATAAATAGAAAAAAAATATATAAAATGGCACCCAAATATGTAAAATGTACATTAACATGTTCAACTATGATTATCACATCATATGGCATCATTAAAACAGCAGAAAAGAATTATTAAAAAATGATTTTTTGAATTTTCAAAAAAAAAGGCCAAAATAAATGCGTAAATAGAAAAAAATATTAAAAAATATAAAATAGCACCCCAAATATGTAAAATGCACATTAACATGTTCGACTATGATTATCACATCATATGGCATCATTAAAACAGCAAAAGAATTATTAAAAAATGATTTTTGAATTAAAAAAAAAAGGCTAAAATAAATGCGTAAATAGAAAAAAAAAATATTAAAAAAATATAAAATGACATCCCAAATATGTAAAATGCACATTAACATGTTCTACTATGATTATCACATCATATGGCATCATTAAAATAGCAAAAGAATCATTAAAAAATAATTTTTTGAATTTTCAAAAAAGGGCTAAAATAAATGCGTAAATAGAAAAAAATATTAAAAAAATATAAAATGGCACCCCAAATATATAAAATGCACATTAACATGTTCTATTATGATTATCACATCATATGGCATCATTAAAACAACAAAAGAATTATTAAAAAATGATTTTTTAAATTTTCAAAAAAATGGCTAAAATAAATGCGTAAATAGAAAAAAATATTTAAAAATATAAAATAGCACCCCAAATATGTAAAATGCACATTAACATGTTCTACTATGATTAACACATCATATGGCATCATTAAAACAGCAAAATAATCATTAAAAAATGATTTTTTAAATTTTCAAAAAAAGGGCTAAAATAAATGCGTAAATAGAAAAAAATATTTAAAAAATATAAAATAGCACCCCAAATATCTAAAATGCACATTAACATGTTCTACTATGATTAACACATCATATGGCATCATTAAAACAGCAAAATAATCATTAAAAAATGATTTTTCGAAATTTCAAAAAAGGACTAAAATAAATGCGTAAATAAAATAAAAATAAAAAAATGGATGGACCATAACCTATAACCTACAACATTAACTTATGGTGTGGTCCACCTGAAATTTGGATATTACTAATTTTTTGGATCTTGACCTAAAATAATGTGGCAAAATGGATGGACAATATGGATAAAATATATATATATATATATATATATATATATATATATATATATATATATATATATATATATATCATGGTGGGGCTCACCTAAAAATTGGATGGAAAATAAATGTTACCGTGCACCCTACTAATTGTTTAACCGTGAAAATCATTATTTCTACTGCTATTTTGGTGTGGTCCAGATGATCTCTGGATATAATTCATTTTTTGGGGGTGCTTTAAAATGATCTAAAAAATTGATGAACGGTGTAGATGTAATAAATACATCACTTGTGGAGCCCATATAACTTTGATCTCCTTAGAACCGTTCGTACAACTCGAGCTCGAGGAGTGTCATGATCGTCTTTGCATGACACGTACTACAAAGAAGAAATTTCTTGTAAATAAAAGAAAAGAAAAAAAAAAAAAAAAAAAAGAATGCAGAGAAACCGAAAAGAAAAAAAAGAGGAAAGAAAGAGAAAGAAAGAAGACGGAAAGCGGGAAAGAAGAGATTGAGAGAGAGAGGAAGAAGAAGAAGAAGAAGAAGAAGAAGAAGTCATGCGCCTAAGAAATGGCACCGTAAATGTGAGCGTGGCAAACCCCTTTTACTCGAGAAGAAGAAGAAGAAGAAGAAGAAGAAGAAGAAAGAAAGAAAAGAAGAAGAAAAGAAAGGAAAAAAAGGTATGTTTTTTCTTTTTATTTTTTTTTTTTTTTTTTCAGGCATGTGTCCGTTGCTGGGTCCGTGCTGACGACATCAAGTTATGGCACAGTAACGGCCCGTAACGGCCATTACGGTCCGTGAAATTCATAACGGCCGTTTTGACCCCGTATCGCGTAACGGGTCCCACCGTTACCGTTACGTATCGGCCGTTACGGCCGATACGTAACCGATTTGGCACACCCTGGGTTGTGTGTCCTGTAGCGATACCCGGATCAAAAGTTATGGTCAATTTACAGTCCACCTTTTGGTCCAACCATGCTAGGAATGTATCTGTGACACGTTCTACCTCACTTGTCGAACTCCCGTAGAACTTCTAAAGAATCCCTTGGGCATCCCATTAACTAGAACCAAAACTATGAGCCGAGCTTACACACATTTGCATCCAGCTTCCCCATCTGACATCGAATCCCATCTGACATCGAATCCCAGTCCATGCATTCCCTTTTCCAGATCCAATTTGAACAAGATGACCTGTCTTCCAGATTTGCACCTAGAATCAAAACACCTGAGCTATGAGCAGACCATTAGGAATCTGTCTTCCAAAAACAGAAGCTACTTGGGATTTAGAAATCATTTTATTGCCGAACTTTTCTTAATCTCATTGCCAAGATTTTCACTATGATCTTGTAGGGGTTGCTGATAAGATTACCAGTATGTAATCTTTGATGTTTAATGCTCTCTTTCTTGGGGATAAGAGCAATAAAGGATGCTCCCAAATCTTTGGAAAGCCTCCCATGTTCATAGAGTTTTGTCATAAAGCTCATTAAGTCAATTTCACTTCTTCTCCAGAAAACTTGGAAAAAATGCATGGGGTAAACCATCAGGATCTGGAGCTCTGTCTCTTTCTAGCTCCCAAATTGCCTCCTTGACTTCCTTTTTTTCAAATGCCTTCTCAACTAATCAGCTTCCTCATCATTAATTTGATTGAAATCAAGGTTTGTCCAACCTAGCCCTGTTTGGATCTTCCACTGTCAGCAGCTTAGAGTAAAATTTCACTACAGCATCACAGATTTTTTATCACTTCGACATCCTTAACCATCAACCATAACACTATTAATGCCATTGCTTCTTCTTCTGGCATTAGCCATGCCATGCAAGAACTAGGTGTTTTTCTACCCCTCTTTTAGACATAGAGCTCTAAATCTCTGCCCCCTTTTGATTACTTCCTCTTTAGCTTCTTTTTTTTTTTTTAATTTCTAATTCTCGCCTTAGTTATTTCCTCTTATTACATTCTTCTACATTAAGCAACCCTTCTTTCTGTCAAAATCCTGGGTTTGAGACAGAATTTTGGTCTTTGTCGTCTCAACCTTCTCAAAATGCCCCATCTTCCATTGCTTAATTTTCATCTTAACATTCTTAATTTTACCATCTAACAATGGATAGCACAACCTTCCACCTAAAATGAGCTCCACTATTCCTTCGCTTTCTCTTGGAAGCACTCTTCTTCAAACGATACGAGCTCAAATATGCCAGTGATCTCATACAGGACAGTGACCTCATACAGGACAAAGGAGAACCATCTGAGACACAATAGGAGTGGAATGCCAAGACGCCATACCAGAGTCAAGGACAACGGGACAGTGATCTCATGCAAGGCGAGGGAAAACCATCTGAGACACCTGATATAAATCTTCCCAATTGATCAAAGCCAAGAATTTGTCAATGCGGGTGAGAATTGTTTGTGCTCGATTGTTGGTCCAAGTATATTTGCTTCCCCCAAAAGGAAATCAATCAGCATATGTTTTCTAATCGAACCGCTGAAGTCCTAAATCTGGCTCATGATCCTACATCCATTCTTTTCTGATGGGAATCAAACGACAACGAAATTATCCACCATACATCACAGAAAGTGCCGTCTGTTTCGAATGTTGTCCAATTTCTCTCAGAATACTTAGCATAGAGTCATTCAGCCCATACACAGACAAGAATACCAAATGAGATCCATTTTCAAAATCTTTCAACAAAACAAACAATGAGAATGACCCCCACCAAGAATCCACATTCTCAAGGAACATCTGATTCCCGATTACTACAATGCCACCTAATGCTCCCACAAAACTAAGGAGACCCACTCCAAGCGAAGATTACCCCATATTGAAGATCATTACCAAATCTATAGCCTGAGGTTTAGTCTCCTGAAGGGCCATGATGTGAGCCTTCTAGTTTTACCAAACTTCTATCATCTGACCTTTTTCAACCAAGGTATTCTATAACGGTAACAGTAGCCATAACAGTCACTACCATTACCGTTATCATACTGGACATAACAGCTGTTACGGCTTTAAATAATAATAATAAAAATAAACTATTTTGGCCCCATAACAGACCATTATGGATCCGTTACAGCCTTACAGGTCAATTACATAACGGTTGTTATGTTACTGTTTTGGAATACCTTGTTTTCTACAGGCATACTAGCCCATGCACGCTCCATCACAAAATCTTCATAAAGAACCATCTGTGATCACCCCAATCCCTGGGCCTTTGAGAGCTTTTACTTCCAGCCCTCCCTGCCCATGTGTCCCACTCCCTCTATAGTATTTAACAAGACCTCTGATCTCCATTGATACAAAAATAAGCAAATTAAATTAAGAAGTAAGAACCCCTCATCTTAATAAGAGGATTTTCACGAACTACGAACTTCAAACTTCACAACAGTACTTGCTGACTCTCCAACTGTTTATGGGGCATGTTCCTACCCACTACCCAATGTAAATCTTAACTGCTTTCAATATCTAGAAGATCCCATAAATTCCCATGAGATGCCAAAGAAACACCAAATGATTCACCATCACTATAATGTCTAGCACTTAGGTTCGGAATAGGCCAGGTTTGGTTCAGGCCAAGCTAAGCTCAGGCCCGGCCCAACACTTGAGACTTTAGGCCTAAGCATGGTGTGCCAAAACGGTTACATATTGGCCGTAATGGCCGATACGTAACAGTAACGGTGGGAACCGTTACGTGTTTCAGGGTCGTATCGGCCGTTACCCGATTTTGTACCCGTATTGGCCGTTACAACAGGCCCGCAACGGGCCCGTATCGGTCGAATAACGGTAACTTTTTTTTATTATTTTAAGCTCTGTTTTTGTTGTTTTTTTGAAACCTTTTGCTTCCAAACTATTTCTCACTCCTACTACTAATTTCAACCAACCTTGGCTGGGTATTTGAAATAAAAACACATTATATTACGGATCTTCTTGAATCAAAGCTTGGTGGGCCATTTTTCATAAATTCGTCAAAAATAGGTATTTATACTTTTTTTAATGTTTTGTTGTTTTAATCATGTCATATGATGTGTTAATCATAGTAGAACATGTTAACGTGCATTTTACAGATTTAGGGTGCCATTTTATATTTTTTTTCTATTTACGCATGAATTTTGGCCCCTTTTTTTTAAATTCGAAAAATCAATTTTTAATGGTTGTTTTCCTGTTTTAATCATGCCATTTGATATGTTAATCATAGTAGAACATGTTAATGTGCATTTTACAGATTTGGGGTGCCATTTTATATTTTTTTATATTTTTTTCTATTTACGTATTTATTTTAGCCTTTTTTTTTAAAATTCGAAAAATCATTTTTTAATGATTCTTTTGTTGTTTTAATGATGCCATATGATGTGTTAATCATATTAGAATATGTTAATGTGCATTTTACAGATTTGGGGTGCCATTTTATATTTTTTCTATTTACGGATGAATTTTCGCCCCTTTTTTTAAAATTCAAAAAATCAATTTTTAATAGTTGTTTTGCTGTTTTAATCATGCCATATGATGTGTGAATCATAGTAGAACATGTTAATGTGCATTTTACAGATTTGGGGTGCCATTTTATATTTTTCATATTTTTTTCTATTTACGCATTTATTTTGGCCCTTTTTTTGAAAAATCAAAAAATCATTTTTTAATGATTCTTTTGTTGTTTTAATGATGCCATATGACGTGTTAATCATAGTAGAACATGTTAATGTGCATTTTACATATTTCGGGTGCCATTTTATATTTTTTTCTATTTACGCATTTATTTTGGCCCTTTTTTTGAAAAATCAAAAAATCATTTTTTAATAATTCTTTTGTTGTTTTAATGATGTCATATGATGTGATAATCATAGTAGAACATGTTAATGTGTATTTTACATATTTGGGGTGCCATTTTATATTTTTTTCTATTTACGCATAAATTTTGGCCCTCAAAAATAATTGCAAACACCTAAATGTAAGATATTTTCATATTACATTCATTCTAATATATCTATCATTGATAGTAGATAGTTAGAAAATTAAATATATGAATTTTTTAGTCAAATTCAGGTTATCTGGTTCATAAATTCATCAGACAGTCCGATACAACTTCACCAAAGAGTGGACCGTTACACCACCATAAACATGTTCCAATTTATAAATGAATCCATATTTGGAATGCTTAGAATATTCTGAATTTAATCCATATTTTTTCATATTTTTTTTACCCAAAAAAAAAAAAAAAATTTGCGCCGTTACGGGCCGTTACACCCCCATATCGCCGTTACGCTCCCGTATCCATATCGATTTCGGAGGGCACCATTACGCTAACCAATACCGATACGAGACACCTTGGGCCTAAGCCCAGCCTGACCCAGCATGGACCTAGCAGAGCAGGCCCAGGCACAAGCTGGAAAAAAAAAAATGCCTGGGCCAAGACACGGCCCAACCAGAAATTTGATAAAAATCCCTATTTCCCACTTGAATGTGCCTAATCCATCTATTGATCAAGTAGGTTACAACAATGAAAGTAACAGTCAATGTTCAAGATAGATAGATTGCCTAACTGAGGACTAGAATAGCATATTTGTGAACATAACACATGTACAGATGGAGTCAGGTTGGGCCGAGCTGGGTCAAGCTAAAATGACTTAAGCCCAAGCCTGAACCGAAAATTGATCGGGCCATGCATGCTAGGCCCAACCGGCCCAAAGCCAGGTTAGGCTCGTCAAGTTAGACAGGCTACGTGGCCCATTGCAACCGTTGCTAGCACTTCCTTCAAAATAATAAACAAGAACTTCCAAAATTGTTGTATGACAATGAACAAGAATAAATATTCAAGTCATCATGATTTAAGGGCACGTAACTCATAGACTACTAAAAATGTCATGGGCATCAGAAAGTGGGAACCAATGTTAAAGCTATAAGCTTGGATAGCTACAAATTGAGAATGGACTGGAAATTGGTTACCTATGAAAGTCATGGAAACATAGACAGCTAATTGATTGCCTCAATCAAAGACAATTAAAAACCCTGGAGATAACCTTGAAAACATATAAGAAATAACTTTTCTCCAGTATGGCTGTCTGTTGATAGAATGGGCTACTTATGTAGATTGTTTGAAGGGCCGTGATCTTAGCTTTATTGGAGTTAAGAGAGTCTTCATTCTCAGCGGACTCTCTCTCCTTTTTGTATTTTCTGTTTTCTTAATACAATAGTCATCTTTCAAAAACAAAATTAACGTTTCTCCAGTATGGCTGTCTATGTGAGTACTTAATCTCAAGAATCTGAACAAAGACAACTAGTGAACTACTTGTATTGAACGAGGTCTCAAAGGCGAGGCCAGGACATTATACGTATGCAATATCTTTAGGCAACAATTATTTGGAACTTTAGGATAGTTTGATTATTTCCTAAGGGCTTCTTGGGATATACCCCAAATCAGGTTTTGGTGATGCACATGTGGAACAAAAGTCTATCCATTTCAAAAGCACGTTTAGGGTAGTGTGGAAAACTAGAAGTACAGTAGATGGAATCCGTTACTTCTGCCTTTGTCGCCCCAAATCAGTTGTCAATGTGTTTCAGGTAGTATTCTGCACAAAACAAAAACCTGAAACACGGTGAAACTGATTTGGGCAGAAGCATGATCTCAGAATCAGTTAGAGGTATATACATAGGCATTCGGCATATGGTAAAAATACAATAACAGAAGTTTGAGTATTATTCGCTGTAAACACTAAAGAATACAGTTAGTAATTCAGCCATAAAAAACGTAAATGCCAAAAAGCCAAAGACATATGTTCGGATACAGTATGGTTTGACATGGAAAGTTTGCCATTGAAAATCCAGACACACACAAAAATAAAAAATAAAAAATAATCATAATAATAATCACATGATGGTTTTGCACAACTAAAAATGATGGTTACTCTTCAAACTTACACATGAAATAGTTGTACCACGGTATAACTTTCCAAATTCCGGACCCAATCACAAATGATGCATAACTCAAAAATTATATAGAGAATTTGATAGTAACAAACTCATTTCACCTGTAGAATTTGGAGGACTCATTATTCTCCATTCAAGAATCCATTTGATAGCCATCAATTTGATGGTTAGGACCTTCATATTGCTTTATTACTGTCATTTTACATAAATAATAGTGAATTTTACCAAAAACTACCTAATTAATAAAGAATTCACATTCCACTACCATTTTCAAAAAGGTTTTCAATAAGCTACCTCATTAATCTTAGCAATAATGATTAGAGTACCTTACGTTAGATTTATTAATAGTAGTTCAGGTCGGCCAATGCAAGCAAAGGGGTCAGTGACTCGGGTGGGCCCCATCGTGATGTCTATGTGAAATTTACCCTGACCACCAACTGTGTCACCCCCTGTTAGGCTCAGGGCCCAAAACTCAACTCCATCCGTGATGCAGGTGGACCACACGATTGGAAACTATGTATAAGGAAACACTCGCCCTCCAATCTATTTCCCTTGGTGGACCACATGAATCACAAATGGGCCTGATTTTTGGGCCCCAAGACCAGATTTTGGTGTGAATCTAATAGTTGGAGTAGATTTCATATAATCATCATGGTGGGCCTTGTAAAAATTAAGGATGAACGTCTCTCTCCCAATTGTTTCCTTTTGTCTACCCACTTGAATCACAGGTCAGCTCTTCTTCTTTTTTTTGCCCTAGATCTATCATGGGATTACATATCTAATGGTCAGAGTAGATTTCAAATACACATCACGTTGGGGCCCATCAAAAATGAAGGGCAACGTCCCTCTCCCAACTATTCCCAAAAAAAAAAAAAAAGATATTTCCATTGATATATTTAAAAAAGGGAATTTCATGGGACACCCACCCTTGATTTTTTACAAGGCCCACCATGATGTGTATGTGAGATCCACTCCAACCACTAGATTTGTAATCCTATATCAGGACAAAAAAATCAGGTTGACTTGTGATTTAGGTGAGCCACACTAAAGAAAAAAATTGGGAGAGAGACGTCTACCCTTGATTTTTATAGCGCCTATTATGATGATTATATGAAATCCACTCCAACCATTAGATGTCATGCCTAAATTCAGGTCTTGGGCCCAAAAATAGGCCGGTCCCTAATTCAGATGGGCCACACCAAGGGGAACAGTTTGGAGGGTGAGTGTTGCCCTGTATAATATTTCCAATCATGTCGTCCAGCTAAATTACGGATGGAGCTAAGTTTTAGGCCCTAGGCCCAACAGAGGGTGACGCACCAAGTGGTTGAGGTGTAAACATCAAGGGTGGGGGGCCCACCCAAACTGCCGACCCCCTTGCTTGCACGACCAACCCAAGTCATCATGAAGAAATCTAAGGGAAGGTACACTAATGATAATTACTTAGGGCCCGTTTGGGAGCTTGTATTTGGAATGCATTGGATTCCAAATCACAAATCAAGGTGATTCTAAATCCTCAATTGTGTTTGGTAGGTTGTAATCAAAATGCATTGGAATTTAAAAATAGAAATGCATTGAAACTTTGTAGCATATTTACAGGAATTTGAATTTGATTACTAAATCAACTTTAATATCCCTAATTAGTATGCGTTTGTAATATATAACAGAATCATTGTAATAAGCCCATTGAAATATATGCTTTTAGTCAAAAATGACAAAAATCCTAAACTTAGGTGGGGCACAAGCATACGATCACAAATGAGTGACTCGCCAACACTTTTTAACCATTGATTTACATGGCCAATGTTTAGACCATTTGGATAATTCTATTGATGTAATTTAGTGATGCAACCAATAATTTGATTGTTTTAGGGTATCATTAGTGTGTCGCATGGTAATTTTAGTGATGCAACCAACAATTTGATTGTTTTGGGGGTATCATTGGTGTGTCACATGTATAATAGATTAGTAGCCTAGTGACACTCTTGTTACACATACGACTCTCCTACCTTTAAAACAGAGCCAAAAAAGGCATGTGGTTCCAAATCACAACAACGGGGAGAGATTTCAAAACACAACAAAACTGTGTATTTTAAATACCTTCGATTCCAAATGCCTCCCAATCCATACTGCTAAACGAATTTTAGATTTCCAATGCACTCAAATCCACACTGCAAAACAAACCCTTAGGGGTCGTTTGGCACCAAAGACTTAGGGTGATTTGAGGGTATTTCGAATCCATCGGTCGTTTGGCAAAGTGGATTAGAGGGTATTCCGAATTTAGGGGTTTTCAAATCCTCACTCTTGGTGAGTTTTGCATTCCCACCCTTTTGCTTGGATTACCAATCTTTTTTTTTTTTCTTTTTTGCTCATTTTTAAAGGCAGGAGAGTCACATGTTTAACACGCGTCACTAAGCTACTACTATTGTACACATGGCCAGTTGATGATATCCCAGAACAATATAATTATCAACTGCATCACTAAAATTACATCCATAGAATGACTTTAGTAGCCCAAACATTGGCCATGTAAATCAAAGATTAAAAAAACGTTGGTTAGTCGCTCGGTTGTGATCCTTTACTGGTGGCCCATCCAAGGCTTCGAATTTCATCATTTTTTGCCAAGGTATATATTCCAATGGGTTTATTACAATCATTATATCAAATATCACATATTTATACTAATTAGAGATATTAAAGTTGATTTAGTAATTAAATTCAAACTCATGTAAATATACTACATAATTTAAGTGATAGCTATTTTTTGGATTAGAGGGGATTCTAAATCCAGAGTGCAAAACACAACCGGAGAATTTTGAATCGAAGGTATTCCAAATCTAGGACATTTCCAATCTGGGTATTCTGAATCCACAATGCCAAACAAGGCCTTAAATTAATGAGGTAGCATATTGAAAACATTTTTGAAAAGGTACCAGAATGCAAATTCTATATTAAGTAGGTAGTTTTCTATAAAATCCCCTAAATAATACATAATTCACATCTAACCGTCCAAATTGAGATGCATCATCAACCACAAAAAAAAAAATACCAATTTGCTTACATAATTAATTTGTTTCTGTGCACTGGGCGGTGAACTAAAAATAGCCAAAATTACTACTTCAAAATTTTAAGTTGACAAAAAAAGGAAAATTGGAGTTAAAATTGTTCAAACAATCTGATTTTTGGGGTGGTGCCATTCTATAGTGGCTCCCACAATTTGGATGGTTTATTCTAAGTTAATGCATCATACCTATCAATTTTTTCAGTTCATGTGTATCAACAATCACACTCTACCGGAGTACTTTTCAGCCATTGCTTGCTGGGCTATTCCTTTTAGCTTTCTCCCCCTCAAAAAAGTTTGGAGGTCTCGGATCCTGGTTAAATAACCACAATAACCCTTGGGAGCAAAAATATTTGACACTCAGAGTGTGACAAACAATAGTCAAACACATAGAAATTGCACATTGTTGGTGTTATGTGCACATGGGACCTGCATGTACATAACACCAAGAACTGGGCCCAAATGCATGTAACACTGACACATCATGTATAAGTATTTCAAATTATGTTGTACACCCCATGTGTATTATGCTTATTTGATTATTTAACTATCAGACTGGTGAAAATCTAAATGGTGATGAAAACGAATAATAATAATAATAATAATAATAATAATAATAATAATCTGATGATCATATTTCAACTAACAAATTTCAGGAATCCTACGTTAGTATTGCTCACCAATCTGATTTTGGGACTTCCAGAATGGTTTAATTTGAGTTAACGCATGCCACGTGCACATTTTTTAGGGCGTGTGTATCATCTGTAGTATCAAAAACATTTTTGCTTTTCGAAGGAGAGAGAGAGAGAGTAGCAGAAGCAGGGAGCTATGAGCAACCACAGACGGACAGACTGCCATTGGATTCAATGAGGTTGGGGCCAGTGGATGGCATACGAAGGAAACACAGAATACGCCCATTTGCTTAGCCGTTTTTGTGTATTAGGTCAGGGTTTTTTTAAACAAGATGTTTTATAGATGAACGTGTATAATGTTTTATACACCACATATCATACATAAGGGCATTAATCCGTATCTTTGGAATTACACAGAATATTAAACGTTTTTATGAAAATACAGTAAATAGAGATATAATACGCATATTTGCTAATTATGGGTACATCTAAGAGTTCTTAGCTCCTGAAGAAATAGATGGAACAGAGAAAATAGGCCAGAGCTGTTCTCACCAGTATTTTGATCTTCTATGCACTGGAACACTGTTTCCAGGCAATGTCTATGTTGTGCCATAATCATCTCATTGTCTGGCATGAAAGAGAAGTTGCGTATGATATTCGAAGCAGCAACAGCACACACATGCTTTTCTGCTCGTCCTTCTTCATCCACATTAAAAAGACCATCTTCATCATACCACCACTCCAACGAACGATTCTTGGAGCCCTTACTAACCGAGTTCTCTGAATTGGACAAGCTGGTTCCAGAGCAGCCAAAGAAGAAAAACCTGTCTTCAGGTTCCTGACTTGGAATTTAAAAAGCATGCCATTTGCAGATTGGCAATCCACGTAAAAGAACAGAAGAAATCATGTTAGATTACCTGTGGTGGGAGAAAGGATGGTCTGGGCCCTTCACCTCATACTCATTTCCAAACCCTGTAACTACAGAATTCTCACCCAACAATCTGACCCTGGGTGGCTTTGTGGTGTCTTTAGGAAAAGCAATGTCACGCCAGTCATCAACCTGTCTTGCAACAATGTTGTTTTGTTGTGTCAAAATGAATTGGCAATGCAGAAATTGAGTTCCAGAAAGACCAATAGAGTAGGTGAATGGAAGTTTCAAAGTTAACAAATGGAAAGCCCTTAAAAGTATCATGACCTGATACACCATGACATGAACAGGGTCTCGATAATTAACACCCATTCCATAAAAGTGGATACCATGGCTCACCTATCTAGACCATTGATCTGATGGGTATTCAGAGTCAACAGGGAGGCCTAAAAGTCCCCCTTGATAGGAAGATCCTAACCTCCCAACCAGTGGCATACAAATGGAGGTTACAAAAATAAAATAAAAAATACAGCAATTGCCTGGGGCAAAAGGACAAAGATTGGATAGTTGAGAATCTTTAGGGATGCCCCCATCAAATAGCAGAGCCACCATACCAGATCAAAGGTCTGGATCATGGATGATCAGTAGAATCTAACATGAAAACATCTGAATTCTGTAAAAATCAGTATACTAGCTTTCTTGGGGATAAGCTTCTTAGGAGGGTGTCCGAAGAAGACAAGCAGCAGCATAGGCAAAATTAAACCAACAAGAGAAATATAGAAGTCAACAACACCTACAACTTGGAGAAGAGCATCCAGCAAGCCAGGTATTTTAGCAAGAGGTGTTGCATCCCGACGCATTTCATCCTTCTCTTTGAAGGAGAGCAATGTAAGGGTATTTAGTGCCCATGTCAATTCGCTCTTCAGCCCACTTTGCAGAGCCAGGACTATCCTTTTGTTATTTTGGTCTGTAAAATAATAAATAAGATCCATCTGTGAGATATTTTATGGTAGAACTTATTTGTTAACAAGAAAGATTTACTTAAAAGAGTACAAAATACTTCCAAGCAGTCGGCTATTTGCCTATTACACAATTAAGGAATTAGAAGATCCTAATCCAAGGCTATGCATCCTTGGGCTGATATTGCAGGCTTCGCTGTGGATCATCGTATGCGAAAACAGTTATGTAACGGTAACGGTTGTAACCGTTACGCGTTTATGGCCATTACAACAAAAAAAAAAAAAAAAAAAAGACCCGTAATGGCCCGTAACGATTCCAAAACAGATTTTTTTCAATTAAAAAAACGGGGGGGGGGGGGCGGGGGCGGGGGGTGGCGTTACAACCCGTATCTTAACAGTAACAGCGATGGCCACCATTGCTGTTATGGAACGCCTTGTGGTGTATTGGCCATGCCAATAAATTTGGAAGATCCTACCATCCAAATTTGGCCATTTCAGTAGAATGCTACCTTGTTGTGTATTGGCCATGCCAATAAATTTGGAAGATCCCACCATCCCATTTCAGTAGAATGCTAACCATTGTTGCATTTCTTTTCTTAACCATCTTTCATTCTATTGACGTCACATACCTATGAAACTAGAGGGAAGTATTTATTAAACCAGCTACTCAATTGGCCGCATGACACAGCAAAGTGTTGGGCACTTGGAAGCATGATGTGACAGCATAGAGGCTACACCATAGCCTTGGCCATTTTTTGCTTTACATGTACATAATAGAAAGCGTTTGCATGGCATGAGTGTAGAACGCTCTAGAGTAGGCTACACATTTGAAGAATCTTGAATAGATCTCTAGAGAATTGTAGAGTTCCCTAGCATATGTTTTGTAGCTAGGCATGTTTAGATAGTCTAGAAATTCCAAAAGGTTGCCAAGCCGTTGGACAAATGCTAAAGGGTTTTTACCCCAAGCAAACCCACTGTTTCGTGGGAGTGCCACCATAGCGTCACTTTTCAAAACATTATTTTTCTACACCGGAAAACTCCGTTTGCCTTTTTCTCGGATGAAAATGCCCATAATCACCTTTTCCAATTTTCTATGCACATGTACTCCTTTTATCATTACTCTCTAGAAGAAACTCTTACCTCAGAAAAATGGGTTATTCTTCTTCTTTTACCTATTATATTGAACTGAGCTTGTTTGAAAAGAAAATGAGAGGAAATTAGATGAAAAATTATAAATATTCCATTTTTAAAATATGGGTTCTTCTTTTTTCCCAAAAGATCGTGCTTAGATGGGTCTTTTGCTAAGAAACAAATAGAAGAAAAGAAAAGAGAAGAATAGATTATAAATATATATATATGTATATAATAAAAATAAAACCTCCACTTTTAGAAGATGGGTTCTTTTTTCTACAAAGATTATGCTTAGATACGCCTTCTTGGAAAGAAACTTATATAAGGAGATGAGAGAGATCAAAAACTATACCATTAGAAGATAGGTTCTTCTTCTTTCTTCAAAAGATTAGGCTTAGATTGGTCTTTTGCCAAGAGTTATACCTTAGGTCCACTTTTGGAAGGTCAAATTATGTCTAAATGAGATTATTCCATAGTCATTCGAAAGTTTGTCGAATTATCTTTCCAACGAGCCTAAGATCACCCCGATCCAACCTGTAACGAGAGAGTTATGAGTGTTTTAGCAGGACCAGGTGATGTATTGTTCAAACCGCAATCATGGTTTTGGGATCACTTTTGAAAAGTCAAACAAGTATCCAAATGAGGTGATTCGAAATCCATTTGAAAGTCGTATAACTATCTTTCCAACGAGAACAAGATCACCCCGATCCGACTTGTACCAAGGGAGTTATGACCGTTTTCATGGAACCACACGATGCATTGTCCAAACTACGATCGTTGTTTTGTCCAAATTGTAATTTGGATTTTGGGCCCATTTTTGAAAGGTCAAACGATCTCCAAATGAGCTAATTTCAATGCCATTTGAAAGTTCATCAAATTACCCTTCCAACAAGCACAAAATCGCCCCAATACAACTAATAACGATGGAGTTATGCCCGCATCTGTGAGACTGCGGACTGCATGGTGGGAACCGTGATTACTGTTTTGTCCAAATGTTGATCACGGTTTATACAAAATGTTGATCGTGGTTTGAACGCAATTTCTGTTGTGCACCGTGTGATCTCACAGAAACGAGCATAACTCCCTTGTTATTGATCCAATCAGGGTGATCTTGTGCTCGTTGGAAAGATAATTCGACAAACTTTCAGATGGCTTTGGAATCAACTTATTTAGAGACTATCGCCCTTTAACGCGATCCACCCCTCAAAGCAGCTCGCTACGCAAAGGGTCAAGAATTCATCAAGGCCCTTCTTCCTTCCACCCAAGGCGTTCCGTATCCATTACGATATGCCCATAAAGGACGATACATATAGGTAATGGCCATGACTGTTACGGGATACAAGGATGAAATGGGGTGGTTGGATTTTTGTGATAGTATCATCCGTTACGATGACCGTAAAGACCATTACAGGGCATAACGACCATTACCCTCGTAACAGTCGAAAAACAACCACTTTTTTTCTATTTAAATCCATTTTTCTCCTTATTTTTTCACTTTTCTCATTCTAAAAACTATCATAAATCATTTTTATAATAGACTTTGACCAATCTTACTATAGTTATTAAGATTAAAACCTTAGATTGAAGTGATTTGAATAAATAGAAGCTCTGAGGACCTTTTTTTTCACAAAATCGAAATAGTATTTATGCCTTTTTTTATGATTTCTAGTTATAATGCTTAATTGTGATATGTAAACATTAGAGACATATAATCATACTCACAAATTCACTAGACAGCACGATGCAACACTCTCACCAAAGACTGGACTGTTACACTACCATAAACAAGTTTTTTTTTTTTTTTAAATGAATACTTATTTGGAATAATTACATTATTTTAGATTTACTAGATATTTTTTTCAAAATTTTTTGAGCAAAAGAAAATTTTCAATTGTTATGAGAGTCGAAATGGTTGTTACACCCCCGTATCGATAATGGTGGTGACCATTACGACCACCGTTACCGATACAGAATACCTTGCTTCCACCTCCATTTCTCCGTAGCACAACTCTCCTACTGACCTTCGTCCAAGAACCCTCCTCCCCATTTCCTTCGTCGACAATCCCTCCTCCACCTTCGTCCAGGTAATCTAGCTGACCAACCCCTTTTCATTTTCCTGCTTGTTTTCCCCCCTATGAACTCCCTAGCATAGCTCCACCATCTGACCCTTCTCTTATGCCCCCTTTTCGTCTCCACACCATCGAATTCGTATATGTCAAAAAAAATTCCAGTCAGCTCAGAGCCCCTCAAACACATTCCGGTCAACTTTCCCCACGCCCCTGCACGCCAAATGCTTTGTAGATTGTCATAGAAAACAAATCAAGTGAGGCCAATCACCAACTTCTTATACCAAATCCCCTAAGGCCATTTAATAATCATATAGATCCACAAAACTGGGAGGCACGAACACTAGGTTTTTTAAAATGACTATTGAAAGCACACCTTAAACCTGGTAGTAAGGATCTTTGCTAAAATCTTATAGGGACTCTCGATCAAGGTATTCCGTATCAGTATTGGTTGGCGTAACGATGCCCACCGATACCGATACGGATACGGGGGCGTAACGGCCTGTAACAGTGCTTTTTTTTTTGCCAAAAAAATATGAAAAAATATGGATTAAATTCAGAATATTCCAAACATTCCAAATATGCATTCATTTATAATTTGGAACATGTTTATGGTGGTGTAACGGTC
The DNA here is from genome assembly GCA_030180095.1 of Magnolia changhungtana. Taxonomy (NCBI): domain Eukaryota; kingdom Viridiplantae; phylum Streptophyta; class Magnoliopsida; order Magnoliales; family Magnoliaceae; genus Magnolia; species Magnolia changhungtana. The sequence continues at coordinate 21,898,464 of JASAUF010000600.1, read as the reverse complement.
CACTCTTTGGTAAGAAGTTGTATCGGTCTGCCTGATGAATTTATGAACCTGACAACCTAGTATTGGCTATAGATCTTTTATATTTAATTATCTAACTATATAATATCAATATAAATTAATTAGAATGAATCTAATAACAAAATATCTCATATTTCATATTTGTAGGTATTGGTATATTACATACCTTGTGACTTGTGTACGTTTTATTTCAATATACTATCTAGGGACTTTTATGTCCTATTATGTAATTCATATATCTAACAAATTAATATAATTCTTCACAATAAATCTTAAGAAAAAATTTGAAATTATATTCAAGTAAATATAGTGTTGTCGATTTAGAGCTGATTTAGTGAATCATTCGATACCCCAAATCAATGTTAAATTCATGCAATCTATTGGCACTTATCTCACTAATGGATTGATGGATATTTATTGAATAGTGAAGAAGGAAAAATATCAAATGATCATATTTCAAAAAAACAAGTGTTTGCAAATTAACGGTGAGAATCATTTAAACAATTTAATTTTGGAATTATGACTTGGCAACAATAGTGCCATAATTTAATTTATTAATTTTGAGTTAATGTATGCCTCATGGACAATTTTTACGGCCATGTACATAGGGCCCACCATGATGTATTGTATATCAATGACATCCATCTGTTTTATCAAATCATTTTAAGGCATGGTCCAAAAATAAGGTAGATCCAAATCCAAGGTGGACCACTAGTGGGTGAGGCCTTGAAATTGGGGTCCACCTTGATGTATTTGTATATCCGTGCCGTCAATCTATTTTGCCAACTCATTTTAAAGCATGATCCAAAAAACCAGGTAGATTTAAATCTTAGGTGAACCACTAGTGAATGACGCACTGAACATAGGACCCACCTTGATGCATTTGTTGCATATCCATGTTGTCCATCCTTTTTGCCAACTCATGGTCCAAAAAATGAGGCAAATCCAAATCTTTGGTGGACCACACAATAGGGATTGAATTCCCACAATTAAAACTTATATCATTATTATTATTATTATTATTATTATTATTATTATTATTATTTGTTAATATTATTTTTTAAGTTTCGAACTTGTGTTTTCCACTTTTCCTTGATCCAGGTCCATGCAACCTTATCAATAGTTTCAATGGTAAATAAACATTACAGTGGGTCATAATAGGTTTTTAACAGTGGACATTCATTCCTACCATGCGGTCCACTTGAGATCTGGATCTACTTCATTTTAGGGACCATGCTTTGAAATGATCAAGAAAAACTTATGGGTGGCATGGATATATAATATAACACATAAATCAAGGTGGACCACATGCACAAAAACAATGCAAGTGCAAGGTGGACATTCAATCCTACTGTGCGGTCCACTTGAGATCTGGATCTGCTTCCTTTTAAGGACTATGCCTTGAAATGATCAGGAAAAACTGATGGGTGGCATGGATATATAATACAACACATAAATCAAGGTGGGCCGCATGTACTAAAATAATGCAAGTGCACTAAGCGGCATACACCACAGACTATCGATAAAATAAGGTACGTGGCTGTAAAACAGCCACGCCAAGTGCGGATTAGCTACCTACAGTTTTGAGTAGCGAGACACGCTACTGAAGTGACGTCACCAAGTTCCGTAGGCCCCACCATAATGTATGTTTTATATCCACACCTTCCATCCCTTTGTAGAGATCATTTTAGGGCAATATCCAAAGAATGAGTTAAATCCAAAGCACTAGTGGACCCCAGCACAGAAAACTGTGGGGACAGTGACGCCCACCATTAAAAACTTCTAAAGGCCACGAAAGTTTTAGATCAAGCTGATATCTGCGTTTTACCTTATTTCATGTCTTTTTTAACTTTTGAACGGGTTGGATTTCAAATAAAAATTATGGTGGGCCTTAGGATAGTTTCAACAGTGGGAATCACTCTCCCCACTGTTTTCTGTGGTGGGGTCCACTACATCTTTTTATCTGCCTCAATTCTTTGGCTCATGCCCTAAATAATATCTCAAAATGGATGGACGGTGTGGATACAACACATACATCATGGTGGGGCCCACAAAACTTGGTGACGTCACTTCAGTAGCCGACTCGCTACTAACCTGTCAGTATCCAGCCATGCCCCCCATTCATTTTTTTTGAGACTGCGACAAAGGGAGAGAGAAATGAGAGGGAAAAATAAAAATAAAAATAAAATGAGAAGGAAAGAAAGGGAAAACGAGAGAGAAGGAGAAAACGAGAGGGAAAATGAAAGAGGGTGGAGAGGGAGTTGCACCAGAGGGGAAAGAAGAAGAAGAAGAAGCAGGAGGAGGAGCTGCAACGCACCGCGAGGAGTTGCAGCAGCGCCGCAATGAATTGCAGCATCGCCACGGAGAAGAAGAAGAAGAATAAGAGGAAGATGAGGAAGCGAGAATAAGGTTAGTTTTTTTTCGTCTTTTCTTTTCTTTTTTTGTTTTTTCTTTTCTTTTCTCTTCTTTTTTCATTTTTTCTTTTCTTTTCCTTTTTTTTTTTTCATTTTTTCTTTTCTTTTAGGGTTACTGCCCGTAACAACGGTTACGGGCTCGTAACGGCCGTTATGCCTTGTAACGGCCGTTACGGCCCCGTAACGGCCTTTTAGGTTCCGTTTTTTGCACCTCTCCATTTCAGCCCCGTATCGCGTAACGGTAACCGCCGTTACCGTTACGTATCGGCCATTATGGCCGAAACGTAACCGATTTGGGATACCCTACTCTCGATAAGATTAATAGTCCTAAGATCTTTTAGGCTCTCCACACCTTCAATCTTCGGAATGATAGCTATAAAGGAAGCCCCAGGCCCAAACGATAGTCTACTCCTATTGAAGAATTCTGAAATAAATTCAACCACCTCCATCTTCATGATGTTCCAAAAATCCTGAAAGAAGACCATAGGAAGGCCCTGGAGCGTCTCTACCTAGCGAACCCAATGCAACTTTGATCTCATCCTCCGAAACTAGCCTCTCAAGCGCGTACGCATTCACTTGGTAATAACTTCCTATAGAACTAAACCATGAATCGTACACCTTGGATTTTTCTTCAACCCTTTGTCCGTACACTTCTATACTGCCACTTCTATTAAATCTTGCTCTAGCGTTAATATAAAATAAATTTATTTAAAATAAAATTTAAAAAAAAATTGTGTGTTCTTGTCCCCTTTTTTTAACCAGACTGCCCTTGATCTTTATCTCCACTTAACTCCTCCTTTCAAGGTATTCAATATCCGTTATAATATAGCCGTAAAGGCCAATACGTATAGGTAACGAGCATGACTGTTATGCGATACGGAGGTGAAACAGGGCAATTGGTTTTTTTTTGGACCATATCGGCCGTTACGGCCATTACAGGGCACAACGACCATTACCCTTGTAATAATAGCTACTTTTTTTCAATTTAAATCCATTTTTCTCCTCAATTTTTCACTTTTCTCAATCCAAAAACTTTGTAAGATTATTCTACAGTAGATTTAGACCACTCTTACTATAGTTTTTAGAATTAAAACCGTAGATTGAAGCGATTTGGGTGAAAAAAAGCACTGAGGGCTACTATTTATGCCTTTTTTCAATTTCTAGTTCTAATGCTTGATTGTAATGTGTAAATATTAGAGGCACATAACCATGTTCATATATTCACCAAACAACTAGATATAACACTCTCACCAAAGATTGAACCGTTATGCAATCATAAACATATTCAAAATAAATACATGTTTGGAATATTTACATTATTCTGGATTTTCTAAATATTTTTTTAAAATTTTTCGGACAAAAAAAAAAAAAAAAAAAAAAACTATTATGGGGTCGTAACGGTCATTATACCCCCGTATCAGCCGTTATGGCCGATACCTGTATCGGTAACGATGGTGACCATTATAGCCACCATTACTGATACGGAACAACTTGCCTTCTTTACTCCACATGCGTACTCAATGATGTTGTGAGCTTTCATTATATAGCCACATCAATCTCATGGATTTCCTTGAGAAAATTGTCCATGTCAACTTCCCCATCCCTAAGAACCTCTTTCTTGCAATGATTGATCTTCATTTTTAGCCTCAACGCTTAATTTGTGAAACCATCCACTTTTCCCATTCTATGATTCAGCCTCCCCACAAGCCAAATTAGCTTTGACATCAATCTCATGGATTTCCTTGAGAAAATTGTCCATGTCAACTTCCCCATCCCTAAACCTCAATCCATTCCTTTTCTCCCTCGTTCCATACTTCAAAGGGAAAAACTTCTCATCCTCCATGATTTATCCCTCACTATATGTTAATCTTTGATGACTCCTGAAACTTTGAACATTTAGTTCCAGATGCCTTCAAGAGGTTATCAGCAAACAGTGTTACCAATCTCCCCAAAGCCTTTCTTCAATCCATCTCTTCTCCGATCTCGACATTATTGACCACTCTAGGTATATACATGTGCATTTACTTAGAAAATAGAGATGAGGTAGACAATCAGCCCCCCTAATTTAAGCCTATCAAAAGCCCAGCCCAACCTTTATTTTCCAAGAACTGCGCCAGTCAGGAGTAAGTTGGTACAAGTTGAAGGCTCGAAAAAGGCAGGGGAAAACCTAAAAGGATGTAGGTGGAGGCGGTAAAGATTTTTTTTTTTTTTTTTTTTAAGGACTGATAACCCATGATCTAACTGAAGGCATGGCCCTTGATAGAGTGGAATAGCGGGAAAGGATTCATGTAACCAACCTCAATTACTTGTGATAAGGGTTTGATGATGATGATGAAAAAAGAAATAAAAAAGAAAGAAAGAATTCGAACGGCGGAAACTCAAAAATAAAATTAAGATGGAAAGAAGAGATGATCACAGCGGTTCTGCCAAACACGAAATCAGAAGAGAAATAATTGAAAGAGGAAAAGAAGTGGAGAAATGTAGAGAAACTGACCGGCGAAAGAGCTGTGGACTTGGAGAGAAGGGCCGAGCAGCGTAGGAGGAGCGGCAGAATCACCTGATCCCGCTACTGCGGCGGCAGCCGCGGCAGCGTTGCTGCCGAAAGGACGGCCGCGCTTCGACGCCGCGTTCCCGGCGCTGCCCGCTGCTCCGGCCATCTTGCTCTGATCCCTTTTCTGCATTTTTTCCCTCTATTTCCTCTCTCTTCCTGAGAGCGCAAAACATCCTCTCCTCTCTCTCTATAGGAATTTCGAACTCTTCCCTCGCTCGTGCGGACGTAGCGCTTGTGTGAGAGGTCCGAGACTGGGGAAACGGATTGGCTACTCCCCTGCCACCAGCCAATGGCTGATGGTCGGTGCTCTGTGGGCCCCACCATGATGTATGTGTTTCATCCATGCCTTTCATTTATTTTTCTATATCATTTTAGGGTATGAGACAAAAATCGAGATATATCCAAATCTCAAGTGGATCACATTACAGAAAACAGTGTTGAATGAATGTATACCATTAAAAACTTTTTGGGGGCATAAAATTTGTAGATCAATCTGATCTTCGTTTTTTCCCTTCATCTGGATATTTATGACCTAATCAACAGATTGGATGTCAAATAAACAATACATTAGGCCTTAGGAGGATTTAAATGGTGGATATCCAATCAATATTGTTTTCCTTTGGTGTGGTCCACCTGAGACTTATATCCCTCTAATTTTTAGCATAAAAACCTAAAATGATATTTAAAAATGTATGAACATCATGGATGAAACACCTAAAATGATAATGGTGGGTCCTACAAGCACTGACCATCAGCCACGGGCTGGTGCCAGGGGGAGTAGCCAATCCGTTCTACTCCCCCTGCCACCGGCCAATGGCTGATGGTTGGTGTTATGTGGGCCCCACCATGATGTATGTGTTTCATCCATGACATCCATCTATTTTTATAGGTCATTGTATGGTATGAGACCAAAAATGAGATATATCCCAATCTCAAGTGGACCACATTACAAGTGACAATGTTGAATGAACGTTGACCATTAAAAACTTGAGAAATTTACCACTGTACAGCCCATTTATGACCCATTTAAGCCCACCCCATTTTACCTCACTAGAATAAGCCCCAGCTGTATGGACAACTTGCCAAAGGTAAAAATGCCCCTATTTTTCAGCATTTTGATAAAGTCAAGGGATTCATATAGCTACGAATTACAACCGTAGTGATAACCATAGCAATAGTCCGCTGATTGTGGGGGGATGGCGAGTTGGTTAGAGATGGGCCTATGGCTACAGATTATAACCGTAGCCATAACTGTAATGCTATACACTTTTTTCTCTCTTTTTTTTATTTTTTTATTTTTATTTTTTACATGGAAAACTTTGTTCTACCTACATTTTTCTCTAATACATATTTATATAAATATGTATATATAAGCATATAAAAAAAAATTCTCTCTTTTTTTCATTTCTTTCTTTATTCATTTAACAAGAATATCTTTTAAACCAAAATTAGTTACCTGACGTACCACATATGATTTTGGGGTAGGAGAAGCTACTTTAGCCAACCAGCTTGGTTATTTTCCAAGATGCCATCAGGTCGATAGTCAAAAATCCATTTCCCTTCACTTCACAGTGAATTCCATGCATTTCGCGATCAATTCCCTTCACTTCATGGTCAATTCCCTTCACTTCATAGTCAATTCCATTCATTTCATGGTCAATTCTCTTCACTTCATAGTCATTTCCATGCATTTCACAATCAATTTCAGCGATTCCCCTTCACTTCACGGTCAATTCCCTTCACTTAACGGTCAATTCGATGCATTTCATAGTCAATTCCAATGATTCCATTTCATTTCACGATCATTTCGACCCATTTCACGGTCAATTCCCCTCACTTCACGGCCATTTCCATGCATTTCACTGTCAACTCGCTTCACTTTACGGTCATTACCATGCATTTCACGGTCAATTTCGAGGATTCCGTTTCATTTCATGGTCATTTCCATGCATTTCACAGTCAATTCCCTTCACATCACGGTCATTTCCATGCATTTTACGGTCATTCCGGCGATTCTGTTTCATTTCACGGTCATTTCCATGCATTTCACGATCAATTCTCTTCACTTCGCGTTCATTTCTATGCATTTCATGGTTAATTCCCTTCACTTCACAGTCATTTCCATGCATTTTACGGTCAATTCTGGTGATTCTATTTCATTTCACGGTCATTTACATGCACTTCACGGTCATTTCCTTTCACTTCACGGTCAATTCCTTTCACTTCACGGTCATTTCCATGCATTTCATAGTCAATTCCCTTCACTTCACGATCATTTCCATGTATTTCACGGTCAATTCCGGCGATTTTGTTTCATTTCACGGTCATTTCCATGCATTTCACAGTCAATTCCCTTCACTTCACGGTCATTTCCATGCATTTCACGGTCAATTCCCTTCACTTCACGGTCATTTTCATGTATTTCACGGTCAATTTCCTTCACTTCACTGCCATTTCCATGCATTCACGGTCAATTTTGGCGATTCCGTTTCATTTCACGGTCATTTCCATGCATTTCACGGTCAATTCCCTTCACTTCACGGTCATTTCCATGCATTTCACGATCAATTCGCTTCACTTCATGGTCATTACCATGCATTTCACAGTCAATTCCGGGGATTTCATTTCATTTCACAGTCATTTCCATGCATTTCACGATCAATTCCCTTCACTTCATGGTCATGTCCATGCATTTCATGGTCAATTCCAGCGATTCCGTTTCATTTCATGGTCATTTCCATGCATTTCATGGTCAATTCCCTTCACTTCACGGTCATTTCCATGCATTTCACGGTCAATTCCCTTCACTTCACGGTCATTTCCATGCATTCCATGGTCAATTCCCTTCACTTCACGATCATTTCCATGCATTTCACGATCAATTCCGGTGATTCCGTTTCATTTCATGATCATTTCCATGCATTTCACGTCAATTCCCTTCACCTCACAGTCATTTCCATGCATTTCATGATCAATTCCGGCGATTTCGTTTCATTTCACAGTCATTTCCATGCATTTCACAGTTTTTTTTTTTCTAAACAAACAAGCTAAAATATAGGACAACTACTTCATTACAAGTCGTATTTTGTATCAAGAAATTTATTTAGGAGAGGGAAATCTGGCATATCTTGTTAGCTTGAGGGGAGGCATTGGAATTTCCTTTGCCTTCAACACAAATGATCTGCACTCAATTATAATTAATTTATAAGGAACTTATATATTAATCGGGTTCATGTTAGGTCAGGCAAACCGAGACCTCAACCCGAGCGCCACCCAAGTTTTATCAGGTTGGTGTTTGTATGGCCCAACCCCAAGACCAAACCCGATACATCCTGCCCAAGCCCAACCCAATGTCGGGTCGGTCACAAGTTGGTCGGGTTTAGCCCACCCAACTTTCAGCCCTAAAATCATATATGGTACATCAAGTAACTAATTTTGGTTTAGAAGATATTCTTGTTATATGAATAAAGAAAGAAATGAAAAAAAGAAATAAAAAAAATTTATATGCTTATATATACATATTTATATAAATGTGTTAGAGAAAAATGTAGGTAGAATAAATTTCTCCATGTAAAAAAAAAAAAAAGTGCATAGGGGTACGATTATAGCTACGGTTATAATCCGTAGCCATAGATCGCTGATTGGGACAACGAGTTAGGGTGGAATCATAGAATCCGCGATTGATCGCCGATCGAGACAGCGACTTGCGGTGGAATCGTGGGATCCACGATTGGTCGCCGATCAAGACAGAGACCTGCGGTGGAATCGCGGGATCCGCAATTGATTGCCAAGCTACGGTTATCTATGGCTACGGATTATAACCGTAGCTATAGCCGTATCCCTATGCACTTCTCTCTCTCTCTCTCTTTTTTCATGGAGAATTTTATTCTACCTACATTTTTCTCTAGCACATATTTATATAAATATGTATATATAAGCATATAAAAAAAAATTATCTTTTTCTTTTCTTTTCTTTCTTTATTCATATAAAAACTAAAATTAGTTACTTGCGTATCATATATGATTTTAGGGCTGAAAGTTGGGCGGGTTCAACCCAACCAACCTGTGACCGACCCGACATTTGGTTGGGCTTGGGCATGATGTATCAGGTTTGGTCTTGGGGTTGGGCCATATAAACACCAACCCGATAAAACTTGGGTTGGGCTCGGGTTGCCTGACCCAACACGAACCCAATTAATATATAAGTTCCTTATAAATTAATTATAATTGAGTGCAGATCATTTGTGTTGAAGGCGAAGGAAATTCCAATGCCTCCCCTCAAGCTAACAAGATATGCCGGATTTCCTCTCCCAAATAAATTGCTTGATACAAAATACGACTTGTAATGGAGTAGTTGTCCTATATTTTAGCTTGTTTGTTTAGAAAAAAAAATGAACTGTGAAATGCATGGAAAGGACCGTGAAATGAAACGGAATCGCCAGAATTGATGGTGAAATGCATGGAATTGATCGTGAAATGCATGGAAATGACCGTGAAGTGAAGGGAATTGACCGTGAAATGCATGAAAATGACCGTGAAATGAAACGGAATCGCCGGAATTGACAGTGAAATGCATGGAAATGACCGTGAAGTGAAGGGAAATGACCGTGAAATGCATGGAAATGACCGTGAAGTGAAGGGAAAAAATACCGTGAAATGCATGGAAATGACCGTGAAATAAAACGGAATCACCAGGATTGACCATGAAATGCATGGAAATGACTGTGAAGTGAAGCGAATTGACAGTGAAATGCATGGGAATGACCGTGAAGTGAAGGGAAAAGACCGTGAAATGCATGGAAATGATAGTGAAATGAAACGGAATTGCCAGGATTGACCATGAAATGTATTGAAATGACCGAGAAGTGAATGGAAATGACCATGAAATGAAACGGAATCATCGAGAAATGCATGGAAATGACCGTGAAATGCATGGAAATGACCGTGAAGTGAAGGAAAATGACCGTGAAATGCATGAAAATGATCGTGAAATGAAACGGAATCGCCGGGATTGACCATGAAATGCATGGAAATGACCGTGAAGTGAAGTGAGTTACCATGAAATGCATAGAAATGACCGTGAAGTGAAGGGAATTGACCGTGAAATGCATGAAAATGACCGTGAATCCAAACGGAATCACCGGGATTGACTGTGAAATGCATGGAAATGACCGTAAAGTGAAGGGAAATGACCACGAAGTGCATGGAAATGACCGTGAAGTGAAGGGAATTAACCGTGAAATGCATGGAAATGACCGTGAAATGAAATGGACTCGCCGGAAATGACCGTGAAATGCATGGAATTGATCGTGAAGTGAATGGAAATGACCATGAAATGCATGGAAATGACCGTGAAATGAAACGAAATTGCCGGAAATGATCGTGAAGTGCATGGAATTGATCGTGAAGTGAATGGAAATGATCATGAAATGCATGGAATTGACCGTGAAGTGAAGACATCAATTACTGCAAAATGATGTCTTCACCATTCATAATAAAATGACTATTACGAAAACATCATTTGCTACAAAATTTTGACAAAATATACAACACATCATTTACATCATTTCACTATGAATGTTTTACAGGACATCATTTACAACAATTTACAATATTTCACAAAATTTTCCAATTCTTCTCATGCCTAAGACAAATATATCATATTTTAGAGGTCACTCAGGCAATTATAGGCTATTGACTCCCTAAAGCTGGAAGTGAATTTGTAAGACCCGTATCCTAGACCGTACCATTCCGTAGACTCTCGCGGTCTTCCCGGTCGAATTCCGGCAACCTTCGACCCTTACCGGTATCTGCGCACAACCTTGATTTATATGTCGTTAACCCGAGTCGACTCAACCTAGGACTTGTATCCTTGCGACCGCACCGTCGCCGCGGTTCCGATGCCGCAACTCGCGCGCCGATCCGACTCTCTGATCAAGAGACGTGGGCCAGCGTTTGGTGTGAGGAAAACACCGCGCATTGCAAAATCCAAGAGAATCTCTACGATGTGTCACATCAATCCATCAATCCATCAATCCATCAACCCATCAATCCATCAAGGGTCAAGTACACATCCCTTTCACCTTTTCACAAATAAGCCTCAAAAGTCAAAAAGGTTCTTACATCACACATGCCTTCTTATACCTTTTGCCCAAAAAGTCAAAAAAAGGTGTCTTACACCCCATCACCACCACATCAACCATCCATCACTCATCTCCCTTTACAACAACCCTCTCTCTTCAATTGCAAAACTATTCCCAAGCAAAAGAAAAACCATACGTATGAGCCTCTCCCCATTTCTTCCAAGCTACAAGTGTGGCCCACCTTTCCCACCCTCTCATCTCCCATCTCAACCATCCAAATCTCATCTCCACCGTTGGAATCGAAGCTAAGGAGCTAAGGGACCCATAGGAGCAAGAAGATCGAACGGTAGGTGTTTTAATAGAGTAGTTTTCATTTCTTTTAAGATGGGCCAAGTGAGGCCAACCGATCAATGGTTTGGATCTCCCTTGGGACCCTAAAATGTGGCCGATGGCCCACTTTGATCATCATGATCATTCCATGATGGGGCCAATCTCCATGGACCCCATCATGATGTTTACTTTCTAGTTGATAAGGGTCATCTAGACCGTCTATTTTATTGGAGAAGGAATCTCCACCGTTGGATTGTGGTTTAATGGGCCCACATGTATTGGGACCCACCTTGATGTATGTTGAATGCAAGAGGGGCCCATAGTGACGGGGCCCCTCCATCCTCACCGATCTCTCTCTATCTTTTCCCCTCCCTCTCTATTTCATTTTCTTATGTGATCATGACATGGTTGTGTGGCTTGGATAGATCCCACCCTGAAGCATGTATTTTATCCAAATTATCTTCAAGTGGGGCCCACCTTACATATATTGTATTTACACCATCTATCAGTTAGTGGCCCACCTAAGCTGGGGCCACCTCAACGAAGGAACCACGACCAAACCGTCCAGCGTCCCTGGACGCTGGACGTCAGAGAAATACAAATATAAGCTTGGTTCAAGTTTTTTGTGTGGACCTCACAAATAGGCCCCACCTTGATATATGTGTTTAATCCACGCCGTTCATCCTGTTCCTTGCCTTGTTTTAGGCGTTGAGCCGAAAAATGAGGTCCATCCGATCATCAGGCGAGCCATACCATAGGAAACTGTGTTTCATACCGTTCAAAGCTTTTAAGGCCCACCTTGCTTTATCTACACTCCAAATATGTTGTACATTAGGCTTGTTTTGTGTATTTTGAGCCGTTGAATCTGTTGGACGGTGTGGATTTACCTAAAGCGAGCCCCACCCGAGGAAAACCGCAAGAAAACTGGTATTTAAAAAAAAGAAAAAAAAGAAGAAGAAGGGTAAGGACAGGCCTTCTGGGCCGACACATAAGATGGCGCAGCGCCGCTCATGGCACCCACGGCTCTGTCAGGCCCCACCATGATGTATATGTTTCATCCATCCCGTTCATTGGGTGGGCCCCTCCCTGGAGTGGGCCCCCTTCAAAAATCAGACCCATCCGGTACTTTAGCGGTCCACACCAAAGGAAACAATGTGAATTAAAGGTCTGCCATTGAAACCATTTTTGGGCCCACAGAAGTTTTGGATCAAGATGAAATTTGTGATTTCCTTTCACTGAGGTGGGACCACAATCAACGCCGGATGGCATGTAAACATTACGGTGGGCCCCACGTGGAGCCCACATGAATTATGTGTTTTACTCCACCGTCCGCTGGACGGTGGAGCCCGCTGTGCGTGCGTGTGCATGCTGTGCGTGCGTGTGGTGCATGCGCACATGTGATTATATATATATATTATTATATTATTATATTATATTATATTATTATATTGTGTATATATATATATATATATGTATGCATATGTTTATTATATCATGTAATATAATATACCTTATGGTGGACCCTCAAATGGACCTCCACCGTGATGCTTATGTTGCATCCAATCCATCTATCCGTTTTGAAGGATCATTTTATGGCATGAACTAAAGATGAGCCAGATCCATAGTCCAAGTGGACCCCACCTTGGCATGTTTTGAGGTCTATCTTAATGTATTTGTGATAGAGCATTGGGGCCCACTTTGACGTGGATGTAAGGCCCATGTCATTAGGCCATTTGATGTATTCTAGGGCCCATGGGTTAAGGCCCATTGAGATGTATTAGGGCCTATGGGTTGAGGCCCATTTGATGTACATATGGGGCCCAATTGGTGTGGCCCATTTATTACATATAAGACCCATGAGACTAGGCCCATTTGATATATCTAAGGCTCACGGGTTATGACCCATTGCAATGCGCATAAGGCCCATATGGTATGGCCCATTTGATGTATCTAAGGCCCAATGGGATGAACCTAAGGCCCATTGCAATGTGTAACCCCAACCTGGTTCATGTAATGATGTTTACGACGGGCAATGCCTTGGGAGCAATGTTGGTTTGACGTCCACATTGTCGAATAATGTTGGTTAAATGTTCGCATTATAATCCTCCCTAGGGCCCATTGTTAGGCCCATACTTGTAGGCCATCTAGGCCCATCTCCTTATGAACAACATCTATCCCATATAACATGTTTAGTATAGTCCCATGATTCATGATCATACGCATCATATGTATGCTTGGTATGAGAAGTGACTGATCATAGCATATGCCTTCTGGGCGATTGTTTAGGGGCTCCTGGTTGGCGGTGTGCCCCACATGAGCGCACGAGGCGCACGGATTCCGCATGACCGGATAGTGTGATTCATGCATTCGCATTGTGTGATATGGTTACTCACGCCCTAGCGACATCGTGGTCGTAGCCTCCACAGGGCATATCGTGGTTGGCGGATTGATACCGAAAATCTTGTTCTACATGGGGTCTATAGATATCCCCTGGGTGAAAGTCCCTAAACCCTTATGGTACCAAGAGGTTGCTCCAACGTCTAGACCGAGTGGGTGCAGGGAGCGCCGAGTGCCGACTACCGTGACAGGCAATTGCGCTTTCCACCGTGTCGTGGTCGGTTGGAAGGAGGTACGACCTTACCCGCCCGAGAGGAGGGGGCAATGCTTGGTCGAGTCCGACCGCCTCAGGAATGGGTCCGCTATCGATGAGCCGAGCCCGATATTGGCAAAGGGGTAGTGAGGTCTCTTCCACTTACCTTATTGCGCGCGATGGGCGGCAATCGGTTTAGAGTGTACTTAGACCCCATGATACCCCGTTGAGGCTGTATTGACATGTGGATTTAGATGAGGATTTGTATGCTTGAGATGCATTTCGCACCGCATGGCCTTGGCATGGCCGACATCATTCATGCCTTGCATCGTATAGCCTTGGTATGGCTAATGGTATTCATGGATTCACCAGCATGTTCCGCATTACTCTGATACTTCATAATTGCATTACTACCTTATGCACACACTTTCACCACCCTCTAAGCTTTCTATAAGCTTATGCACGACCGTTGCGTGCAGGTGACACGAGGACACAGCAATCACTGAAAGCGCGTGAGCGCAGGCCAGATCTTTTGGAGCTTTTTGTCCATTCTCATTGTATTTCCCTTTATGCTCATTGTACTTGTAAAGTTTTTGATCATAGTGGAAATGTGATGGAGTTCTTGGTTGTTGTTTATGGGTTATACCTTTGGTTATGCTTATTACGAATTAAACCGATGTTGAAAATCCTCCTCGTAGCATCCCAGGATCGGAACCTGGCGTATGGGCGCTGAGAGCCGAGAATGGGGTTCTACGGAGGCTGTCGGCGCCGGATTCGGCGATCGAAAATTTTGTGAGCCGGTTTCCGAGTTTGGGGCGTGACAGAATTGCTACAAGTCTCTCCCTGACAAAATTTGATCGCTGCACAAAATGTCGATATATTTCATGACAAAAGGTCACTCAGACAAGGAAAGAATCCTTACTTGTAGGGAAAATATGCAACCGGTGACATTGTAATGAGGCCCCTGGGATGCCATGAAGGCACTCTCGATCCCTTCTGTCATCATCTGGAAGGCCAAACTACCCCAAGGGTAGATATTAAAGTCTTCCAACGAGTCGACAAGGTAAATAAAGTCTGTATAGCATATAATATTCATATCGGTACCCCTAACAAACCACTCTACACATAATATTAGGGTCACCTTCACGACATCTTCGTGCTTATTGCTATCAACTATCCTATTGAACACTTCCTGTTTATGTTTCTTTAGGATAGGATATTCATTGAAGTATTTTTCTCTTATTGACTTCTTTGAACGATGGATATTGGGTATAGAGAGGTCACCAGTCTTCAGCCCTGTATTAAGGTGAAGTCCATCTCGGTAAATTTTAAATGATTCCCTTGTATCTTGAATACAAGATTGCCTATATATCTGTTAATAAGTGAGTGAAAAATGGCTCATATAAACTTAAATGATGGAATGTGTAATAAAAATGAGAATGGGGTCTGCCTAAATATATTTAATCTAGTGTTATTCTTCTCCAACCCACTCTTCACACTATCAAACCACCATGTCAAAGAACATCTACATGAGATGGTGGAGGCCGACTCGCCAAATCCCTTATGCAAGGGTTTATCATCTGCAAGGATGAATTGGAAATTAAATCAACGATAACATTCAGTATTTAACAAGACATAATGTGAAAGTTGACTTGTTGTGGTGAAAATGCATAAAGTATGGTGTGAGTCTACTGCGAATTCCAAATGATAGTGCAAGACTTATTAGTGAATTTTCACAAGTTTTGGGCCTATTTCACTCGCTTTGGGCCTGTTCCACTCATTTACCAGTCAATTTCATGTAGTTGTTGGTAAATTTAAACCAAGGTTGTCAGTAAAAAAAATGTCAATATCAAGCAGTCATCGGCCATTTTGAAGAATTCCATGTCAAATGGTCAACTCATAAGTCACATTCAACAAGTTCACGACCAATTTCACTAAGTTATGGGTCAACTTTCAGAGTTATATGTTGCATTTTGGCTGAGAACGTCATGAAATCGACCATGAGTGGATTTGTCTAAGGACTGTAAATGACCGTTAAGTGAAGGGGATTGACCATGAAATGCATAGAATTGTCCATGAAGTAAAGGAAATTGTTTGTGAAATGAGTGGAATTGAATGTGACGTGAAGGAGATTGTCCATGAAATGAATGGAATTGACCGTGAAGTGAAGGGGAATCACCGGAATTGACCGTGAAGTGTATGGAATTGACCGTGAAGTAAAGGGGAATGACCGACAATGACCGTGAAATGCATGGAAATGACCATGAAGTGAAGGAAAATGACCGTGAAATGCATGAAAATGATCGTGAAATGAAACAGACTCGCCGGAAATGACTGTGAAATGCATGGAAATGACCATGAAGTGAAGCGAATTGACCGTGAAATGCATGGAATTGACAGTGAAGTGAAGCGAATTGACTGTGAAATGCATGGAATTGACCGTGAAGTGAAGGGGAATGACCAGCAATGACCGCGAAATGCATGGAAATGACCGTGAAGTGAAGGGAAATGATTGTGAAGTGAAGGGAATTGACCATGAAATGTATGGAAATGATCGTGAAGTGAAGGGAATTGATCGTGAAATACATGGAAATGACTGTGAAGTGAAGGGAATTGACTATGAAATGCATGGAAATGACCATGAAGTGAAGGGAATTGATCGTGAAATGCATGGAAATGACCGTGAAATGAAGGGAATTGACCGTGAAATGCATGGAAATGACTATGAAATGAAACGGACTCGCCGGAAATGACTGTGAAATGCATGGAAATGACCGTGAAGTGAAGTGAATTAACCATGAAATGCATGGAATTGACAGTGAAGTGAAGTGAATTGACTGTGAAGTGAAGGGGAATGACCGGCAATGACCATGAAATGATTGGAAATGACTGTGAAGTGAAGGGAATTGACCGTGAAGTGAAGGGAATTGACCGTGAAATGAAGCAAATTGATCGTGAAATGCATGGAATTGACCGTGAAGTGAAGGGGAATGACTAGAAATGAACATGAAATGATTGGAAACGACCGTGAGGTGAAGGGAATTAACCATGAAATGATGAGGTGTAATGCCCTGAAAATCAGGGGTCGAGCATAAACTCAACTCTCGAGTTCCAACGCATCACTTATGCAACATAAAGAATGATGATTGAATGTTGTTCGTATTAGTGCATTAAAGATGAATGGGATTAAGCCAAAACAACATATCATACTCCAGAGACAGTTAAATTATGCAAGCGGAAGACTGTGATAGATATATAAAATATATATAAACTATTGTAAGTCTCTAGAATGTGAACATGTTATCAGGTTAAATATATCAATGTATACTCCAAAAATGGACAAAATGAATATACAAGGGTACTCCAAAAGAGCAAACTAAAGTGTAATGGCTCTAATCAGCAACCTTGTAACCCCGCCGATTAGAAGATGGTCTACATAGACCCACCTGATAGCTGTGTAAGGAGAAACCCTCCTCATCATCATTAAAAAATCTGGCTCCGCTTCGTAAGCATCGCCATCATCTGAAACTCAAATAGGGTCTGGTTTGGTGTTTAAACATAGTCCCGTAATGTGGGAGTGAGTGATCAACTCAGTGGAACAATAGAGCATAGGTTAACATGTTATCAATTCAGTTAAGCAGTAATGATAAGGCAGTACAATCAAACACTCCTAAATACTCTTATTAATGCAAGTATGGAATGTAGTCATGATGCATGCCCTCATCAATGCTCCCTCGTGTGACAACATCTTATGTCCGCGGCATGCGTTCATCCCTCAGTGCTCCACATCTTCCAGGCACATGCAGTGCTATGTTACGAGTGTGATTACTGAGTTATTATTAGTCCTTTTCATACAGCAGTATTGGGAAACTAAGGTACCTTCTTTATATCATTTCCAAACAATGATCCATTCTAGGGTCGTCAGTCCTAGATAATCTCATACGATGACACGGTTTTAGGTCGTTGTAAAGGGCTATCAGGGCTGTTACACGTACTCGTTGCACCGCTCCCCCATCACCTTATCAATACAAGCCTAGTTTATACTCTGTTTACTACGGGAAGGCTCGTCGCCTCTCCGCAGATTCAGAGTATGCTCGAGGTCACTACAAAGGCTATCAGGGCTGTTACACACAATCGTTACACCACTCCTCCATCACCTTATCAGTGTAGGCCGACAGCTCAAATATAGTGTCCCATACCACCATATTCGGCTCACGAGTCTGGGTTACTCACTGGTCACTACGGGGAGGCTCGTGGGCCCAGCGTAGGCTGACAGCTCGACCACAGTGTCCTATACCACCATATTTGGCTCATGAGTCTTAGCGGATCGAGGTACCAAGGTTAATGGGGTTACACTGGTAGGTTTGGTACCTTAGGTTCAAGCAATAGTGTCCAAACATGGTGAATATATATTAGATAAATCGGGTTACTTGAGGAGCTCGACTAGCACAAGCGCACAACCAGTTGAACGACATGAAGTGCATAAGCACTTCGTGTGGCCTAACCACTGTCACCAACCGAAGTACGACTCGGGTTCGTCAAACACATCCTACGTGGTGAAGTGAATCTCAGCCACGACTTCGAGCCTGTTACCGATCGCCTGGACTATAACATAGCCCCAATCACATTCAAATCCTATCCAGGAGCATGTATAGTGGTCTAAGCAGAATTAACCAAGTAATTCAAGCATGTTAACAAGCATATTATAAAGCACAATATAAACAGGAAATACAGACATATACATTTCATAAGTAAGCGATTAAATTAAACAACTTGCATGGAGGAACTCATACACATCTCTAAGGTAGTTAAGAATCCTATCTTAACACCTACCCTAAGCACTATCATCTACATACTTACTCTTACAAGCATTTTCACAAACACTTAGAATACACTTATTTAACATACATAACGTATATTAGCCAAAACATGTGTTAGGGCGAATTCTTTTGCCGAGTAAGTATTGCATATATATATAGTATGTACACACAGTTAATCATGGCAAACACACCTTCATATATTGTACGTATACGATATTTTCTACAAATATACGGAATACACTAAACGCCATAATTTGCATACGTAACTGAATCGCAAAACGAACATCGCATTGTACATGTGAAATAGCATCCAGATCATGAATCTATCATTATCTGACATTGAAAGCTTTGAAAATCTTAACCTATACGTCTAAAGTCCGCACCTTACGCCGTAGAAGCGTAACGAACTCGCTAGAATCGTTAAGCCTTCGTTGGCGTTGTTGTAACAACCTATATCACGAGTTGAGTCAGCTATTTCGCTATTTGTAACATGTGAAACTCTAGAACAGATTAGGGTTTTTCTTACCTAAGAACGAAGTCGGAATCGCCGGAAAAGCAATTAGATAGCGATGGTTAAACACATATAGCACCAGGGTAGAATAGCAGGAAGATTCTCCCACTTCTCTCACACTTTCTCTCTCTTTTCTCTCTTCTCTCTCCTAGGGTTTCTCTCAAATTTGTATGGGCTGAATGAGAAAGGGTTTAAGGTCCTTATATAGGCTCAAAACACTCCAAATTAGACTCAGGGTCATGGTATACTTAGGTTATGTCCAAATACGGACTGTTCCGTCTCAACGGAGCACTTCTGGAGCCCCTCCCTTGAGCCAAAGGTCGGACTTAAGCTCACTGACTATGGATCCAGGTCGAGTTAAATTTTCATTCCAATCGGGTTCCCAGATCACACGTGGCAGACTAGTTTCAGTTCAACGGTCACCGAAACTCGATCAGGGTTACAAGTACACGGACATGTATGGAAAATATTCCCTGATCTGAGGGTGTTTTTGGGTAAGATTCCAACGGTCTGATTGCTTATATTTGGTTCGCAAGTGACAAGTCTCAGATTACTTAAATTCAGAATTTATTTCTAATTATTTTCACGTTTCTTACACTCTTCACTCCGGGCTCAAGCGAATAGCCCCGAGACACTATCTGGATTTGATTTCTGAGATGGTTGTCAAGCACAGTAAGGCGGTCCTAGTTATATAATTTCGTGGTAATCAGGCTTTTGACGTGTGGTTTAGATCCGATATGGAGTTTTAATGTGCTCCCGAGAGCAACTTGGTAATGGGATTGGTCCTAGATTTTAGGGTAACCTAGCGTCAATGATTCTACATGTTTTGAGTCTTACAGATCGTATTTAAAGTGATTCAAGCGAATTTCATAGCTAATCCAGTTTAGCACTTAGTTAACTTTGTCTAATTCCTAAAGGATTTGAGGTTTGAGAGGTTCATAAGGGGCAGGATCTACCATTTGCCTAAGGACATCTAACTCCAGGTTGGCAAAAATCTGGGGCATTACATGAGGAATGGCCAGAATTAAGTCAGTTCACGGTCAATTTAACTCAGTTCACAGTGATTTTAGCTCAGTTCACGGTCATTTTACCTCAGTTCACGGGCATTTTACCTCAGTTCACAATCATTTTAGCTCAGTTCACTGTCATTTCACTTCAGTTCACAGTCATTTTAGCTCAATTCATGGTCCTCATCAATAACTCAGTGGGTCCTCGGTTTGTTAACTCAGTCAGTGCTCAGTCTCTTTCATGGTCTTCGTTTAGTTTCACATCTCATTTCATTCTTTGTTTAAAAAACCCTCAATGTGGGGCATTTGAGTCATGATTTTGTTCATTTATCAGGACATGCCATACCATTTAGTATTTTTAAAATATGAAAATGGATTGTGGACCATGCACATATATAGTATAAAAAGAAAGCAGGGATTTGAATATACCTGCCATTCGAAGCTTCTTAGATGGGGGACCATTTTTCGTCCTATCTTGGGTTAAAAAAATCGAAAAGGACGTGTGTGGGGTGTGTATTCTCGACCAGATAAAAGGGAAAGAAGAAAGCGGTAAAAAGAGGGTTTTACTGCCAGGGTGAACTTTCATAGAGGGAGAGAAGTAATCAGAAAATGATAATCTACGGGTAAGATGAAGGATCAGGGAGAGGAAAGAAGAAAAAACCAGGTTTTTTGGGTGGAGACGCGGCTGGCAGCATGAATAGGGTAAGTCCGCTATACCAAGGGCATTTTTTACCTTTGGGAAGGCATCTATACAGCTGGGGCTTATTTTGGTAAGGTAAAATGAGGTGGGCTTCAACGAGTAAATGGGCCATAAATGGGTCATATAGTCGTAAATTTCCTTAAAAACTTTTTGGGGGCCACAAAAGTTTTGGATCAAGCTGATCTTTGGTTTTAACCTTCATCTGGGTCTATATGACCTAATCAACAGATTAGATGTCAAATAAACAGTACAGTGGGCCCTAGGAGGATTTTAATGGTGGATATCCAATCAATATTGTTTTCCTTTGGTGTGGTCCACCTGAGATTTATATCCCTCTAATTTTTGGGATAAAGCTCTAAAATGATCTTTAAAAATGGATGAACGGAATGGATGAAACACATACATCATTGTGGGGCCTACAGAGAATCGAACACCAGCCATGGGGCTGGTGGCAAGGGGAGTAGCCAATCCGTTTCTATTTTAGTATGAGTCGAAACGGTTGCTGTTATTATTGGTTGTGGGTATACATTGGCTATGAGCTATAAACGGACAACTATTGTTAAGAGTAGAGCGGGTTGGAATTATCGACCCTTGCATCAAGTGGCCCGAAAGGAGCCCAACTGATGAATCGCGTGAATCACAAATGTGTGGCACATGTGTGCAGCAAGAGCCGGGAAAAGAGCCCTCGTGCGGGGAGAGCAGATCAAGTGAGACCCCGGCCTCACCCAAGACAGTGTGGCCGTTACAGTGGGGCCCACTTTGATGTATGTATTATGTATTATGCAGTCCATCTATTTTTCTACATCATTTTAAGTCATTATTCCAAAAATGAAGTAGATCCAATTATCATGGGAACCATACAATGAGAAACAATGGTGATTTGACCATTAATGAGCCACAAAAGTTTTGGATCATGCTTATATTTTTTTTCCCCTTCATCCAGGCTTATGTGACCATATCAACAAATTGGATGTTAAATAAATACTACGAAACATGCAAGTATGCCCTAAGAAGTTTTGAATGATAGGAGGGTCAATCACCATTGTTTCTTATGATATGGTCCACCTGATAAGTGGATCTGCTCCATTTTTTTTGAATAATATCATAAAATGATATGTAAAAATATATGTATTGTCACACCCCAAACCCGGAAACCGGGCTCATAAAATTCCCGATCGTCGAATCTGGCGCCGACAGCCTCCTTAGTACCCCATTCTCGTCTCCTAGCACTCATATACTGGATTCTGATCTTAGGATCCTATAAGGAGGATTTTGATCATAAACTTTTTCTTTAAGAAGCATAACCACAACCATAACTCACAAACAATAACCACAACATCAACACATATCCACTATAATCAAAACTTTTGGGTACAATGCATAAAGGGAAATACAAGATAAATATCATAAACTCTAGAAGCTCAGCCGCATGCTCCTGCCTCAGCTCGACTGCGTCCTAGTGTCACATGTACGCATCTATCGTGTAGAAGCTTACAGAAAGCTCAGAGGGTGTGTAAGTATGCGCGCAATATACGTGTCAAGTATACAATATCAGAGTAATGCATAAATACTGGCAAGTCCATGAATGCTATCAGCCATACCAAGGCTATACGATGCAACGCCTACAAGTCCAAATGTCGTGTGCAAGATGTAACGCAAGCACACCAGTCCCAAGTTGGATCCACATATCAGTACAGTTCCTCTCGAAAAAATCACTGAGGTCTAGTATACTCTGTGCCAGCTTGTCGCCCCATCTAAGCGCACAACTGGGCAAGTGGAAGAGACTTCACTATCCGCTTGCTAATATCGGCCTGGCTCGTCGATAGCGGACCTATTCCTCAAGCTAGTCAAACTTAATCTAATAATGCCCCCTCCCCTTCGGTGGGTAAGGCCACACCCCTTTCCAACCGACCACGACACAGTGAGAGACGTGGCATACTGGTATACGGCCCTCGCGCGCTTATGTATCCACTCGGTCTCGACATTGGAGCATCCTCCTGGTACCATAAGGGTTCTGGGACTTTCACCCAAGGACATCCTAAGTGCCCATAGTGCTAGAACCAAATATTTTCAGTATCCAATCCTACCATCCACGATAAGCCTGTGGAGGTCATAACCCTGATGTCGCTAGGGCATACAGTGATCATATCGCAAGGTGCATAAATCACACTATCCAGTCATGCATCAATCCTGTGCGTGCCGCGCGCTCATATGGGGCAACTCCGTCTCTCAGAGAGTCCTATAACAATTCGCCCAATGGCATATGCTATGATCAATCACTCCTCATATCAAGCATACATATGATGCGCATGGGCATGAATCATGAAGTTATACTAAGCATATTCTACGGTGATGATATACACTCATCATATCAAGGATGGGCCTAAATGGCCTACTCGTATCAAGAATGGGCCTAAGAACAAGGACTGAGCTTCCTCACCCGCTCCATCACGTAGTTAAACTGGGCTTCCTATGGGGCCCAAAAAGCACAAGATGGGCTTGATGACTCTACAAGGCATGGTGGAAGCATCATCAATAGTGGGGGCCCAATGGTTTGGGTTAGCCCACTAAGGCTAGATGGATAACACTTATGGGAGGGACCTAAATAGATGAGAATGGGCCTAACAATGGGCCCTAGGGAGGTTCACAACGTGGACATTTAACCACCATTGTCCCTTACAGTGTGGCCCATCATGAAATTTAACTTATAATGGGGCCCATGGCTTGAATACTACTTAGGAAAAAGGATGGGAAGCATACATAGCATTTCACACATCATGTCGGGCCTCAAGAAATGGCCCATGGTCCACATACATCAAGGTGGGCTTCTTGGGACAACCCATAGCCTAAAAATACAATGGCCAAGGGAACATTCAATACATGCATCATGGTGGACCTCATGGGCGGTCCATATACCTTAGAAAATAGTTGGGCTAGGTGCACATCACATATATCATTGTGGGTCATATAGGTCAGCCCAACATTTGGCAAATTGAATGGGTAACATAGATATAATCACATACATCATAGTGGGCTTGCAATCAGCCCACAAGGCCCAACACGATGGATGGGCAACACATGCATCAAAGAGAGCTCTAAGGCTGGATGTCCAAA
This sequence comes from Magnolia changhungtana, assembly GCA_030180095.1. Lineage (NCBI taxonomy): Eukaryota > Viridiplantae > Streptophyta > Magnoliopsida > Magnoliales > Magnoliaceae > Magnolia > Magnolia changhungtana. Next base: position 21,874,326 of record JASAUF010000600.1, on the reverse strand, counting down.
ATTCTAGATAGCTTAGTCCTCATTCAATCAGATGGATGGTGGGCTATACGATGCATAAATAAGGCCCATAATCTCAGAAAATTAGAGGTATGGTGTGCATACATAACACCTTTAATTTGGTGGGCCTCACACTTCAAAACATTCAACTATATGCAGTAATACAGGGCCTTTGCTGGACATCTAACCCACCTATCTTCTTGGGCCTGTTGGTGTCCAACAAATAAATTAACTGGGTAAAATAAATAAAAATAAACACTCCATGGTAGCCCATACATGTTACAGTGGGCCCCACCATATGCGAGCCATGGATACAACACATAACTTAGGGTGGGCCTGCTGCTGGACCACAAGTTCAGCAGCGCCCAACCCAACCTGGATGTTTATAAGGGCCTGGATGACCTAGCAAATACATGAGAAAGGTGGGCCCCACTTAGGGACGTCCCACCAGGGGTAGGCCACGTCCAGGTGGCCACAAAATGGAGGACGAGGTGAATTCAACACATCATCAAGGTGGGCCACACTGAAGGGTTGACAATCAGCCCTCTTGCTGGACATTGGCCTAGTTGGGGCTTCCAGCTGTGGTGTCCCATAGATGGATAGCCTGGATACTCCACAAATATCTGAGATGAGTCTCAGTAAGGTGGGTCACAATGGAGGTAAAAAGGGAAAGAATTAACACATGCATTAAGGATAGACAATTGTTGGATAGCAAGTTGCTGAAAAAAAATGTTGCTGGCCCTATTTGGTTCTACCTCTGGAATCGGCCCATGCCTGCCTAATCATGGGGAAATGGGTGGATGAGGTGCATCCTCAACTGTACAGCAAGGTGGAGTCCACGTGAGTGGCCTACCAACCCAAAAACACCCAGCTGATATTTCTGTTTTCCCTCCAAACAGGACTGCTGGACAGTCCCAACTGTTGGACCGTCCAGGCCCCTTGCGCCATCCCACCAAGGGCTGGATGGTGTGGATACATTCATACATTAGGGTGGGGTCCACACACCGATGGTGCACCCCTCTCCCCTCAAAATCAGGCTGAGAAATGAAGGTTAAACTCTACTCAAACAGTCAGCAACATGGGCCTAAAAATCTGGACAGCAAGATGTTGCTACTTAGTGCAGCCCATAGGTTGCTGGACAATAAGAAAATTCATCACATAAATCAAGATAGGGCTACCTAGACGGGCCACACACACCCATGCCAAGCTTGTGTTTGAATCAAACCTTGCATGCAACATAGGACAGCAAGGTGGGCCAGCTTGCATCCAGATTTTTGGACAGCAGGACCATCCCACCCTGTTGGACGGTCTGGGTGTGTTGAGCACATTAGGTGGGCCACGTTCATCAAGGAAAAAGAGAGAGAAGTAGAGAGAGTGAGAGGAAGATTGGCCAAAGGGAGGGGCTCCGCCACTATGAGCCCCTCAAAAGATCCAAACCATACATCATGATCATCACATGGGTCCCATGCATGCATGGGCCCTACATCAGAAAATCTGAGGTGGGGATGCCATCCCCACCATAAAACCAAAGGTCAAGATGACCCCTTCATGATCTAGATCAAACAATACATGATGATGGGGTTCACGGAGAATGGCCTCATCATGGCTTGTGCATGCAACTAAGGTGGGCCACTAGCCATACCTAGGGGTCAAAATAGGATCCCCACCATTGATTGGTGGGTCTTACATGCCTCAAGCAAGAAAACCTAGAGATCTAAGCAAGAAAACAATAAATCAAATCTTAGAAAAGAACCCACCTATTATCTTCTTCTACTTCTTCTTCTTCTACTCTTAGGTTCTCTAGCTTCAAGGGAGGTATTTTAATGGTGATGATGAGAATCTAAGGGTTGGATAGGGAGGGCTTAAGCTTGGATGGTGGCTAGAAATGGAGGCTCTCTTCAACTTTGGGAGCTCTCTCTAGTTGCTAGGAATGAGGAAGAAGAGAGGGAGGGAGAGAGATAAATGAGAGTGATGATTGCTATGTAAGATCATCATTACACATGCAAGAGGCATGACATGCCTAACAATGATAGCCTAAAAAATATGGGATAAGATGATATCACCCCTAGGCTAGTAGCCTAGGATGACATCACCCTCATGATGACTTTCTAGGGATGCACTTTATCTGGAAATCCACAACCCTGCAACGTGCGGTCCATGGTCGAGATAATGAGCAGGCCACATCTCTCAATCTGAACGTCGCATTGGCGCACGGGACACGATGTTGGAACCGCGGTGACGGTGCTGTCATAATGGCATTGATCTCAGGTTGAGTCAACTCGGGTTTACAGGATGCAACTTGAGGTCGCTTATAAATGCTATCTATAGGTCTAGGGTCACCGGAATTCGACGGAAAGGATCGCGGAATCTTAAGGAACAAAATAGTACTAGGACACAGGCCTTACAGCTCTCCCCTCCTAATAAAAATTTTGGCCTCGAAATTTACACTTACGGAATAAAACAATAAGGAAGAGAAAACATGACATCACATAAATAAATAAATAAATAAATAAATATAAATATATATATATATATATATCAAAACACAATACAAGGCACAATTAGTCTACAAAAAGATAGGGATAATGCTCTCTAATCTCAAGTTCGTGCTCCCAAGATGCCTCATCGACACTATGGTGACCCCACTGCACTTTCGTTAAAGGAATAACTTTGGTCCGGAGGACTTGCTCCTTCTGATCAAGGATGTAAACTGGCTGCTCAATGTAGGAAGCATCCTCACGGACCTCAAGGGGCTGTTAATCAATCGTAGGAATGGTGTTTGACCCACACTTTCACAGCATATAAACATGAAAAATGTTGTGGATGCTAGATAACTGAGGTGGCAAGGCAAGCCTATAGGCCACGACGCCAACGCGCCTAGTAATCTCAAAAGGTCCAATAAATCTTAAGGCAAGCTTGCCCTTCGCTCCAAATTGAACCACACCCTTCATGGGTGAGACCTTGAGATACACTCGGTCCCCTACTACAAACTCCAAGGGACGACGTCAGCGATCAACAAAACTCTTCTACCAGCTCTGAGCTGTGCGCATCCTTTACTTGATGATATTGATTGATGACCTCTGATGTCTGCTGCACAAGCTCGGGGCATAGGAGACGGTGCTCTTTAACCTCGGCCTAACAACTGAGAGATCGACACGGTCTGCCATATAATGCCTTAAAAGGAGTCGTGCCAATGGTTGCCTGATAGCTATTATTATATGCAAACTCAACCAGGCGGAAATGCTCATCCCAACTATCCAGGAAGTCGATCACACAAGCTCTGAGCATATCCTCAAGAATTTAGTTGACCCTCTCGGTCTGCCCATCGGTCTGGGGATGATACATGGTGCTGAACTGTAAGGCAGACCCCATCGCCTTCTGAAAGCTCCACTAAAACTGAGATGTGAACCTCGGGTCTCGGTCAGAAATGATCGAGACTGGAACATCGTGCAGTCTCACGATCTCATCAACAAATAATCTGGTAAGCCGGTCTAAAGGTCAGGTCGCACAAATCACGAGAAAATGCGCCAACTTCGTCAGACGATCAACGACAACCCAGATGGCGTCATGACCATGCTGAATCCTCGGCAAGCTCATAATGAAATCTGTGGATACGTGCTCCCACTTCCAAGTCGGGACGCTCAACGGCTGCAACGGACCTGGGGGTCTCTGATGATCGGCCTTGATACGCTGGCAAGTGTCACACTCGGCTACAAACTGGTGATCTGGCGCATCATCCCTGCCCAAAAATACTATCGCCTCATATCGTGGTACATCTTCGTCGAGCTAGGGTGGATAGAAAACCTCGATCGATGTGCCTTGGTCATAAAATTCCTGTGCAACTCTGGAACATTCGGGACACATAATCGGCCTCTGAAGCGAAGTCCACCATCAGAACTAATCTGTCAATCTGACTGACTCTCAGATGCCGCCTCTGCTCGATAACTCTACAATGACTCATCTGTCTGCTGAGCCTCGATCATCCTTGCGACACGAGAGGGTTGAATCGATAAGCTCTATAACTGCATGATAGAAGACTGCAGACTGATCTTGAAGTCATACGTTGCCACATCCTCAAGCATCTTCCACTCTTGAAACATCATATGTGCCACCAAGCTTCGTGGCTGATGGCTAAGGGCATCCGCCACCACGTTCACCTTACTTGGGTGGTACTGAAGATTGAAATCGTAGTCCTTCAGGAGATCCATCCAATGTCCCTGCTACATATTTAACTCGGACTGTGAGAAGATATACTTCAGGCTCTTATGGTTGGAGAAGAGCTCGAACCTAACCCCATAAAGATAATGCCTCTACACTTTCAGTGCGAAGACGACTACTGCCAGCTCTAAATCATGCGTGGGGAAGTTCAACTCATGGACCTTGAGCTGGTGAGACGCGTAGGCCACTGGCTTCCCGTGCTGTATCAGGACAACACCCAAACTGACTTACGAAACATCAGTAAATACCACAAATCCTTCACTCCTAGAGAGATGAGTGAGGACAAGAGCGGATGTGAGGCGGTCCTTCAGCTCAACAAATGCTTGCTCACGGGCGTCACTCCACAAACTCTGCGCCCTTCCAGGTCAACCTGGTCAACAGTGTTGTAATATGAGAGAATCCCTCAATAAAGCGTCGGTAATATCCCGCCAAACCAAGAAAACTGTGGATCTCAGACGCGTTCATGGGCTGGCCCTACTGACGTACTGCATTTATCTTCGAGGGGTCCACTACGACTCCCTGCCTCGTCACCTTGTGACCGAGGAACTTCATCTCCTCCTGCCAAAACTCACACTTCTCCAGCTTCGCATACAGCTGGTGTGCACGGAGGGTCTGCAAAGAAATCTCCAAATGCTGTTAATGGTCCTTGCGGGTCCTCAAATATATCAGAATGTCGTCGATGAATACCACAATAAACTGATCGAGATAAAGACGGAAGGCCTCGTTCATCAACTGCATAAATACGGTGGGCGCATTGGTCAGTCCGAAGGACATGACCTGAAACTCAAAGTGACCATAGCTCGTCCTGAAAGCTGTCTTCGGGATGTCCTCCTCTCGGACTCGAATCTGATGGTAACTGAACTGCAGGTCTATCTTCGAAATGAATAGTGTACCCTGCAGCTGATCAAATAAATCATTAATCCTCAGAAGCGTATACTTGTTCTTGATTGTGACCCGGTTGAGCTCGCGGTAGTCCACGTAGAGCCTAAACGAGCCATCTTTCTTCCGACGAATGGTACCGGTGCTCCCCACAATGAACTACTCGGACAGATGAAGCCTAGCTCACGCAACTAGTCCAACTGCTGCTGTAGTTCTTGCAACTCCAACGGTGCCATACGATATGGGGCCTTTGAGATAGGCGTAGTACCGGGCATAAGGTCGATCTGAAACACGATATGTCGGGAAGGCAGTAATCCCAAAATCTCCTGAAACACATCGGGAAAACCACAGATCAATGCTCACAGCGACAGGCTCCTCTACGACGCATGACATACTGCTCTCCTCTGGGCTTGACAACGAACTGGAATTGAGGCAATCCGGATATATTGAATATGACTGTCCTCGTGGAGCAGTCCAATACAGCATGATACTCGGTGAAATAATCCTTACCAAGGATGACATTAAACTTTGACATCGAAAACACAAACAAATAAGAGGGTAAGAAGGTCTCTCCCACTAACATGGGGCAAGATGAACAAAATCGGCCTAATACTATGGTCTTCCTCAAGGGTGTCGACACTGACAATCCCATACGGGAAGACTCTAATGGCAATCCGGTCGAATGACAGAAATCCTCGAACTTGAAAGAGTGCGAAGCACCAGAATCAAACAAAACTCGGGCTGTGCATGCAGAGACTAGAAGAGTACCCTCGACAACTCCTTCTGACAATTGCGGGTCCTGCTGAGCTGCGTAGAATCTAATCTGAGCCGGATGGGGAGTTGCAGGTCCCCTCAAAGGTCTCTACTGATGCTGTTGTGGCTGTGGCGACCGAAACTGCTGCCTCTACTACTGCGGTCTCGGAGGCTGGTGCTGCTACTGTTGTAGGGGCCTGGGTGGTAGGAGTTGTTGTTGTTGCTGCTATGGTGGAGGTTGCTGCTACTGCTGCTGAGGCTGGGGATACTCCCACCCACGGTGTCCTATCCCACCGCATCCATAACAGACACCGGGGAGCTACCTTGGAGGTGGTGCTAGAGGAGTCGCTGGTGCTCGGAAGGCTAGGCGGCCTGTGCACCACTGCCGTGGTCGATGCACTGCTGCTGGGAGCCACCGAAGGGGGCCTGCCTCTTCTAGTCTCTCCTCTAACTACGATCCCTCTGCAAATCGTCCCACTTAGCCTCATAAACTTGGCCCCTCTATACTATCTCCTCGAACGTCAGGAGCATGTGCCCAATGACACGGCTCCGGAGACCAAAACGTAGGCTGTTCTAAAAATGGTAGGCCTTCCGCCCCTCATCATTAAATAGGTACTCTAATAGCAATCCTATACTACCAACAGGACCCGCCGCTCGGTCGTACATCGCATGGTCTTAAAAATCTTCTCCACCTGGGAGCACCATCTCTCTGCTACAGTCAAATCGGGCTCTCTTTGGAATAGAGTGGGATCGAGCCGGAGAAAGTCTCGTAGTAAAGCGCTCACGCGCTCCTGATCTGTCAGCTCTGGCGTCTCGGCGGGATGCCTTCACTGCCGTGGAGGGCGGTGGTCATAGCCTACAACATTTACTGTAACTGGGCGGCACTCACGGGTATGATTGGAGCCACACTAGTCTCAGGTAGAGGAGTGGGATCCTCAGGGGGGAGTAGGAATCTCCGGTGGTGGAGCGGGAGTCGCTCGGGTCACTCTCTTGGGCGTCATGTCCTACAGGAAGGAACAAGGGGCCTATCCAGAGTTGCTACTCTAGGGAACTATATCGGAAGGTTACGAACTCGGGACCTAACTATTCTAAGCTCATAGCAGATATGTGATGTTGCCCTTAGTTATTCCTAAGTTATGTTATGATACCAACTCCTGTCAAGCCCCAAACTCAGAAATTGGGCTCACAAAATTCCCGATCGCTGAATCCGGCGTCGACAGCATAGTACCGTATTCTCGGCTCCCAACACCCATATACTAGATTTCGATCCTGGGATCTTATAAGGAGGATTTTGATCATAAACTTTTTCTTTGAGAAGCATAACCACAAACATAACCTGCAAACAATAACCACAACATCACCACATATCCACTATAATTAAAACTTTTGGGTACAATGCATAAAGGGAAATACAAGATAGATATCAAAAACTCCAGCTCAGCCGCATGCTCTTGCCTCAGCTCAACTGTGTCATAGCGTCACTTGCACGCATCTATCATGCATAAGCTTATAGAAAGCTCAGAGGGTGGTATAAGTGTGTGCGGAATATTCATGTCAAGTATACAATATCAGAGTAATACAGAAACACTGGAAAGTCCATTAATGATATGCAAAAATGCTGGCAAGTCCATGAATGCTATCAGCCATATCAAGGCTATGTGATGCAAGGCCTACATAGCCAAATGTCGTATGCAAGATGCAACGCAAGGACACCAGTCCTCAGTTAGATCCACATATCAGTATAGTTCATCTCTGGAATATCACCGGGGTCTAATACAATCTACACAAGCTTGTCGCCCCATCTAAGCGCTCAACTGGGCAAGTAGAAGAGACTTCATTATCCACCTGCCAATATTAGTCCGGCTCGTCGATAGCGGACCCATTCCTCAAGCTGGTCAAACTCAGTTTAACATTGCCCCCTCCCCTCGGGCTGGTAAGGCCATACCTAATTCTAATCGACCACGACACAGTGAGAGACGCGACATACTGGTATACTGCCCTTATGCACTCATATATCCATTCAGTCTGGACGTTGGAGCATCCTCTTAGTACTAGAAAGGTTCTGGGACTTTCACCCAAGGACATCTTAAGTGTTCATAGTACTAGAACCAAATATTTTCAGTATCCAATCCTGCCATCCACGATAAGCCTGTAGAGGCTACAACCCTGATGTCGCTAGGGCATACAGTAATCATATCACACAAATGCAAGGTGCATAAGTCACACTATCTAGTCGTGCATCAATCCTGCGCGTGCCGCGCGCTTATATGGGGCAACTCCGTCTCTCAGGGAGTCCCATAACAATCCGCCCAATGGCATATGCTATGATCAATCACTCCTCATATCAAACATACATATGATGCGCATGTGCATGAATCATGAAGTTATACTAAGCATATTCTACAGTGATGATGTACTCTCCTCATATCAAGGATGGGCGTAGATGGCCTACTCGTATCGAGGATGGGTCCAAGAACAAGGAGTGAGCTTCCTCACCCACTCCATCACATAGTTAAAATGGGCTTCCTATGGGGCCTAAAAAGCACAAGATGGGCTTAATGACTCTATAAGGCATGGTGAAAGCATCATCAATAGTGGGGGCCCAATGGTTTGGGTTAGCCCACTAAGGTTAGATGGATAACACTAATGGGGGGACCCAAATAGATGAGAATGGGCCTAACAATGGGCCCTAGGGAGGTTCACAATGTGGATATTTAACCACCATTGTCCCCTACGGTGCGGCCCATCATGAAATCTAACTTATAATGGGACCCATGGCCCGAATACTACTTAGTAAAAAGGATGGGCAACATTGTAAGTGTTATGGTTTCTAGCTCCTATATTGTCAAATTTTGTAGTGCCAAAACCTCTCTTGGAATCTGTGTCTTGTGTAGCTCATCTACATAATGAAGTCTATGCATCTCTCAAGGACAAGGGTCTTTTGTTCAAGAACTTCAAAGGCAAGTGTACTTGTTCATGTTTATGTAAAACATCAATTGTGAATTGAAGCTTTCAAGTTTGAAGAGTTCAAGATTTCCAAAGCTTCATACAAGCCAAGACAACGTTCCTAGATTTTGATACTCAAGTTTAAGCTTCAACATTAGTCAATTTCAAGCTTCGAGAGTCTCAAGTTCAAGCTTCATCTTATGACAAGATCTCAAGCTTCGCGAACTTCAAATAATGACTATCAACTAAAGAAAAAGAAGACTCAATGTTCATACATCACTAATAAGATATAAATGACCCTAGATTGACCTTAAGGTAGGTTATTTCGAATACATAATTCAATTAACTCATTTTATAAGTGAATAGACTGTTTCTCGACTAGTCCTGGACTATGTTCGACTAGTCCTTGCACTGGCTCGACCAGTCCAACAAATTCTACGACCAATCTTAAATTTGTTATAAATTTTTGGAATTTTTTGTTAAGCCACGACCAGTCCTAAATACTGCTTGATCGGTCGTATGAACAGTGCTTGACTCGTTCTTAACTAGTCCTGCAGCCATGACTCAAAATCCAGCAACTAAATTTGATTCCACATGACCAGTCGTGGAGGTCCCTCGACCGGTCGCGAAGGTCTTACGACTAGTCGTGGAATGGTTTTATCTTATCACGCTCAAAATTTTAAAAATCTGTAGGTCCTACGACCAGTCATGGTGTCCTCAGACCAGTCGTGAACATGATTTCTTCACATATAAATAGAGCACGAATTTCAAATTTTTTCATTCAATTTAAGAAAAATCAATACGCCACTCTGAGAGATAAGTTAGTGATCTTTTGAAGCTATATTGTGCTAATTTAATATTCTCTTTTATTAGCTTTCTTTGCATTTGATTTTGAATTTTCGCATTCCAATTTTATTTAAAAGAGGGATTGAAGTATTCCCATTTCTTAGAATCAAAATCAAATCAAGCTAGTCCAAGGTGCTTTAAATCTAAAATTAATTTAGAACCTAGAACTATTTCATAAGTGAGTTTGGACATTGAACTTCTACTCTGATTTGGTTCTTCTAGGCTGCATCAAAAGGAGAATATCCAGCTATTTTACATTATTGTAAATTTCTATTTTTAGTTTCATTAAGATTGTGCCAGAAAAATCTCTCTGTTTTGGTTTGTCTGAGGTGATCCAGAAAGCTTAAAGTGTAGGGTTTTTGAATTGTGTAAGCCCACTTGTAAGACACAATTGTGAGGGTTTTAGGTGAACCTGGAAAAACCTATTTTCGTAGTGAACACTAATATCCACTGTGTGAGGATATTAGGAGTGGAGTAGTTGTGTGGATGTTTTTCTAAAAGTTAGTGTACACACAAGTGAACCACTATAATTTCTGGTTTTGTGGATTGATTGTTTATTTCTTTTTGTGGATGGTTGTAATTTCCCTTTTTGCATTGTGGAGAATGTTGTAATTTCTTTTATGCAAGTGTGGAGAATATTGTAATAGCCTAGATTTCTTTCCTTTCTATTTATTTCTTTATTCCTCTGTATTAGTTTGAGTTTTTGATTCACAAACCGTTCTAGTAAGGTTGTCCTGCCATAAACCCTTGGTTTTTATGGTGTAAGGTTGTCCTTATAACAACATCTGTATCAACCTCTTAATACTCGTTCATTTGAGGTTGTTTTTAAATTCAGCATTGTGGTATTGTCTATTGCTATCTGTATTTAATTTATTTAAATTCCATTGTTATTTTTTAAATTTGGCATAGTCCTATTCACCCCCTATAGGACATATAACTCAGCCTTTTCAAGTGGTATCAGAGCCTAATAGCTCATTTAATTATTATTTCTTTTGGATTAAATTCCTGAGCTAATTGATCTGAGCTATTTGAGATGTCAAATTTTGATAGCCTCTCAATCACTAGGCTTCCACCATTTGATGGCTCCAATTATGCCTATTGAAAAGGCAGGTTGAGAATTTTCTTAAAATCCATGGATGAGAGTGTGGCAAGCCACAGTAACTGATTAGACCCCTCCTACCACTGAAGTAACTGGTATCGATGGATCCAAATCTATGAGAGTCGCACCTTTTTTTCTCTTGGACCACTCTTCAGAAAAGTGAGAGTAGTGCCAATGCAAAAGCACTAAATGCAATCACTTGCTATCACCGGATGAATTCAAAAGAATTATATCCTATGATACTGCAAAGCAAGCATAAGATATTTTAGAAATGACACACAAGGGAACAATAATTATCCAGAAATCTAAAGTCCAAATCCTCACAACCAAAATTAAGGAAATTCGTATGGAGGAAAGTAAAACTTTTATGGACTTTTATACTAGATTGAATAACATTGTCAACTCTATGTGGGGTCTCCGTGATAAAACTTAGAAAGTAAAGTATGTGCAAAGATACTACGCTCACTACCTGAACGGTTCAATTCAAAGGTGACTGTGATCCAGGAACTTCATGATATAGATAATATGAGGGTAGAAGAATTAGTTGGGTCATTACAAACCTATGAGTTAAACTTTAATGCTCCTAAAGGTAAATCCATCGCCCTTAAATCTTCTAAATGTATTTCTTAAGCAAATAGTAATTCTGATTCTGAAAATGATATGATCTTTTAAGCAAAAAAGTTTTATAAGATTTTCAAAAGTAAAAAAAGTGTTGATTTTCAAGAATCTAATGATAAGAAAAGATCTAAATCTAAAACTTGGAAATCTTTAAAAGATAGTCAATGTTATAACTACCATGAAGATGAGCATTTAGCAAACAAGTATCCTAAAAAGGATAAACCTAAAAAAAAAGGTATGTTGGCTACTTGGGATGAATCTTCTGGCATTGAAGCCTCTCCTGAATCAGAAGATTTTGAAACTGAGTCGGGTAATGAAGTCAAAGCCCTTATGACTCTAGCCAAGTTCACTTTTTCAGATAATGATGATTCAACTAGTGAAGAAAGTCTGAGTAGTGATCATGAAAATAAAGAAGATCTTTAAGATGCTTACAATGCCCTATACAAGGAAAGTTGTAAAATTGCGGTAAAACTAAAACTTCAGAAAGAAAAGTTTTCGAAACTTAAAGAAAATTTTGATACTCTTGTTTTAGAAAAATCCTACATTTCAGATTGTTTTGAAAAAACTAAATGTGATTTAGAGTTCAAAACTTCCCTTATTGAAAATATAAAATCTGAAAATAAAAAACTAAAACTTGAAGTCTCTTCACTTTTGAGTTTAAAGGATATATGGAGGTATGGTCAAGGTGATCCTAAATTAGAAAAACTATTATCCGGATCTAAAAAATGTGGCGACCGATCCAGTTTGGGCTATGATAAAAGTATTCCTCCTAAAAATAAGAATATACCTCATAAGTCTGTGAAAGGAGAGTCTTCAAACTCAAAAGGGAAAAGTTCAAATAAAAAATTTCCTAAAAATGCTAAAACTTTTCGATCCTTAAAACCTAAAAGCAACCATATCAACTAAAAAAATCAGAATCGTAATTCTTTAGTTGAGAAAATTGTTGATTTACTTAAGGAGCTCTTAAAATCTAACTCAAAGGGTCGGTCTTATATCAACTACAAACACAAGAAGACCAACTATACTCCTAAACTCAAAACTGTAATGAAATGGGTTCTTAAGGTTACTTGCATGGTTGCCCACACGGCTTTCAAAGCTTCAAGCCATTCAAAGTGGTACCTAGACAGTAGATGCTCCAGGCACATGACAGGTGACAAAGGTCTGTTCACCAATCTTAAAGACATGACTGATGGTTTAGTCACATTTGGTGATGGTAGCAACTGTAGGATTATTGGCCAAGGTCGGTTCAACTTTTTAACCTCCCTTTATTTGAGAATGTTTTATATGTAGAAGGTTTAAAATATAACTTATTAAGCATTTCTCAAATATGCGATAAAAATCATAGCGTAAAATTTTCTAACCTAGGGTGTGAAATTTTAAATAAAAATGGTTCTATAATATTAACTGGTCGCAGAACTTCTGAAAACTGCTATATTGTAAGTGATTCTAGCTCATTTAATTTATCATGTTACATGGTCCATATCGATGAGACCAAGTTATGGCATAAATGCCTTGGATATGTACACTACTGTAACTTGTATAGATTGAGCAAAAGAGAGTTAGTAAGAGGCCTACCCAAAATACAAAAAATAGATAAAATATGTGGTGAATGCCAGATCAACAAGCAAACTAGGAATTCTAAAAAAAATGTGGACTTCAATGCCACATCTAAACTGCTTGAACTCCTCCATATGGATCTTATTGGACCAACTAGAATGGAGAGTCGAGGTGGGAAAAAGTATATTCTGGTAATCGTTGATGACTTTACCGGGTGTACTTGGGTAGTCTTCTTAAGAGACAAATCAGAAACTCTCGATGAAGTTAAAAGGGTACTTAGACGTATCTAAACTAAAAAAGAGACTCAAGTCTGTAAGATCTATAGCGATCATGGATCAGAATTTGAGAATAGTGATTTTGAGAAGTTTTGCAGTGACCAGGGAATATCACATGAATTCTCTGCGCCCAAAATACCATAACAAAATGGTATAGTAGAAAAAAAAAATAGAGTGCTTCAAGAAATGGCAAATGTAATGTTAAATAGTATGAAGCTCCCTAAAAATCTAAATACTGCGTGTTATATCATTAACCGTGTCTATACTAGAAAATCAAATAGTAAAATGGCTTATGAAATGTGGTTTGATAAGAAGCCTACTGTCAAATACTTTCGAGTTTTTGGCAGCAAGTGCTATATTTTACGTGACCGAGAAAATTTGAAAAAATTTGACACCAAAAGTGATGAATGGGTATTTTTAGGGTATGCTCTGAATAATCGAGCATATCGAGTTCTTAAAAAGAGGACCGGTGTGATTTAAGAATCAATTAATTTGGTTATTGATGATCACTTGAATACACCTGTCTTAAGTTCAGATAATGCTGAAGTACTTCTAATTGATAAACCAGATTCTTCGTCAAGTCAAAATAATTCTGAACTAAGGACTGTTAAAGACCATCTAACTAATCAAATTCTTGGAAACCCTCTCACTAGTGTATGCACTCGTAGACAACTAGAAGATGTGTGTAACTACGTGTACTTTTCATCCTAAATAGAACCAGCTAAAGTAAAAGAAGCTCTTACTGATGAAAACTGGATAGTTGCGATGCAAGAAGAGATTAATTGTAACATCCCGTATTTTTGCCAACCTGGAATTAGACGTCCTTAGGCAATGGGTCGATCCTAACAACTTATTAACTTGTCAGAACTCAATCCCAAAGTCTAAAACCGCTTTTGAACCCATTTCCTTCACAAATCCCACCTTTCACCACCTTGTTCTTTCAATTTTTCTAAGTACTTTCACCCTAGACACTATCTTAAACTAGCTAAGTATTACAACTTGGATCACTTTATATACAAACTACAAAGGCCCAAGTACCACCTCAGACGGAAATTACTCAGGACTAAATCCTTTAGAAATTAGGCGAGAATTAGCCAGTGTTAAACTATAGTACCTGTGAAATTAACACCAATCACTTTAAATACAATCTGCAAGACCCAAAACTTGTAGAATCATTTGACGTTACATTACCCTAAAATCTAGGATCAATCTCATTACCCGGCTACTCTCGGGAGCATCTCGAAACTCCGTATCAGATCTGGACCACACGTCGGAAGTCCGATTAACACGAAGTTAAGGAATTAGGATCGCCTTGTTGGGCTTGACAACCATCTTGGAAATCAAATCCAGATAGTGTCCCAGCGCTATTCGTTTGAGCTCGGAGCGAGGAGTGTGAGAAATGTGAAAATAATTCTAAATTAAATTCAAAATAAATAAATCTGAGACGTTTCGCTTGCGGGTCAGTATTAAGCAACCAAACCATCAGAATCAGGCCAAATTATACCATCGGATCAGGGATATTTCCCCAAACATATCCATGTACTCGGAATCTCCGATCGAGATTCGCTGACCGTTGAACTGAAACTGGTCCACCATTTACGATCTGGAATCCCGACTGAAACAAAAACTTAACTATACCTAGATCCAGTGTTAGTGAGCTTAAGTCCGACCTTTGTCTTAAAAGGGGCTACCAGAAGTGCTCCGTTGAGACAGAATGGATCCGTTTTGGACATAACTTAAGTATACCTTGACCTTAAGTCTATTTTGGTGACTTTTTAGCCTATATAAGGACCTTAAACCCTCTCATATCCAGCCCATACGAATTTGAGAAAACCCTAGGAGAGAGAGAAAAGAGAGAGAAAGTGTGGGAGGATCTCCCTGATGCTCTACCCTGCCACTATACAAGCTTAACCACCCCTATCTAATCACTTTCCTGGCGATGCCGGCTTCTTTTCTAGGTAAGAAACCCTAACCCTAATCTTTTTTGGAATTTTGATAGTTGTATGTTATGAAATAACTAACCTAAAGCATGCTATAGCTTTCCAAACTGCCGTATATTACAGTGTTGAGATTCTATCAACTCCGTTACAATTCTATGATAAAAGTGCGGACTTTAGGTGTATAGGTTATAGTTTTCAACAATTTCAATGTCAGATAATGATAGATTCATGATCTGCATGCAATTGCACATGTACAAAGTGCTGTCTGTTTTCCGTTTCGGTTAAATACGAAGAATATGGAATTTTGTGTATTCTAGGTATTTGTAGAAAATACCGTATTCGTATAAATTTCACTGATATGATTGCCATGAGTATTTGCCGTGTATATATGCTAGTTATGGATGTATGACCTGTTTGGCGAAAGGATTCGCCCTAATACACTTTTTGGCCAACATAGCTTATGTAGGCTAATGTGTGTAGTCTAAGTGTTTGTTGAAATGACTAAATAAATATGGATTTATGATTTATGCCTGCCATATGTACTGAATGTAAGAACATGATTGATGTGTATATGACAACTCCTTGCTATAATGATTTGTCCTATTCTATATTGAAATCAACATACGTCATGTATGTTGGAGTGGTGTCGTTTAAGTGTTTGATAAAATGCCTGTATGAGAAATTATGTGACGAACTAAATTTCAATAGTGGTGTTGAGATAGGATTCTCAGCTACCTTAAAGATGTATATGATTTCCTCCATGTTGTTTGTTTAATGTAACCGCTTACTTATGAAATGTATGTGTTTATATTTCCTGTTTATATTGTGCTCTATAACATGCTTTATAACATGCTTGAATTACTTTGTTTATTCTGCTTTACTCTACATGCTTTTGAATAAAGGATTGATTGTGATTGGGGCTATTGTATAGTATAGGCAATCGGTAATGGGATTGAATTCGTGACTAAGATTCATTCGCCACATGAGATGTGTTCGACGAACTCGAGTCGTACTTCAGTTAGTGATAGTGGCTAGTCACACGAAGTACTTGTGCTCTTCATATCGTTCAACTTGTTGTGTGCTCGTGCTAGTCAAGCTCGTCAAGTAACCCGATCTATCTAATGTATGTTCACCATGTTTGGATGCTACTGCTTGAACCTAGGATATCAAACTTACCAGTGAAATCCCGTTAACCATGGTACCTCGATCCGCTAAGGCTCATGAGCCGGGCATGGTGGTATAGGACATCGTGGTCGAGCTATTGGCCTACGCTGGGGCCATGTGCCTCCCCGTAGTGACCAGTGAGCAACCAGATTCGTGAGCCGATTATGGTGGTATGGGACACTATATTCGAGCTGTCGGCCTACACTGATTGGTGACAAGCCCTTTGTAGTGACCTCGAGCATACTCTGAATTTGCGATGAGGCGACGAGTTTTACCGCGGTGAATAGAGTATGAACTAGGCCTGTATCAATTTAGTAATGAGCCGTTCAAAAGGTGATGGGGGAGTGGTGTAACAATTACGTGTAATAGCCCGACAGCCTTTGCAGTGCCTTAGAACCACACTATCGTATGAGATTATCTAGGTTTGACGACCCTGGAATGGATCATGTTTGGGAATGATACAAGGGAGGTACCTTAGTTTCCCAATCCTGCTGTTTGAAATGGACTAATAACAACTCAGTAATTATGCTCATTATCGCACTGTATGTGCCTGGAAGATATGGAGCACTGAGGAATGAAAGCATGCCGCGGACGTAAGATGGTGTCGCATGAGGGAGTATGTTAGTGAGGGCATACATCATGACTGCATTTTATACTTGCATTAATAAGAGTACTTAGGATTATTGATTGTACTACTTTATCATTACTGCTTGACTGTTTTGATAACATGTTAACCTATGTTTTATTGTTCCACTGAGTTGATCACTCACTCCCACGTTACGGGACGGTGCTTGCAACACCAATCAGACTCTGTAGCTGCAGGTGTCGGCAATGCTTATAAGGCGAAGCCGGACCTTTGCAATGATAATGATGCTTGCTCGTATTTGCTGTACTCTGGCGGCTTCATGTGAGCCGTGTCTTGATCAACGGGATTATAGGAATGTTGACTAAAGGACCTTACACATTTGGTATATTTTAGAATTGTACTTGTAATTATTTAACTTGGTAACGTTATCACACTCTAGAGACTCACCACAGTTTATATATTTTATTTATCTATCACAGTCTTCCATTTATTATCTAACCTGTCTCTGGAGTATGATTTGCTGTTTTGGCTTAATCTCACTCATGTTCACTACACTAATACAGACAACATTCATTCATCATTCATTTTGTTGCATAAGTGATGCGTTGGAACTCGGGAGTTGAGTTTATGCTCACCCCCCGATTTTCAGGGCGTTACATTAATCAATTTGTTAGAAATGATGTTTGGTACTTAGTTCCTAGACCTAAAGATAAACACATTATTTGAAATAAATGGATTTTCAAAAATAACTCTGATGAACTTGGTAATATAATAAAAAATAAGGCTAGACTGGTTGTATAAGGGTACACTCAAATTGAAGGCATCGATTATGATGAAACCTTTGCCCCAGTAGCTTGTCTTGAATCAATCAGACTGTTTATATCCATTGCATGCTTTAGAAAGTTCAAAATATATCAAATAGATGTAAAGAGTGTATTTTTGAATGACAATTTGCATGAAGAAGTGTATGTTGAACAACCAATGAGTTTTGAAGACCCTAAGAATACTGATCATGTCTATTGCCTAAAAAAGGCTCTTTACGGTTTAAAACAAGCTCCCAAGGCATTATATGAAAAATTGACTAAGTTTTTACTAAGTCATAACTTTATAATGGAAAGTGTTGATAAGACATTATTTGTAAAGAAACATAATGATCACATTTTAATAGTGCAAATTTATATTGATGATATTATTTATGGATCTACTTGTGCTAACCTGACTATTGAGTTTGCAGATCTTATGAAATCTATGTCCGAAATGAGCATTGTTGAGGAATAAAATTATTTCCTAGGGTTGCAAGTTAAACAACAACTTGATAGCTTCTTTATTTCTCAAACCGAATATGCTCTGAACTTAGTTAAAAAGTTCAGATTTGAGAATGAGAAAAATTTTGATACTCCTATGTGTACGACCTTAAAACTCTCAAAGAACTCTACGGGTAAGAGAGTTGATCCTAAATTATATCGCAATATGATAGGTAGTTTGCTGTATTTAACTGCAAGTTGACCTGATATTGCATTTAGCATAGGGATTTACGCTAGATATCAATCTGACCCTTAAGAGTCACATTTAACTGCTGTTAAGCGGATTATGCGATATATCGCAAGTTCAGCTAATCTGGGTCTTTAGTATCCTCATGATACTATTATTCATTTAGTTAGTTACACTGATGCTGATTGGGCTGGTAATGTTGATAATAGGAAATTGACTAGTGGTGGTTGTTTCTATATTGGGAACGGTTTAGTTTCTTGGCAAAGTAAGAAACAAAGTTTCGTATCGCTTTCAACTGCTGAGGCTGAATACATTGCAGCAGGTAATGCATGTACTTAGCTTATATGGATGAAAGGAATGTTAAGCGATTACGGAATTGCACAGGATTCTATGGTTTTATATTGTGATAATTCCAGTGCAATTAATATATCTAAAAATCTAATCCATCATTCACGAACTAAGCACATTGACATTAGATATCACTACATTCGTGAATTAGTGGAAGAAAAGACAATTTCTTTAGAATACATTCCGGCTGAGACTCAACTTGCTGATATTTTCACAAAACCGCTCGATAAAAGCAAGTTAATAAATTGAAATTTGATCTTGGTATGTGCAATTTGAATTGATTATTCATGCTTGTATGTATCATAGTATGTATATTAGTTAATTTAATAGTTTAAATCTCAAAATTATGTGAAAAATGCACATTTTTTGTTGTACACGACCAGTCGAGTACATACTCGACCAGTCGTGGCACGACCGGTCGAGCATGTCCTCGACCAGTCATATAGCACGGACTAGTGCTTTATTTGGGGGAAAACCCCTTTTTTCTTCATTATGGGTTTCTTCTCCAATGGGTCTTAGCTCGACCGGTCGAACCCATCTCCCTAGTTCTTCAAGGTTAGTGCTTTATTTCCATTTTCTTTTTAGATTCAAGTTATTATCACTCATTTTTCATTCTTGGTGTGATTTATTTCTTGTTTCATAGAGGTTTTTGGGGTTTTCTTTTCCAAAATCTGATTTTGAGAAAATCCACTCTACTTTGTTTGCAACCTTTTGATTCCTTGATTTTCTAGTTGCAAATGGAAGGTAGAGGCAAAAAGAAAAGTTTACGTGGTCCTTCAACTTCTAGAATGACACCTATCACAAGGCGCCACTTTCGGTCACTCGAAGATGACCCTCCTCTGTGCGGGATTTAAGGTTGTGCAATGTTATAGTTGAACGAACTGTTCCTATTGAACATCTTGCTCCATTTGAAATCCTTCATCTTCTCCAATATGTAGGATGGGCTAACATTCTACATTGGGGTGGACTGACATACCGGTCTATTGTGCAAGCTATGTATACATGTATTTCTGATTTTTCAACTGAAAATTTAACTTTTATTATAACAACTAGAGAAGGTCTATTTGAAGTAGACTGACATTTAATTTCTGGTCTAATGGACATACCTGTCAATGATGAAGGTATTCCAATTAGCACTCAGTAGTTAAATTATCTGAATCAGAAAAACGTATGCTTACTAGAGCATTGTGCAATATAGATGCGTAATGGAGTCAAAATGGGAATGCGCTTGCTTCAAAGTATTTGTTACCTAGATACAGGGTCGTTCACATGATATTTATTTCAAATCTTTATCCACGTTCTGGTAAAAAAACCGAACTCACCTCTTTCATGGTTCGGATTCTGCATTCCATTATACAATTCCGTCTCCATCTTGGACACAGTGATATCCCTTTTGCATATCTTATGACTGTGTCAGCCACTCATATGTTAGTGGCTATACCTGTTGGAGAGGCTCCTATTCAATAACTTATTTTCAACGACTCAAATATAAACAAGATGAATTTGAGGTTAGCCGCAGGCCAAGTCAATGTAGGTGCTGGTGGAAATGATGCTGCAAATGAATAAGAAGGCGATTTACCTCCAGATGACATTAACATGGACGATATCTTTGAAGAGATTGAATCAGATTCTAAGGCTAACCCTGATTATCAGCCTTCTGATTTTGCTGAGAGGTTGCATACTCTTGAGGAACAGGTGGCTTAGATTCGTGTAACATAGGATTCGCAATTTGTTTATATGAGTACATATATGAGGTGCATTAATAAGGGTTTACATCAAATTGATCCATCCATTCCTGCTCCCTCTTCAGGATCTGATAAGTATTTTCTAATCTTGGTTTGTAATAACTTTAATGATACTTGGATTTCTTTTGTCTTGTGATGTTATACTTGACTTAACTTGGTAGTACTTGGTTGAACTTGGTTATTTATGTTTGAACATGACTTGTTTGAATATGTTGACTCTCTTGATCATTTATTCCTCAATACTTTTCTTATTCTTCCTTCTTTATCTAATTCCACTTCTATTTCTTGATTCCTTTCTTTGTCATATTGTGACAAAAAGGGGGATAATTTTGACATGCTTAATATATGGTGATTATGGTATATTGGTATATGACATGTGGATTTTGTATATATGGATTGTGGATTATGGATGAATTGATTTGATTCTATTTTGGTGAAGGGGAGTTAAGTAAGGGGGAGTATTGTTGGTGGAATTGATAGTTGGTGGAGTTGATGCAAATTGATAACTGGTGCATGATTCTTTAACCAGGTTGTAATGATGCAAATTGATATTCTTTGTGCGGATAATACTTATGTTTGTATGGAGTGTGTTTTGTCACAAATTTGACAAAGGGGGAGATTGTAAGTGCTATAGTTTCTAGCTCCTATATTGTTAAATTTTGTAGTGCCAAAACCTCTTTTGGAATCTGTGTCTTGTAGCTCATCTACATAATGAAGTTTGCGCATCTCTCAAGGACAAGGGTCTTTTGTTCAAGAACTTCAAAGGCAAGTGTACTTGTTCATGTTTATGTACAACATCAATTGTGAATTGAAGTTTATAAGTTTCAAGAGTTAAAGATTTTCAAAGCTTCATACAAGTCAAGATAACGTTCCTAGATTTTGATACTCAAGTTCAAGCTTCAACGTTAGTCAATTTCAAGCTTCAAGAGTCTCAAGTTCAAGCTTCATCTTATGACAAGATCTCAAGCTTCGCGAACTTCAAAGAACGACTATCAACTGAAGAAAAAGAAGACTCAATGTTCATACATCACTAACAAGGAATAAATGACCCTAGATTGACCTTAGGGTAGGTCGTTTGGAATACATAATTCAATTAACTCATTTTATAAGTGAATAGACTGTTTCTCGACTAGTCCTGGACTATGTTCGACTAGTCCTTGTACTGGCTCGTCCAGTCCAAGAAATTCCACGACCAGTCCCAAATTTGTTACAAAATTTCAAAATTTTTTGTTAAGCCATGACCAGTCCTGGAGACTGCTCAATTGGTCATGTGAATAGTGCTCGACTCGTTCTCGACCAGTCCTGCAGCTACGACTCAAAGTCTAGCAACTAAATCTGGTTCCACATGACCAGTTGTGGACAGGTCACGACCAGTCGTGGAGGTCCCTCGACCTATCGTGAAGGTCCTACGATCAGTCGTGGAACAACTTTATTTTATTGCGCTCAAAATTTTAAAAATCTGTTAGTCCTATGACCAGTCGTAGTTTCCTCAGGACCAGTCGTGAACGTGATTTTTTCACCTATAAATAGAGCACGAATTTTAGAGTTTTTCATTCAATTTAAGCAAAATCATTATGCCACTCTGAGAGATAAGTAAGTGATCATTTTAAGCTATATTGTGCTCATTTAATATTCTCTTTTATTAGCTTTCTTTGCATTTGATTTTGAATTTTCACACTCCAATTTTATTTGAAAGAGGGATTGAAGTATTCCCATTTCTTGGAATCAAAATCAAATCAAGCTAGCCCAAGGTGCTTTAAATCTAAAATCAATTTAGAACCTAGAACCATTTCATAAGTGAGTTTGGACATTGAACTTCTACTTCGATCTGGTTCTTCCGGGCTGCATCGAAAGGAGAATATCTAGGTATTTTACATTATTGTAAATTTTTATTTTTAGTTTCATTGAGATTGTTCCAGAAAAATCTCTCTGTTTTGGTTTGTCTGAGGTGATCCAGAAAACTCAGAGTATGGGGGTTTTTGAATTGTGTAAGCCCACTTGAAAGACACAATTATGAGAGTTTTAGGTGAACCTGGAAAAACCTATTTTCATAGTGAACGCTAATATCCATTGTGTGAGGATATTAGGAGTGGAGTAGTTGTGTGGCTGTTTCTAAATAGTTAGTGTACACACAAGAGAACCACTATAATTTCTGGTTTTGTGGATTGATTGTTTATTTCTTTTTGTGGATGGTTGTAATTTTCCTTTTTGCATTGTGGAGAATATTGTAATCTCTTTTATGCAAGTGTGGAGAATATTGTAATAGCCTAGATTTCTTTCCTTGCTATTTATTTATTTATTCCTCTATATTAGTTTGAGTTTTTGATATACAAACCGTTCTAGTAAGGTTGTCTTGCCATAAACTCTTGGTTTTTATGGTGTAAGGTTGTCCTTAGAACAATATATATATATATATATATATATATATATATATATATATAAACCTCTCAATACTCGTTCATTTAAAGTTGTCTTTAAATTCAGCATTGTGGGATTGTTTATTGCTATCTGTATTTAATTTATTTAAATTCCATTGTTATTTTTTTAATTTGGCATAGTCCTATTCACCCCCCCTCTAAGACATATAGCTCGGCTTTTCAAGCATACATAACCTTTCACACATCATGCCAAGCCTCAAGCAACGACCCATGGTCCACATACATCAAGGTGGGCTTCTTGGGACAACCCATAGCTTAAAAATATAATGGCGAAGGGAACATTCAATACATGCATCATGGTGGACCTCATGGGCGGTCCATATGCCCTAGAAAATAGTTGGGCTAGGTGCACATCACATATATCATTGTGGGTCATATAGGTCAGCCTAACATTTGGCAAATTGAATGGGCAACATAGATACAATCACATACATCATAGTGGGCTTACAATCAGCCCACAAGGCCCAACACAATGGATGGGCAACACATGCATCAAAGAGAGCTCTAAGGCTGGACGTCCAACCCATCTTAGCCTGTTGGATGTCCAAAATTCTGGACAGCTTAGTCCTCATTCAATCAGATGGATAGTGGGCTATACGAGGCACAAATGAGGCCCATAATCTCAGAAAATTAGAGGTATGATGTGCATACATAACACCTTCAATTTGGTGGGCCTCACAACTATAAAACATTCAACTATATGCAATAATACGGGGCCTTTGCTGGACGTTCAGCCCACCTATCTTCTTGGGCCTACTGGTGTCTAGCAAATAAATTAAGTGGGTAAAGAAAAATAAACACTCCATGGTAGCCCATACATGTTACAGTGGGCCCCACCAGATGAGAGCCATGTATACAACACAACTCAGGGTGGGCCTGCTGCTGGACCGCAAGCCCAGTAGCTCCCAACCCAGCCTAGACGTTCATAAGGGTTTGTACGGCCTGAAAAATACTTGGGGACGTCCCACCAAGGGTAGGCCATGCCTAGGTAACCACAAAATGGAGGATAGGGTGGATATAACACATTATCAAGGTGGGCCACACTGGAGGGTTGACGATCAGCCCTCCTGCTGGATGTTGGCCCAGTTGGGGTGTCCAGCAGGTGGGTTGCTGGTCCAGCTATGGTGTCACATAGATGGATAGTCTGGATACTCCACAAATATCTGAGATGAGTCTCAGTATGGTGGGCCACAATGGAGGTAAAAAGGTAAAGAGTAAACACATGCATCAAGGATAGACAATTGCTGGACAGCAAGTTGCTGAAAAAAATGTTGTTGGCCCTGTTCGGTTCTACCTCTGGAATGGGCCCAGGCCTGCCTAATCATGGGGAAATGGGTGGATGAGGTGCATCCTTAACTGTATAGCAAGGTGGGGTCGACGTGAGTGGCCCACCAACCCAAAAACCTAGCTGATATTTCTTTTTTCCCTCCAAATAGGATTGCTGGACGGTCCCAACTGCTGGACGGTCCAGGCCCCTTGGGCCGTCCCACCAAGGGTTGGATAGTGTGAATACATTCATACATCATGGTGGGGTCCACACACCAATGGTCCACCCCTCTCTCATTAAAATCAGCCTGAGAAATGAAGGTTAAACTCTACTCAAATAGTCAGCAACATGGGCCTAAAAATCTGGACAACAAGATGTTGCTGCTTAATGCAGCCCATAGGTTGCTGGACAACAAGAAAATTCATAACATAGATCAAGATAGGGCCACCTAGATGGGCCACACACACCCATGCCAAGCTTGTGTTTGAATCAAACCTTGCATGCAACATAGGACAACAAGGTGGGCCAGCCTGCGTCTAGATATTTGGACAGCAAGATTGTCCCACCCTGCTGGATGGTCTGGGTGTGCTGAGCACATCAGGTGGGCCACGTCCATCAGGGAAAAAGAGAGAGAAGTAGAGAGAGAGAGGAAGATTGGCCAAAGGGAGGGGCTCCGCCACTATGAGCCCCTCAAAAGATCCAAACCATACATCATGATCATCACATGGGTCCCATGCATGCATGGGTCCTACGTCAGAAAATCTGAGGTGAGGATGCTATCTCCACTATGAAACCAAAGGTCTAGATGACCCCTTCATGATCTAGATCAAAAAATACATCATGATGGGGTTCATGGAGAATGGCCCCATCATGGCTTGTGCATGCAACTAAGGTGGGCCATTAGTCACACTTAGGGGTCAAAATAGGATCCCTACCATTGATTGGTGGGTCTTACATCCCCCAAGCAAGAAAACCTAGAGATCTATGTTCACACCTCAAGTATAGGATTGTGATGTAGTAATAATCTCAGTAAGACCGAGGTCGAATCCACAGGGACTGAACCTTGTATGTAATCTGAAAGTAACTTGAACCAGAACTAGGTGAAGATGTAATCTAAATCAGGTGAATATGAGAGAATATTGGTAAACTACTTTAACTAAAAACTTGTAAAATTCAAGGGTGGGAAACTAGGGTGCCAAGGATCCACTTGTGGAGATCAGGAAGATCTATGCTTAATTCACGAATACAACTAGAATTAGAGTCCTACCTTCATCCAGTTGGAAGATATTTCATTAAAAAACCAATATAAACTTCCTTTGTTCTAGCTTTCAAGGGATGAGAGGTATGAGAATTAGGATTGATTCTATCACAAAACCATGCCCATGAGACAAAGCAAACAACATAATTTTAACCAATCCACATCCAATTTAGGGAAGGTATGAACGTTAGGAAGGATTCCATCATCTAACCATGCCCAGGAGACGATGGTGAACAACGGGGTTCCTAAATTCACAAACCCTATAATGATAGGAACATACTCGAAGCTATCGCAGATCTATTGTAATTTAAGTCACAATAAACTATTAAAAACTAAAAGCATATCTTATAATCAAACTAGAATTAAGAGGGTTCATCAACCATGAATCAAAGCCATAAAATACCCCACCACGCTACAAGCTTCACCTCTTAGCCCTAGCTAAGAGGTTTATCCAATCATGGACATGATTAAACCAAATCTCCTAAAAGAATATAAAATAAACAAACAAGAAATAAAAAAAAGAAAGAAAAAAAGCTCTTTGAAGCCGGCCCACGCTCCACGGATTCTCTCCTCTCTTCTGTCCTCTTCTTCCAAGCTCCCAAGGTGCCTCCACGGCTGCCCAAGATCTTAGATGGTCTTCTCTCCATGCTTTCTCTCTCTTCTTATAGGAATTGAAGGGTTGGCTGGAGAGAGTTGGTGGTGTGCATAGACTTTACACAGTAACAAGTTTAGAAAGTTCCTTACACAACAACCAATTTTAGCGCAACCAGAGATCCCGTTGCGAAATCTATTCCGGTCAGGCTTATTGGCCTTGGTCGGTTGTCCCATGGGAGGAGTTTGGATGGTCAAGATCATTTGTCCGATCCTGACCACAGTTGCAGAACGGCCTGGAACGGCCAGGTTTTACGGATGCGTGACCTGTTGTGGAAATCAGCTTGCACTGATGCTTGGTGGGGCCACGATCGATTACCTTCTTAGAAATCCACTCCATCCATCATCTTTGCAAGGTCATACCCAGCTATGACATCAAATATGGATCAAATCTGAGTCTTAGGTGGGCCACAACACATTTGACAATCGGACCATTCTAACGCTTTAACGTGACTGTTGAGGCAAAGTAACATTGATACATATTGGTCATGGCATCAGGTGGGGTCCACTGTGATGTTTGATGAGAAATCCACTTCGTTCACTGTATTTGTCCCACTATGTTAGGACACGGGGTAAAAGATGAGGAAATTTCATAAATCAGGTGGGCTGCATCTTCTAAATAAGTGGAAATTGATACTCACGGTTAAATTTATTGTTCATGCATGGATCTAGTTTTATTTACAGAATTGTCATCAATTCCTCAATCACCTTTTGACATCAGTTATGTTAGAGTACACCATCCAAACGCCTTTAAATTTGGTGAATATCCACCATTTTTCGTGCTCTTTTCATCGGTCCAGTTTGAGCCTTGATTGCTTATGGATTACCAAGATGCTCTTTAATAGCTAGCGTCCTCTGATCTCTCAATTGGGCCGCTTTCACAAAGATCCAATGGTTGAAATTCGACGTGTACGGTTAATTTAGGGTCCTCAGGCTAGAGATAACGGATGGTGGGAACCTTGTGATCTTGTATTTTGGACTATTTTCAGGCCCGTTTAATGTGAGTGACATGATTTTCTCGGATATCTGGCGTGTAAATTCTTTGATCTCGGCCCCTTGGGGTCCATTAAAATAGAGCATTAAACATTATCATGTACATTAAATCAGGTAATAACTGGGGTCTAATATGCAATATTTGACCCTCAACACAATCTCCAACCAGCATTTTGCTAGTCCCGAGTAAAGTATTGCGAAAAATAAGTTGAGAATCACAGGATAAATTTTAATAAACTCAAGTGATTTTTGAAAAACAATCCAGGTACGAGAATTCTATGATACATCAATATTGACATTACTTTCTCCTAAACTCAAGCTCACAGAAAACTTCATGGTCAAGTTCAAAGTATTAATCCATTGATTAGAACAATTTTAAACATTGAGTTCCATAGGTATAAAGCGAAACCTAAACTTATCAAAATCAGGGGCTCAATTCTTTATTTTCATGATAACATTATAATCACAAGAGCATTCAGGATAACCATAACTTAAACCAAAACTTGCCTTACAGTTCAACTTTTCATTCTTCCAGCTTTTGCTTTTTCCATTGATGGCTTTCACGCTATGTCAACTTTTAAAGGTAAAGCCAAGGAGGGGAATCGAATCCTTACCTATAGGGAGCAAACCCATGGTGAAGACCCTTCGCCCAACCCTTTCCAAAGACAACTGTTTTTTTATAGCTGGGTATTCTTTCTCTCTTTTTTCCTTTTTTCAATTCTTTTTATTGAACATGATGGACAAATTCCTCAGGTCGGTTCCTTCCATGCTTAATGATCACCAAGTTAACAATTCAATATCAAATTAAAACCTTAATATGTAAGCGAGATGTGACATGTGAAATCATGACTCAATCAATGTTTAAAACTTCTAATCATAGATTAACAATTTGAACTTAACTGAGAAATCTAAATATAGCTGAATCCAAGAGTCATAAATTACCAACATTACGTATCTTAAACTTCTAAAATCAAGATGGCCTTCAAAATCACTTCGAATTCATAAGAATTTTTAGGAAAAATTGTGAAAATTTTCACAAATTTTCCTTAAGACCAAGAAAATACTGATTAGGTAACCTAATGTAACAACCCCGGTCCTAGTAGATAGTCCTGAACACTTGTGCATAGAAACATCTTTACAGGGAAGGTGGTGAATGATAAGAGGCATGGTAAAATACATTGACCTCATCCTATTTAAGATAAAAGTATTGAATTTCTGGGACAAAATTCTCTTTAAGGGGGGTATATTGTAACACCCCAAACTTTTCAATACCTGAGTATTGAAAGTCCTCGAGTGTTACCATAAATTTAGCTTATTATGTACACATGTATGGTACCAATCCAGTCAACCTAACCCTACATCCATCCTCTGACATGAATCTGACCGATTATGAATAATATTCATCCATAAATCAAGTCATCCGACCATTGATCATGTGGTCTGATACATGTACCTTCCCTTGACTAAATCGGTGAATAACTCTTTAACCATAATGATTTAGATGTAAGTTCTTTTGTAAGAATTGTTTAGAAATGGACATAGAACCAAGTAGAACCATTAGATTTCACAAAACTCTTAGATCAACAATAATTACGAAAATACCACTAACCTAGACCCTTGAATCCTATATCACATGGTTCCTATTATCCGTTTAATGTAAAAATTTATACCATGCATATGTATTATAAGTTAACTATACACGTTGAATTTCAGCCCTTAGATCATTGTAAAAGTAACCTAATCGACAGATCAACCCCTTAACCGTTGATTTTGGTGTCCATTGAGTGAATGAACCTCATGGGTAGTTGTCGTTGAATATTTCCCTTCATAAGAACAACTTAGATTGCCCATCACATGGACCAAGGGTGAAGTATGAGGACCCCACCTTGGTAGGCCTTTTCTTAGGTGAGAAGTTATCCTTTCGAGCTTATCAACTCCCTATAAATTTAGATCTTCAGATCTAGCCATTTCCTACCATCCATCGAACCTCAAAATTTGACCACACCTTGGTATCACATGACTACGTCGTCGTACAAAGTTTGGACCCTGATCTATGATCCTATACCATTGAACGCTGAAGCCAGTTCCTTCCTTTTGACACAAAAGGTGATATTTCAGATCTAGCCTTTTCCCACCATCGATCAACCACCAAGTTTCGTCCAACCATTCACCTATCTTGACTACACATTTTTCCCAAAATTGGGCTCCGATCATTGAACGTGGACTATCAATTAAGATCAAGTCCATATTGGTGTCCGTTGGAGAACTTTCAAGATGAGCTTCCGATCATCTCCATATTCACAACTATGCCCTAACGTGACCCTACGAAACCGATGGAGGGAATGGATTTCCCAATAGCTCATCATAAGTGGACCCCACTTAATGCTACAGTAAGTCACAACTCTCCAAGCTAGCAACCCTTCCGTAATAAGTCTGTATTCAAATTCAAAGCGAACTACCTCCGTTTCTTCCTCCTAAAACAAGCACGTCCCAACTAGGATTAGCATAACAGATCTCACCACTCCATATGGGATGATCCCTAACATCAGTGGACTTCGCTAACTTAAGAACCGATTTGGAAAAGAAACTCTCTCGCACGCTATAGCAATGCCCATGAAAACCGTCTGTGTAACGATCTGTATTTTAGATTTGGGGTGTACCCCATTAGCATGGGTCACTTGAGTTTTGATCTTGCACCACCCATAGTCAGATGACCTTACATAGGTCAATGAATTGAATGGTCGGTATGGATTTCATCAAAACAGTCTCGTGGGCCCCACTTTGAGGCAGTGCATGTGCACCGAGGTCATGCACTCGAAGTACACTAGATCTGTCAACACGGTCAGCATGAGCTGACCCGTGTTCCACCAAAAGAGGAGAGAACTCTCACTCTTTCTTCGGCCTTCAGCAGCAGAAGTGAGCCCACCTGTTTGATCAATGGCCCACCATCTGGGCCCCACATTGACAATCCAAGCCATCCATCTTATGGAGTGGGGGGTGACGACGAAAACCATGGTCGATCCACCTACTGGAGTGCACCTGCACGCACACAAGGACCGACATAAGCAGGGCCTGCAAACACAAGATTTCCAAAAATGGAAATTCCTTTTCGCTGCTCTTAGCAATCCGCGTGAGCCTACAAGGGTGGATCTGGACCGTCCAAAGCGAGGAAATCTCGACCGTCCAACCTTTCATTTTAGATTTTCAGCCCTGCCAAAGACTAAACAGTGGGCAGTTTTGCTACGCCCGCCGTTTTCACTTTCCTCCCTGCCACAGATTGAATCTAGGCCATTCAATATTGGTCCAATGGCTCTGGGGAGTTAGGGTAAGTATAAGCAGTGTGAGGAAATCGAGTAACAAAGGCTCACCCACCATCTTTGGCGGCCACGCTCGAAAACTGCCATTTTCTCCCTCCTTCCGAACCCACCACCCAAACCTTCTTAGAGCTTCAAGAGAGCTCATCCCCAAGCTCCCTAAGGTCCCTACGAACCATCCCACACTGTCAAATTGAAGGAAGAAACAATGGGAGAGAGTCCGCTATTAACGACCGCACTCTCCTTCGCCGTTTTTCCTTTGCCACACTGAGTTGGATCGGCTCAGTCAGGATGAGTGCTTCCAGCATTGTGGTCGAAATGAGGCAGGAAATGAGTAGAAGAAGTCAAAGATAAAGAAGAAAGACAAGGAGAAAGAGAACGGGAGAGAGAAGGTGGTGCGGCTGTGCTACCACACCCGTCTGACTCGGTCGAGCCATGGTTCGAGTCAGGGTTCCTCCCCTATCCAGAGAGGAAGAAAAAGAAAAGAGAGTGAATAAGAGGAAGAAAACAAGAAGGGAGAGATAAGGAGAAACAAGGAAGAAAGTAAGGCTTGGGTTTAATGGCTACCAAGTTGACTCAGCTGAAACTGAGTCCAGCCGAGTCTGATTGGGTCAAGTGAGGCGTGGGCATGGCTCATACCTTGCTGGACATCCCAGCATATAAGGAAAAGAAGGGAGGAGAGAAGGAAGAAGGAAAGGAAGAAAGTTAGGAGGAAGCTTGGGTTTAATGGCTACCGAGTTGACTTGGTTGGAATCGAGTCCAGTCGAGTTAATTGTATTGGGCCTGATCAAGACATGGCTGGACATTTTAGCAAAAATAGGGGGAAAACAGAAGTAGAAAGAAGAAAGAAAGGGAGAAGAAGAGAAACTGAGAGAGTGGAAATCTAGTTGACTCGACCGGAACCGAGTTGACTCGGTTGAGACCAAGTCCAGCTGGGCCGATTTTAATGAGATCCCGATCCGGCCAACTTAGGTATGCAAATTTCCAATTCTTCCATACTTTTGAACTGTCAAAATCAAATTATCATTAATTTACTTATGTTGGAAATTATCTACATTAATATCAGTAGTACATACAAATTATCATTATTAAGTATTAGAGTTTTACCTTGCCTACCTTAAATTTATCGTTAGATCATACTTTTTATTTCATTAGGATAACTATTAGTGCCTCGACAACTAATATTAAGTATATTGTTAATATTAACGATCGTTTTGAAATTATTAGTATTATTAACATTGCAATCGACTGTACAACATTAGCCATTATTGGATTACTATTTTTAATTAGTAACGTTATTACTATTATTATTACATCCATTAGAAATTGAATTTAAAAATCTAAACCTATATATAAACCCTAAAGGATAAAACCCTAAATCTAAATAATTTAGACCTTAGGTTGGGACTTTAAACTATAAATAGTGTGTTAAGCTTGGTTCTAACCATAAAATTTTATAATGTATGGTAGAATTTGATTCTAATGACACCTGTGTTCCCTAGCGACACTAATGGGCGACTCGACATGTAAGGTGAGGACTCACCCTTTGAGCTTCCCACTTAAATTCATTAACCATAAATGATGCCTTAATCCTTTCCATTTAATATCTCCTAAGTTACTTGATTGAGCTGCTTAACTTGATTTGTGAATATGTTAATGTGTTGTGCACCTGATTCCTATGATAGACAATAAACATATCTTTTTAATTATAACATGCATAAATGATTGGTGATAACATGCTATCCTCAGCTGTGCATTGTTAAGTAACTATATGTTTGTTATCTGCGATTGAGTGATGTAATGAATGAAACTTGTCATAAACTCACCATCTCGTGGTCCATATTTGACTTACGTGGATTGGATCCCACTTTACCTTACTGGCTCGGACCGCATATCTGTCCTACATGGCTTGGATCGTATATTTGCCCTCATGACTTTAATGGTCTATTGGTGCCCTTTTGTAGCTTGTTGGTTATGTTCGCATACCCTGTTGTTTTCTAGCCATCTTGCAGTGTTCAGTCGTATCATGATTTCTGGGTGGAGCTGAAGTTCGTTTATCGATTTTTTAGCCATCTTGCGGTGTTCACGTACGATATGATTTCTGGGTGGTTTAGAGTTGTATGTTGGTTTCCTAGCCATCTTGTGGTGTTCATGTACGACATGATTTTTGGGTGTTCTAGGGTTTGTATGTTGTTTGTCTCTTCATTTGCAGTGTCAGTCGTACCATGATTTTCGTGTGGAGCTGAAGTTCGCTTATCGATTTTCTAGCCATCTTGCAGAGTTCACGTACGACATGATATCTGTATGAAGAAGAGGTTTGAAGGTTGATTTTTTATTCACCTCATGGATTTCACTTGTACCATGATTTTCGGGTGGAGCTAAAGTTCGCTTATCGATTTTCTAGCCATCTTGAGGAATTCACGTACAAATGCGATTCTCGGGTGTAATAGAAAGTCGTATGGTTAATTGTTTGGTATCTGGACATGTTTCCTTGCATTGCGACTACCATTATATTTTGCTTATGATGAAACCTGTTGATTGGTTCTATTTTCTTAATATGAGTATGACTATGAAATGCCCTGTTTAGTGTATCTAATTTCATGAATTGTAATTTATATTGGATTATGAATTATGAGTGCGTAATCTTAGAGGGTGCTCCTCACTGCGATAGCCATTGACACTATTAAACCGTAACAGTTGATGCAGGTATAGGGCGAGCCGATGCTGTTCACTAGGTTGCTAGAGCAGATCGAGTAGCTAGGGAGCTAGGCGGGGTCCTTGCGGCACATATTGAGCTCCACCATTAGCTAATAGATTCTTGTTTTTGCTTATATGAACTTTGTTATTTGGAATTGTATAAATCCTGTATGAGCGCTACATTTGAAATTTTATAATGATCGGAATATTTTTATACAATGCATGGTTTAATCTAGCTTTGTTGCTGTTAACTTTGATTAATGATAAATGGTTCAAAATTACATCGGATTTTATAAGCTAACGCTCGGGTTTTTTTGGGAAACGGGTTATATACTCGGGTCCTGAAAACACGGGGCGTTACACCTAATCTCCCATCCCCAACCTGAAATCTACATTGTCCTCAATGTAAAAGATATAAGCATGCAATGCACCTGGGATAATGAAAGTAAAGGAGAAGTGATGGAAGGATAGTACCTGATGACGGAGTTAAGTGGCTTTTTCCAAAGATATTTCAGCATGACGGTGGTTCGACACAAGACTCAATCCAACAAAAGCAAACTATCTTAAAACAACTGGCAAGCAAACTATCCTAATGACATAAAGTCGACTATCCTAGAACGGCATAAAGCAAACTACCCTAGTCCTATGAAAGCAGGGGAAAAGCTACTCAATCATGCTGCAAGGTTCCTCTTTGGGCCAATATCTGGATAAATTTCTCAGTAGGTTTCTCAACAGGATCATCCAAAAGCCCTTTTTGCAATAGGCTTGGATACCCTGGAGCATGAATGTCCAGAGAAATTTATGGACCTCATCAAAAATTTGTCGATGATTCGCCTGAGGTAGCTAAAGTATATATGATTCACCTGTAATAGAAAAAGTGTCAAAGTTAGTATCCCATGGTGAATCGGAGACTACAAGTAAATAGAATTCAGAAAATTTTTTAGAAAGTGATGTAGTCTCAACACAGTCTGAAGTTTCAGACTCCGGTTCAATTTTCAGCTCCTCCTCCCTTAATGGTAAACATTCAGGATCTGGGGAAGGAGGGATTTCAGAATAAGGGTTCTCTCAGTGCGTGACAACTACCGAGGTATTCTCTTGCAAGGCATCCACTATTTCTCTAATCATATGATCGTTTGAATCTGGAAAGTGTGCTAAGCAATTGTCCAAAGAGTTAGGAAATTCAGCTGAGAGTGACTTATTTTTCACATTAACATCTGTAATGAAATGCTCAAGGATTTCATCGTCTTTAAAAGTGGATGGATGCATACTCTCTTGCTCTTGCCCTGCATAGACAGATTGAACATCAACAAGGGAAGCATTAATGTGAACATTCTGTTAATTGAAGCTACTCGGTAGAGGCATTAATTCGTCAAAAGTGTCAAGCGCAGATGGTAGCCTCAACTGGGTGGTTTCAAATTCTAGAGTCATATTGAGCAACTCGTCCCTCTCCCGAATCATATCATTATTCAATTCAGGGGAGTGGTCGAAACATGTCTCACAAGAGTTAGAAGGGTTAGTCATAAGGGTGTCATCCTCCACATTCAAATTGGTCATGTCAGATAAGTGGAGTAGATCACTTTCGTTGACAATCTCCTGAACCTCTTGATCATTGATGTGGGCCAAACTTGAGATTGAATCCCAATACTCATCATCGTCCAATTCAGTGCAGTACACACTTGCAATGAGATCGCTTTCCTCACATTCAACTCCTAAATTGGGTTGAGGTTCGAATAAACTAACCTCTCCCTCATCATTGAAACCAAGTGTGTCATGTGAGTGAAGTGTATTGTCATCATTATATTTGAAAGACACCCACATCTCTTGATCCTTTCCTTGGACAGTCATCAAGATCGCCTCATCGGGAAATTGAACCATATGCTCATTAATGGAATCCAACTCCTCATTCCAAATTCCAGAGTTTTCCACAAGCAAGTTAAGATCACTTTCCTCGCATTGTGTTTTTGGATCGGGTTGAAGTTGGTATGAACTAGCCTCTTCCTCCTCATTAAGATGTGACTGATGCTCTTGAATGGTGGTTTCAATCGCCTCTGACGATTTCGTAATACCTGCAACTGCTTGTGCTACATATTTATTGAATTGTTCTTGAGCATCTATGTATTTCTGAATTGACTCCCCTTGGATTATTTCCGGTTGAATCTCATAAGTAGTGAATCCAAGGGATTAGTCGTTAAAATCAATTGTAGTTCATCTCTCCAATGTTGATGTTTCCACTGATCATAGTCATACGGGTTATAGGTTGGGAGTTGATACACATCATCATTCAATAATCACGTACTATTTTCTTAACTTGTGAAATGC
The DNA here is from genome assembly GCA_030180095.1 of Magnolia changhungtana. NCBI lineage: Eukaryota > Viridiplantae > Streptophyta > Magnoliopsida > Magnoliales > Magnoliaceae > Magnolia > Magnolia changhungtana. Next base: position 21,838,927 of record JASAUF010000600.1, on the reverse strand, counting down.
AATTATTTTCCCGCAGATAATCACCGAAGGACTTCTTAATCGGTGGAGCATCATATTTTGATTGGTTGAAGAAATTTTCAAAAAATAGTTGAGGCATAGGCTGTTTCCCATCATAATCATCATACATCAAAAAACTTTCCCAAAATTTCTTGGCTATCTCAGCATACACATGTTCTAACTCTTGCATAGTAAAACCCTAACTCTGAATCTAATTCTAAAAATAAAAGAAAAACATTCCAACAACAATATGGAAGGTAAGATGATAAGTTTAAAAGAAGTAACAAGATTAGAGATTCCTAAGTTAAAACCTAAAAAAGAAAACAAAACAGGTCAGCTTCTAAAAATAGAAAGTTTCTAAAAGAAGGTTCTAAACCTAGAATTAGAAAGTAAGTTATATTCTAAAAATAAAAGAAATCCTAGAATTAGAAAATTTTCTAAAAATAGAATATAAGACCTAATCTAAAAATAGAAAAATAGAAAAAACTAGAAAGAGATTACCAATTTAGAAAGTCTATCTTAGAATCCTACAAAACAGGAAAGTTAGGTTAGTTTCTAAAAATAAAATAAAATAAGTTAAACCTAGAATTAAGAATGAGAAAAATCCTAATCTTAATCTAATTCTAAAATTGTTTATTCTCAAAAAAACGCAACCATCAGATCCCGACAACGACGCTAAAAACTTGTTCACACCCCAAGTATAGGGTTATGATGTAGTAATAATCTCGGTAAGACCGAGGTCGAATCCACAGGGATTGAACCTTGTACGTAATCTGAAAGTAACTTGAATCAGAACTAGGCGAAGATGTAATCTAAATCAGGTGAATATGAGAGAATAATGGTAAACTACTTTAACTAAAAACTTATAAAATTCAAAGGTGGGAAACTAGGGTGCCAAGGATCCACTTATAGAGATCAGGAAGATCTATGCTTGATTCACGAACACAACTAGAATCAGAGTCCTATCTTCATTCAGTTGGAAGCTATTTCATTAAAAAACCAATATGAACTTCCTTTGATCTAGCTTTCAAGAGATGAGAGGTATGAGAATTAGGATTGATTCTATCACAAAACCATGCCCATGAGATAAAGCAAACAACAGAATTTTAACCAATCCACATCCAATCTAGGGACGTTATGAATGTTAGGAAGGATTCCATCATCCAACCATGCCTAGGAGACGATGGTAAACAACAAGGTTCCCAAATTCACAAACCCTATGATGAAAAAAACATTCTCAAAGCTATCGTAGATTATTGTAATTTAAGTTACAACAAACCATTAAAAACTAAAAGCATATCTTATAATCAAACTAGAATCAAGAGGGTTTATCAACCATGAATCAAAGCCATAAAACACCCCATCACGCTACAAGCTTCACCTCTTAGCCTTAGCTAAAAGGTTTAGCCAATCACGGACATGATTAAACCAAATCTCTTAAAAGAATATAAAATAAACAAACAAGAAATAAAGAAAATAAAGAAAAGAAGGAGAAAAAACTCTTTGAAGCTGACCCACGCTCCATGGATTCTCTCATCTCTTCTGTCCTCGTCTTCTAAGCTCCCAAGGTGCCTCCACGGCTGCCCAAGATCCTTAGATGGTCTTCTCTCCATGCTTTCTCTCTCTTCTTATAGGCATTAAAAGGTCAGCTAGAGAGAGTCACTGGTGTGCGTAGACTTTACGCAACAACAAGTTTAGAAAATTCCTTGTGTAGCAACCAGTTTTAGCGCAAACGGAGATCCCGTTGTGAAATCTATTTCGGTCAGGCTTCTTGGCCTTGGTCGGTTGTCCCATGGGAGGAGTTTCGATGGTCAGGATCATTGGTCTGATCCTGACCACAGTTGCAGAACAGCCTGGAACGGTCAGGTTTTACGGACGTGTGACCTGCTGCGGAAATCAGCTTGCGCTTATGCTTGGTGGGGCCACGATAGATTACCTTCTTAGAAATCCACTCCATCCATCATCTTTGCAAGGTCATACCCAGCTATGGCGTCAAATATGGGTCAAATCTGAGTCTTAGGACACAAGCCTTACATGTATGACATAGATACATAATACATCGCATCAAAGTGGGTGCACGGTAAGGGTCGCACCGTCTCTAGTGAGGTCAACTGATTGATCTCACTTCATTCGATCTCCCAAGGATTTCTACTATAACAGCCATGTAGAATGACATAAGCGATAAAATGACCAAGTTCTCGTGGGGCTGAACATTTTTGTCCTTAGATGAGTTTTTACCCTTTTTTAGGATGAAATTGTCCTTTTGCCCACCTACTCCATCCTACGTCCAACCTTACAAAATGGTCTTTCGAAGAGGAGATTGTGAGTTTCATGAAGCCACAAATGGGCCCACTACTTGGGAGATTTAATCAGAATATTCTTTCTGGGGCATGTTGGGACATTGAAGGCATTGATTTCATCTTCATCCAAGGCCTCTATAACCCCAATAGAGAAAATGGTGGCCTTTCTCTTGCAGTTGTTTCATCTGATGTAGTTCATCTGTAATGTCTTATATATTCCTGATTCTTGGGTACATGCCCTGAAATTATTTTCCTGAGTTAATGGTTGGTGGGGATTTCAATGGAGACGCAAGATGGGCCCCACATATCAAATCTTTCATAAACATGTATGTGGGGCCGGATCCACATTCCAACCCATTTCATGGTTTTCATATGTTTATTTTCAGGTAGAGGGACCGCCGCCACCACCAAATCGAGAGAGAGAGAGAGAGAGAGAGAGGACCACCACCATCACCAAATTGAGAGAGAGGGGACCACCACCACCACTAAAGAAGGTGATTAAGACTATTGCTTCCACCTCTATGGGACCCACTTCAACAATCCTTTGGCATGTTTACGATGACAATACCTTCATTACGACGACATTTTAAGGTAATTGAACCTTCAATTCGGTGACAATCTTCATTTCACCGATCGGTTTTAAAATTTTCAAGTCTTCCTTCTAAAGAGTGCGACCGATATAACGAGTAGAGGTAAGAATACGTACTGTGAATGTTTTTTGAAGGGTTGCTACCATGGATTGCTCATGGGTACTATGGATCCCTCGACCAGTGTGGATCCCACTTGGACACTATGGATCCCACCTGGCTCACTATGGATACCAATTACCAGGCACACCCTTTTTTTGAATATTAAATGAATGAATGTTGAGTTATATGAATGCACATGTAGAAGTGGATGTGGATTTTAAATTGAATGTAAATGTGGATGTGAATGTTGAGTTGTATGAATGAAAATGTGGAAGTGGATGTGATATTGGATGTGGATGTGGATTTGCATGAATGTGAATGTGGAAATGCATTGGTTGTAAAATTTGAAATGCAGAGTATAAAATTATGAAAGTGGATGTGAATGTGGAGTTGTATGAATGAAAATGTGAAAGTGGATGTTGAAGTGGAAGTGGAGTGGATTTGTATAAATGTAGATGTGGATTGTATAATATAAAAATGTAAAAGTATATGTGGATGTGAATGTTAATTTCTATGGTGCGCATGTAGATGTGGTTGTCAATGTTGAATTGTATAAATTCACATGTGTCAGTGTATGTGAATGTAGTTGTGAATTGTGAATTGTATTGATCCCCTTGAGCAGTGTGGATCTCACCTGGTAGGGTTGTCAACGGGTCGGGCCCGAGGTAGATCTCGACCTGGATTTTGAACTATTTCAGGCCGGGCCTATTTAAAATTCTAATTTTTCAGGCTAACACCCTATCACACAGGGGGTGGATCCCCCCCCCCCCCCAAACACACACACACACACACACACACACACACAAAAACTTACATCTTCATACACATTCACATCTTCAATTCAACATTCAAATTTACCTCCACATCCACCATTACACCCACATTCTTATTTTGTCAATTGTAAGCCCACATCTACATCAACATTTTCATTCATTCATATTCAACATTCACATCCACTTCATGCATTCCACATCCACTCTTTGATTTATTCAATTCAGCGGCCATATACACATACACATCCACTCTATTCAATATTCACATCTTCTCTCATTATGTTGAATAATCTGATCTATCTACAACATGTGTATCTAGATGTGGGGTGTGGAGGTGGAAATGCATATGCATGTGGAAGTGAAAGTGCATGTGCATGTGAAATTTCAATTGTATAAATGAAAATGTGGAGGTGGATGAGAATATTGAACTATACACACACACACACACACACACACACACACACGAAAACGCTCACCTGCGAACCAGTTCGTACGTACTACGTGCGAACTTTTTTGAGAACCCATCATATGTGATGTGGATCCAAAATCCGAACCGTTCATGTGAAGCAGCACCTCGTGAAACCCCCCAAGCCCAAGTTTTACTTTGATCTACAACTTTGATGGGCCATGAAAAATGAAAATAGTTTCCTCCCTTGATTTGCATTTCTTTTTGCTATGGCCCACCAGAATTTTAGATCGGGGTGAAAATTTGTCACATGGGGTTTCATGGGATTATGCATCACATGGACCATTCAGATTAAACACCCATGGCACGTGTGCAAAGGTGCACACGTGCGTAGGTGCTTGTGAGGGAGCATGACTCTCTCTCTCTCTCTCTCTCTCTCTATATATATATATATATATATATATATATATATATATATATATATATATATATATATGAATGCAATTGTGGAAGTGGAGGTGGACGTGGAAGTGGTTGTTGGTTGCGAATGTTGAATTGTATGAATGAAAATATGGTTAAGCCTAAATATTATATATTTATCCTTTTAATTGCATTAGTTTCCATACATTTAAGTGCTAAATTAATTAACTAACATATGTTTATTACATGCGAGGGAGTTCGAGAAAATAAAGGTGAAATCATACTTAAGAATGAATGATTAAAGTTCCAAGACTAATCAAGTGAAGACTTGGATGTTTAGAAGTCAATATTGAAGAATTCACATGTCGAAGATCCAAGAAAACCAAATACAAAGGATGGACAAAAGATTGTAAAAATCATAACGCGCATTAACAGAAATAATAGACTGTTCGGTTCCACTTGAGAGAGAAAAAGACTTCAGAAGGAATTTTGAAGAAATTCGACTACAACCAAGAGACAAATTTGGTCCGACCGAAGTGATGTTCGGACCAAAGCATAAAAAAGTGTGAATTTTTTAAGTTGGTTCAAAGTCATTGTGAATAAAGCCTATTTAAGGAGGTGCTTTTATCTGTTCTAGGGATGAATTAGGACTTGGGAGAGAGACCAATGAGTAGCGGAGCTTATTCGGAATCATCATTCCTTCTCAATCTTTTGGTTCTTATTTATTTTTCTAGTTTTTATTTTATTTTTGTTTAAGATATTAGTCGTGTTTGGCTAATCTCTTATTTAAGGCTAAAGGATGAACCTTTTGATAGATATTTGATAGTTAATTTATTTTGAATGAAAGTTTTAGGTTATTTATGTTGAATTGTGATTGGATATGGTTGAATTCTTAGATTGAGGAAGGAGTCGATCTGTAAAGTTGATTGATCTATTGTCACCTCTGAGTATATTTGATGCTTTCAATTCCATGCTATGTGATTACCTAGATCTTCATGAGAGATCAAGCCTATTGTAATTCTAATATATGTTGGATGCTTAAAATTGAGATTAGTGTGTTATCTTCCTGTTAAAATGGATTATAACCTAGTTAACTCGAGAAGATGAATTAAGTTTAAATTCTATTGATTGGGGATTCATGGATCCTTAGTAGTTTTTTATTGATTGTTTAAACCCTTCTAGTTTGCTAGATTAAAAGCCCATACAAACATGATTAGTTCTAAGTGTGTTCTCACCAAAGTTCCTGTGGATCGACGTCGGTCTTACTAAGTTATTACTATATCACAGCCTTGCACTTGGGGTTGTCAACCCTTGTGTTCGGTTAAGTTTTTGGCACTGTTGTCATGGACTAATTATGCCAAGAATACTTAGGTTTAAATTGTGTCTTGTTTATAGTTATAACCTAGGGCTTAATTTTTAGGGTTTTGATTTTTAAATTGTTGGGTTGGGTTTTCACTGAACTTTTATATTAATAGTTTTTTGTTTTAGTTTTGCATAATTCTCTAGCACTAGTTCTTCTAAATTGGTAACGTCATTTCCCACTTCTTCTAGTTACTTTCTAGATCTCTTTATTGCTTTCTAGTTAATTCAATTGCCTTAGGATAGTTTTTCCATTATAGGATTTAATTTTTTAGGATTAGGACTTAGTTTCACGTGCTTGGTTCATGCCCAAGTGGGTAAGGGACCATACTTAATGACTTATAAATGAAGGAGGTTTAGTTGACGGGCTTTTCATCCACCGTTGAGTCAGAAAATATTCGAGTACGCCTGAATTATCTCAAACCATGGCTCTAAACACTCCAAAGCCTGAGTAACAACCATACTTTGAGGAGAATATGGCTGAAACTGGACAAAATTTTAATGAGATTCCTGTGCAAAACACGCCATAGGATAGGACGGTGCGTGATGAGAACGAGGCACACTACATCTCCCCTGTCAGAACTTTAAGAGATTACCTATAACTGGCAAGAACATCCACACTATCTTGTATGATTTTTCCAGTTAATGCATGTAATCTGGATTTCAAACCTGGAGTGATACAATTCCTTCCTAAATTTCATGGACTTGACTCACATAGTTCATATATACATCTTACGGATTTTGATGAGATCATAACGACCTTGCATTACAACATCTCTCAAGATGTCATTAGACTTAAGTTGTTTTCCTTCTCTCTAAAGGAGAAAGCTAAGTCATGGCTCCATTCGCTAAGATCGCTCAATAGGTACAAGAGCTAAGATGACTCGAGCGTTCCTTAAAAAGTTTTTTCTAGTTCATAAAACCAACACCTTAAGGCGCACCATCATGAACTTCTCCTAAAAGGAAGATGAGACACTCTTCCAATATTGGGAGAGATTCAAGGACCCGTTACTCACATGCCCACACCACGGTTATAAAATTTAACAAGTAATTGGTTTCTTCTATGATGGACTGAACTCAAATATGCACCAATTTGTTGAGATGATGTGCAATGGCAAGTTCATGACTAAGGATCCATAAGAGGCATGGGACTACCTTGATAGGTTGGTTGGAAACGTATAATCATGGGACACCACCAATAAATCAAGTAATTCCAAGCCCACTCTTAAAGAGAAAGGGGGAATATATGTCCTTAATGAGGACGACAATTTGAATGCTAAGATAACGGGTCTCACTCGAAAATTTAAAGACATGAAACTAAGGAAGGTGGAAGTGATCCAACCCACCAATGCTACTGTTGAAAGCACTTGTGGAATATGTGAGAGTGATGCATACCTTACGAAGGCTTGTCCTACAATTCCAACTTTTCAGGATGTGTTGCAAGCTCAAGTAAATGCCATAAATGCCTACCAATGCCCATTCAGTGCACCAAATTCTAAGACATACAATCCTAACTGAAAAAATCTTCCCAACTTCAATTGGAGAAATGGGCCAACCGCTAATGCGAGCACCTTGCCTTAAGGACCTCCCCATGCACCTTAAAGCATATACTACAAGCACTCATTCAAGGGCAAATGCAATTCAAGCAGACCACCATGCAGGCCATAAGTGATCTTAAAATGTAGGTTTTAAGAATTGAATCACACTTAACTGTTAGGGAGAAAGGGACCTTTCTGGCCTAGCCTCGGCCTAACCCAAAAGGATAATACAAAGTGAGTGATCTAAATCTCCTAACACATATGAAATAAGCTAAGTCCATCACCACTCTTAAAAGTAGAAGAAAAATAGACAAGACCATCTCGATGAAGGCTAACACACCTAAGGATTCAGATAAATCCGAGGTTGATGATGGACCAAGCCCTACTCCACATGACAAATAACCGGTGCATGAGTACAAGCCCGCTGCCCCATTCCCCCAACGCTTTGTGTCATTAAAATGTCCATCTGAGAATCTGGACATCTTGGAGATTTCTCAATAAGTCAAAATCAACATTCATTTGTTAAGATGCAATTAAGCAAATTCCATCCTACGCAAAGTTTCTTAAGGACCTTGCACAGGTAAATATAAATTAAATGTGCAAAAGAAGGTTTTTTTGACATAACAAGTGTGATTATTAAACAAAACACTCCCCCAAAATATAAAGACCCGAGTAAGCCTACAATCTCATGTATCATTGGAAAATTCCAGATTGAACAAGCCTTGCTAGGCTTGGGGGCAAGCGTTAACCTCATCCCTTAATGTATGAACAATTGGGGCTTGGTGAATTAAAACCCATTAAGACAACTCTACAACTTGCTGATCGATGCATTCGTAGACCAAGGGGGGTAGTTGAGGATGTGTTAGTCCAAGTTGATAAGTTCTAATACCCAGTACACTTTATCATCCTGGAAACACAACCGATTATAAACACTAACACCCAAATTCCGGTCATCCTAGGACGCCCATTCTTGGCCACTTCAAATGCAATCATCAATTGCCGAAATGGATTGATAAAGCTATTCCTTTGGAAACATGATGTTGGAAGTTAACGTGTTTAATTTCTACAAACAACCTAGGGATGTGGATTACATCCATGAGGTAAACATGATCGACGCACTCGTGAAGGAGTTAATATTGACTATAATCTCTAATCCCTTAGAAGTCTATATTACTCACTTTAAGAATGTTGACAATCACATGATATTGGATATAGTGAGTGCTTTATTATATTCTGAGTCAGTAATTATGTAACCCTTGAACTTTTCGATACTCGAGCATTGAAAGTTCTCGAGCATTACGATAAGATTCAACGTAACATATACATGCGTACGATACCAATCCAACTATCCTAGCCTTACATCCTTGCTATAACACAAACCTAACCATTGGGAATGATCTCCATTTATAGATCAAGCCATCTTACTGTTGATTTTAAAGACAAAACCACCCATCATGTGACTTGACATATGTACCTTTCCTTAAGTGAATTAGCGAGTAACTAGTAATCTGTGATGATTTAAATGAAAGTTCGTTTGTAAGAATTGTTTAGAAAGGTGCATAGAATTAGGTAGAACCATTAGATTTCACAAAAATCTTAGATCAGTGATAATTATAAAAATGCCATTAACCTAGACCTCTAAATTCTAGATCAAGTAGTTTCCACTATCCGATTAACATGAAATTTTATACCATGCCTTTAAACCCTAAATTAACCGTACACGTTGAATTTCAACCCTTAGATCATGATAAAAATAACCTAATGAATAGATCAGCCATTAGCCATTGATTTTGGGGCCCACCTAATCTTTGGATATATTCTAATTTTAGGCTCAATCCCCAAAACAGAGGAAAAAATGAATGAACGGTGTAGATTTATCAGAAAGGTATCTAAAGTGGACCCCACTTGCAGTGCATGTGCACAACACATACACAGGAGATGCACTGATCGAGGGATCGGGCCAATTTGAACTAAAGAAAGGAATTTCCTTTCTTTCATCCGCACTCGCAACGGAGGGATGAGACATGGGCCACCATCATCATCCTTATGGATGATCCGAATCGTTCATCTTTTTCGGAGGGAGAAATTGACCAAAACCACATAGTTTTCGCCACTAATAAAAACCCGAAAGATTTTGAAAGAAAAGGAGAACTCTTGCCATGCGGACGATCGTCCGTTGGGACGAGTTGTGGGCCACCATGATCATCCATAAGAATGATCTGAACCGTCCATCATGTTAAGGGGCTCGGGCCTAGGAAAATCATGCTATCCACATGAATCCATGCACACGTGCATGTGCAAGAACACGAGCCAATAGTAGTGCATGCGATGGGTTTCGAAAATGGAAACTTCCTGTATTAACGTGATTGTGGGCCAATATCACGTCTGCACTAAAAGGTCCAAGCTGTCCATCCTATAGAGAGATGAAAACCGACCCCACCCTAGCTGTCTGAAAAGAAAACACGAAGGCGGATGATGCGGCATCCTGCCGTTTTCCTCACGCTAACCACGTCCCTGGGTATTACGTTCGCAAAGGACCTTGCGATCTCACTCCTGATATGGATCTGACCGACCAGGGAACATCCCAAAGCCAATTTGACCCATCTGTTGTAAACAGGAAGAAGGAAAGATAGAAGGGATTCGGTCAGCCATCAAAACGGAATCAGCTTCTCAGCTGAGAACCATCCGATCATGGGTCCAAGATGATCCACTGATGGGCCATCAAAAGTCTAGCAGCCAGATAAACTTCCTCTGCATAAAACAGAACCCACCGTTACCCCCTACGCAACCAGGGTTTCGCAAGAAACTTCCAGAATCCGGCTGTGTAAGGTTTTACACCCACTTCTTTGTTACGTAGACGAAAATACGCAGAAGAGATTTCGATTTTAGACAACCTATAAAAAGATTCTACCGTTCGCAAGAACGAAGGCAAAAGAAAGAGAAACAGGGAGAGAGAAACGGCCAGCCCTGCTGGACGTACCAGAAAGGAAAGAAAGAGGAAGAAACAAAGAGAAAGAGAAGGAGAAAGAGAAAGAGAAGGAGAAGGAGAAAGAAAGAAAGAAAGAGAAAGAAAGAAAGGAAAAGAAAAAAAAATGGAGGAGGAGAAGAAGACGAAGAAATAAGAAAGATGGATTTGAGTCATGACTGAGGCAACTTAATGGAAGAATAACATTAAACCCGTTTTAGGCCAAGACTCAGGTGCCGATCAAGGTAAGTTAGCTATTTACGTGAAAGTCTATATTAAGTTTTGATTTAAATAATAATTAGTTAAAGATGAAAACTCGGATTAAGCCCTAACCTTATAATCGGTGTAATCTATGGTTGAAGTTGAATTTAAAGTGCACACACTAGGTTCTAACAAGATGAAAAGGCACTTCAATGTCAAATGTGACGGTTTTTATCCTTTAAGCTTTCACTAATTTAAGTTATTATATTTACCTTGTCCTTACATGCCATCCTGTTGTTTTATCTTGCCTTTACATGCTTTCATGATATTTCTACATTGCCCTAACATGCCTTCATGTTACTTTGAATTCCTCCTGCAATTATATGTTTACTATCAATTATTTGCCCTTTGAGGTTATAGTATAATGTTACTTACAAAGTGATCTTTTTGAATTTATGTGGGGCCATAAATACAAGCCTTACCCTTGCCTTACAAAATTTATTGAGTTGGCCCTACCACTCTCCTTATTAAAGAATCGGCTGTTGCCGTTTTTCTATTTATTGAGTTGGCCATTGTCACTCTTCTTACTAAAGAATCGGCCGTTGCCGCTCTTCTATTTATTGAATTGGCCATTGTCACTCTCCTTATTAAAGAATCGGCTGTTGCCGCTCTTCTATTTGTTATGTTGACCATTGTCTCTCTTCTCTATATTGGCCTTATGCTATCTATCTTTAAAGGGCTTGGGCATGTGTCTTGATATTACAGAACCTCTATGATTCAGTTTGTATTCTCTGTAAGTACAAGTACTATGTTGGGAATTCCTCCTCTAGCAATTGAATATATATCATGGACGTAATGTGTTTTCGGTAGCGGCCCCTGAGGCGACACATAATTCTATGTTTCATGGGTAGTGGTGCACAAATTGATGTAAGTAATTCGCAATGTATATTACATCACTTCTGGGATTGGATGTCGCAAATAGTCGATCCATGAACAAATCACGTCATATAATTCATCCAGTCATGTGTTGTGTTTGTCTTAGGGTAACCACATAATTCCATGTTAAACGTGGGACACGTCGGCAAATCTCCGTAGTATGGGATGCGGGGCGAGTCAGATAACTCTAATCATATTCCACATCGTGGCGATCGCTAAGTGTGATAAACCGCATATGCTTTGCTAAGCATGCATCTCATATAGATTGCTTGTGCATTGATCCTTCTTGTAGTGTAGAATACGGGATGTATTAGAACCTTTACATTGCTTTTATGAATATCTTGAATTACTGTTAATTTTAAAGGATGACCATAACTATGAGTAGGGCGTTGACCCTCTCCCAACTGTACAGATGATGCAGGTGATGTACAGATTGAAGACCTAGAGGACCATCTACCTATAGAAGATATACCAAAAGAATACGAAGATAGTTTATTTATTTAGTTTTATACTTTCGCTACGAACTCGATTAATGTAATAAGCTTCCATTGAGAAGACATTTGATTATTTATTGAATTTCTTTACTCTGATGAAATAATCAATACAGTTGATTTTATTCTCGTGAATGAGTACCTTTATGAATGTATCTGGATATAATTCATATGAAAAAAATATAGGGTGCCATTTTAAAGCATCCCGTTTATACATTATTAACACCCGATTTTCTCGGGCACGAGTATGAACTTTGACCGTAAAAATTCGGTATGTTACAACTTGAAATTAACCGGTGGAGGTCATGCTTTGAAAAATTACCTCTCATGGACTCAAAGCCTTTACCATCTAGCATCAAGTCACCGAAGCTTGACCTAAAACCATTGCCATCCGAGCTTAAATACATTTACTTAGGTCAAGGAGGCACATATCTAGTGGTGATTTCCTCCCACTAGGATGATGAGCAAGAGAGCAAGCTAATTGCTACTCTTAAGAATCACAAGAGTATCATAGGATAGACTATTGCGGATCTCAAGGGAATTGACCCCCTAATTTGCACTCACTGAATACACCTAGAGGAGAATACCAAAACATCAAGGCAACCACAATGCCAATTAAATCCAAACATGAGGGATGTGGTGAAGATGGAGGTGTTGAAACTATTGGATGTGGGTATCATCTACCCTACATCCAATAGCCAGTGGGTGAGTCCAACTCAGGTGGTGCCCAGGAAGTATGAAATTATCATCATATCCAATGACAACGAATAAACTTGTGCCAACTAGAGTTACCTCCAGTTACAGAAGGTGCATTAACTATAGGAAGTTGAATACCTCATGAGGAAAGACCACTTTCCCTTACAATTTGTTGATCAAACTTTGGAAAGATTGGTCGGTCATTCCTACTATTACTTCCGACATGGGTACTTGGGCTACAAGTAGATTGAGATAACCCCTGAAGATCAAGAGAAGACCACATTCACATGCCCCTTTTACACATTTGTTTACCGAAGGATGCCATTCGAGCTTTGTAATGCTCCTGTGACATTCTAGAGATGCATGCTTGGTATCTTTTCAGACATGGTTGGGCATTTCCTGGAAGTATTTATTGATGACTTCTCTATTTTTGGAAGTACGTTTGATAAGTGCCCTAAGCACTTGAATATGATTTTGATAGGGTGTGAAGAGAAAAATCTTATCTTGAATTAGGAAAAGGGCTACTTCATGGTTCAAAAGTGAATTGTCCTTAGACACATGATCTCATCCAATGGAATTGAAGTGGACAAGGCCAAAATAGAGTACTTGACTACTAATTTGTCGACTCCCAAAAGCATACGTGATATTCGCTCTTTTCTGGATCATGAAGGATTTTATAGAAGGTTTATTAAGGATTTTAGCCAAATCTTTAGACCATTGAGTAGCCTTCTTCAAAAAGATGTTTCATTTGAATGGACTAAAACATGCCAAGAGACTTTTACAAAGTTAAAGGGTGTGTTAAAAACTGTGCATATCATGCAGCCACACAATTAGAGCATTTCTTTTGAAATCATGTGTGATGCTAGTGACTATGCTATTAGTGATTGTGTTAGGCTAAAGGAATAATAAGAAACCATGTGTTATCTACTACGCAAGTAAAATGTTGAATGGTGCCCAGATAAATTACTCCACCATGGAAAAGGAACTTATTACCTTAATCTTTGCTTTGGACAAATTCAGGTCCTACTTAATTAGATCCAAAATTATAATTTTCACTGACCATGCGACGCTTAAGTATCTTCTCTCAAAGAAGGATGCCAAGCCCCGTCTTTTGAAATAGATCCTCATACTCTAAGAGTTTGATTTAGAGATACGTGACAAGAAAGGAGTAGAGAATGTTGTAGCGGATCACTTGTCTTGATTAGTTCTTTCAAATTTCACTGAGAGTTCACCGATCAAAGACACTTTTTCAGATGAACAATTATTTGCTGCCTCCCAATTACCTTGGTATGTTGACATAGCTAATTATCTTGTGATAGGTAAATTACTGATCTATTGGACATTATAAGATAAGAGATTTTTGGCTGCAGTATGAAGATTTTTTCCCGGACCAAATCATTAGGAGATGTATTTAGAACAATGAGCAATCTAGTGTTATCTCCTTTTGTCACTCACAAGCTTGTGGAGGTCATTTTTTGGCAAAGAAAACCACTAATAAGATTCTTCAATGTGGTTTTTATTTGGTGATTATGTTTAAAGATACCTATGAGTTTGGCAAAGCAAGTGAGCAATGTCAGAAAATGTGAAGAATGTCCCGAAGAAACATGATGGCTAAAAATCCGATCCCGATTGTCGAAATTTTTTATTGTTGGGGTATTGATTTTAAGGGACCTATCCCCTCATCTTTTGGACATATTTACATTCTCATACAATGGATTATGTTTCCAAATGGTTTGAGGTGATCACAGGTAGAAATAATGACCACGAATAGTTCTACGATCCTTAAAAGAAAATATTTTATCGAGATTTGGAACGCCAAGATTTATAATCAATGATGGTGGTTTACACTTATGTAATAGGCCATTTGAAAACTTAATAAAGAAACACGATATTACAACAAATTAGCTATAGCATATCATCCACAGACAAGTGGTCAAGCTAAAGTTTCTAATAGGGATATTAGACAAATATTAGAGAAAACTGTAAATACAGAATGTAAGAAATTGGTCTTTGAGGCTAATTGATGCATTGTGGGCTTATAGGACTTCATTCAAAACCCCTATAGGAATGTCTCCTTATAAACTTATCTTTGGCAAAGCTTGTCACTTACCAGTGGAATTTGAACATTAGGCATACTAGGCCATAAAGAAGTTTAATTTTGACATTAACAAAGCTAGCATGCTGCTTTAAACTCCTGCTTGTTGAGTTGGAAGAAATTAGGAAAGATGTGTATGACAATGCGAGAATATATAAGGAGATGATGAAAGTGTTTCATGATAAGAACATTTTCAGGAAATCGTTCGAGCTAAATCAGAAAGTCCTCCTGTATAATTCTTGTCTCCATCTCTTTCTTGAAAAATTACGATCCAGATGGACCGGTCCTTTTATAATAAATAATGTTTATCCTTATTGAGCCGTGGAAGTTGTGAATCCTAAAAACTGTAATGCGTTTAAGGTAAATGGTCAGAGATTGAAATCATTTGTGGAGAATTTTGCTACAAAGGACATGTCCATACCTCTAGAAGATCTAGTGCACAAGGATTGATCTCCTAGTCTGATGGAGATCCTTTCCCTTACTATCTTAGGATTTAATTCTCTTTGGTAGAATACGATGTTTTGTTTGTAATTTTTAGTTGTTGAAACACCAATCTTTAAAGTTCTCTATTGTCATCATTCAGGTACTTGTTTCCACCTACTCCTCTTTATTTTGTTGCTCTTATGTTGTTTATATTGTGTATATTTTATACATTGAGGATAATGTAGAATTTAGGTTGGGGTAAGTTTTCATTAGGAAAATTTTTGAATTTTAAGCTGAAAATTTTTGAAAGAAGATTTCTATAATCTTAGGTAGTTTCAGAAAGAAAATCCAAGACGATTTTAATATTGAGTAATTTTGAAACTAATATGATAGTTAATGGATTTTAAGGTTAAGTTCAGTTTAATAATCTTTAGTTGAAAAAGTTTAAACATTGACTGAGTCATGAATGTAATCTGTCATATCTAGCTTACACATTAGAGTTTTGGTTCGATACTAAATTGTCGATGTGATGATAATTGAGAATGTTAGGAACAAGCCTGAGGAATTTGTTCACCATATTCATTATGATAAGTGAAAAAAGGAGAAAAATACACAAGAAAAAATAGTTGTAAAAAAGGGCTACCTATTGAATTGTCCATGAAAAGACCAAGTGCTATAGAAAAAAAAAAAGAATGAATAGACAAAAGAAGAAAATAAAAAAATGAAAATAAGAGATATAGTGAAAGTCGTTGACAGAAAAAATTAAGAGCTGAATGAATGAAGAGTTGAATTGTAAGACAAGTTTTTATTAGGCTTTGGTTGATCTGATCATTCCTTCGATTATCATTATGGGATATGAAGGTGGAAAAACCAAATCTGTGGTGGTGTTAAGTCTAAATTATATAGTGCATTCGTGAAACTCAATGTTGGGATTTATTCAATTATATGATTATTACTATGAAGTTAATCGAGATATTCATTATGCTACTAGGTTAGGTGAAGGATACGCTTTATATTAGTAGATTTGGTTCTCTCTAGATTGAATTATTTCAAAATTACAAGATTGACTCTTTTGAGAATTTATTTTTGGATTTGGAATTATTCTCATGTTTTGCTCGGGACTATAAAAATGATGGTTGGGGGATATGATCAAGCCTAAATATTATATATTTATCCTCTCAATTGCATTACTTTCAATTCATTTAAGTGCTAAATTGATTAACTAACATATGTTTTGTACATGCGAGGGAGTTCGAGAAAAAAGGCGAAATCATACTTAAGAAGGAAGGATCAAAGCTCAAAGACTAATTAAGTGAAGACTTGTCTGTTTGGAAGTTAATATTAAAGAATTAACATGCCAAAGATCCAAGAAAACCAACTACAAAGGATAGAGAAATGATTAAAAAAAATCATAAAATACATTAACAGAAATAATAGACTGGTTGGTCCCACCTGAGGTTGGTTCAGTTTGACCGGAAGTGCTCATAACAGTCTAAAAAGAAATTGTGATTTTCAGAGTTAATTTGGTTCACAAGTTGGTCCAATCGAAGTTAAGTTTAAGATCCTGAAATTTTCGATGCTTGAGTGCATATTCTTGCCTGAGAATTCTGGGTGTTAATAAAGTAATAATTGGATGCTTCAAAATCGCACCTTAGTTTTTTTTTTTTCATTTATATCACATCCAGTTACCTTTATAAAGGTACCCACTCACAAGAATAAAATCATCTGTACTTCTGATTTCATTAAGATATAAAATTTAATTAACTGTCTAATGCCCTCTCAAATAGGAACTTATTACATTATACAAAGTGTGCAACAGAAAATAAATAAAACTAAACATAGAGCTATCTCCTCCTCTATTTGGAATAATCTTCCATAGGGAGATTGTCATCTGTATCTTTAATCTGTACATCACCTGCATCATCTATATAGTTGGATAGGGTCAATGCCCTAGTGATAATGATGGTTATCTTTTAAGATTAACAATAATTTAAGAGATTTATAAAAACAGTGTGAGGGTTCTAATATGTCTCATACTCCACCACTACAAGTGGTATCAGTATGCGCAACTAATATATATGAATGCATGCCTAACAAAGTGTGTGCGGTCCTTCATACGTAGTGATCATCGCAATGTGGAATATAATTCATAGAAAACCCGGCTCGCCCCACATCCCATACTACGGAGATTTGTCGGCGTGTTCAACGCTACCGTGGATTGATGTGAACACCTCAAGATGGTACAACACACGGATCAGATGAATTACATGACACGATTTGTTTATGAAGCGACTATTTGCAATATCTAATTCCGGAAGTGATGTAACATACATTGCAAATTACTTACATCGATTCGTGCACCACTACCCAAAATCTATGGAATTACGTGTCGACCAAGAGGGTCACTACCCAGAGCGCATTACATCCATGATTAAATATATGGACCACTATATATGAGGCCTATAATACATCACTTGCATCAATAAAGAAATAAGTCGAAATATGAGAGTTTTGGAATTCCAAGACACATGCGCAAGCCATAAAGGGAGGTAGCACAAGGTTGACTCAATAAAGAAAAAGAGTAGTAATAAGCTAACCCAATAAAAGAGAAGAGTAACAAATAGGCTAACTCAACAAAAATAAGGGAAGAGGAGTAAAAGGCCAACTCAATATAAAGTGAAAGTACCCGTCGCTCTCAAAATTGGTAAAGGGCAAGGCTTGTATCCATCACCTAACATAAATTCATAAAAATCACGCAAAATTAAAATAATACGTTAAACATAATTCCCAAAAGGATAAATAATTGATAATGGTAAATCAATTAATTACATGGAAAATCATAATAATATGAAAGTATACAAAAATAAGATAAATCATATCAACTCAAATTAGTGTAAGCTTAAAAGAATCCCTCACCTTAGCCTTAAATATAAACCCTAGGTAGATATTCATGTAGTAAAACTTCTACATGAATCATGACATAGCTTGAACAAGAGGGAGACACCACATATGTGAAGAAGGAAGAAGATGATGGGCGTCCTTCTCTTTATCTTTATATTTCTCTTTCTTTCTCTCTCTCTCTCTCCTCCTTGGACATTGAGAGTGTTGGTGTGTGAGTGAAGAAGGGCACACACTCATCCTTTAATAAAGGAGTGGGCGTGTGAGAGGGGGTATGTTTCACACCCACTTGGATTGAGTTTCTCCAATTTAACATTTTTTTAGCGATCTTTCTCTAAATTCAATTTGTCCAGTGTGTTAGGGTCATCGAATAGGGCCGGTGTATATGATTTTCTTGGTGATCCGAAATTTAGATTGACCTATCTTGACAATTCTCCTAATGAGTGCCAAAATGAACTTGATCTTAATTAACGGTCCACACTTAATAATCAGGGCCCAATTTTGGGAGAAATGTGTAGTAAGGATAGGAAAATGGTTGGATAAAATTTGGTGGTTGATCGATGGTGGAAAAACCCTAAATATAAAATTTCACTTTTTATACCAAAAGGACGGAGTTGACTTCAACATTCAATGGCTAAAGATCATAAATCGGGGTCTAAATCTTATATAACCTCGTAGTCATATGAGACCAAAGTGTGGTCCAAATTTGAGTTGTGATGGATGGTAAAAAGTGGTTAAATCGGAATATTCAAATTTATAAGGAGTTGGTAAGCCTCGAAAGGATAACTTCGCGCCTAAGGAAAAGCCTACTAAAGTGGGGTCTTCATATTTCACACTTGGTCCATATTATGGGTAATCAAAGTCGTTCATATGAAGAGAAGTATCCTACTACGACTATCCACGAGGTTTCTTCACTCGATGGACACCAAAATCAACGGGGGGCTGATTTGTCAATTGGGTCACTCTTACAATGATATAAGGACTGAAATTTGACATATATGGTTAATTTATGATACATAGGTATGGTATAAAATTTCAAATCAAACGGATCGTGAGAACCATATGATTTAGAATTCAAGAGTCTAGGTTAATGTCATTTTCGTAATTATTATTGATATAAGAGTTTTGGGAAATTTAATGGTTCTACATGGTTATAGGCATGTTTCTAAGTAATTCTTACAAAAGAACTTATATCTAAATCATTATGAATAAATAATTATTCACCAAACTAATTAAGGGAATATACAAATATCAACTAACATAATGGATGGTCAGATGACATGTTAAAAATAGAAAAACTTGATGGTTAGTACTCTAATATGTATGCAAGTGGGTATATGGTCAGTGTTGTAAACAGATGATCACAAGTGAGTTTTTGGAGTGATCAAGAGGCAGAACATGCATACTGTTAGATTCAAGTGACTTGTTCACATGTGTAAGTTTCTCAGATTTTAGTTTTGATGGTGAGTTAAACATATTCATAGGTGGTGAACAAGATGAATGGATCATAATCTCAATTCGATATATGTACAAGCGGATGCAGATATCAGGTAATTAGTTTACTATGATCGGGTGGTCCAAACTCAAAGTGGACGGTCAGATATCTTTACCTATCGGTGGATAGTTAATTGAAGCGGTTGTTATGATTGACAAATGGGAATACTTGGATATATGATGATCTCGTCTTAAAATCAATGGTCAGATGACTTGATCTATGGATGAAGATCATTCTCAATGGTCAGATTCATGTTGGAGAATAAATGCAAGGTTAGGATAGCTAATTTGGTATCATACACATGTACATATTAAGTTAAATTTCATGATAACACTCAAGAACTTTCAATATTTGGGTATTGAAAAGTTTAAGGTGTTACAGGATCCCCCTTGAGCAATGTGGATCACACGTGGGACTCTTAGGTGCAATTCACAATGCTCAGGAGGGACCACCCCACCAGGTGAGATCCAAACTGCTAAGGGGCAATGTACCTCTCCTCGGACCTACTCCACACCATCATTCACATCTTCATTAATTTATATTCAATATTCACATCCGATTGATGCATTCCACACACAATTCCATAGTTTCATTCTTTCAAAGAATATGATGTGTTTATAAAAAGTGTATGTAGATGCAGGATGTAGAGGTGTGTGAGAATTTTGAAATGTATAAGTGCAAGAGTGAAAGTCATGTGCATGTGAAAGTGGATGTGAATTTCAAATTATCTAAATAAAAATATGAAGGTGGATGAAAATGTTGAATTGTATGAATGCAATTGTGGAAGTGGATGTGGAATTGGTTGTAGGTTGTGAATGTTGAATTGTATGAATCAAAATATGATTGTGAATGTGAATTTTGAATTATATGAATGAAAATGTGGAAGTGAATGTGGTTATAGAAGTGGTTGTTGTCAGCGCATTGATTTATGCACCCTTTTTGTCAATCACATGAGTCTGTGTGTCGTATAGTAGATTAAACCCTTGGAAGCTAAAGATTGAATACACAAAGAGGATTTGGAGAATCAAGGAGCAAAGAATAGGTATATGAGGTACCTTAGTGACCCTAACTTGACCCAAAACAACCATTGAAACTCTAGATGATCTTAACCTTAATAGGTGAACCTTGTTAATCATCCTTTATCCTTAAAAGCTTAATGGTACATGATAAGTAAGGTTAGAAGAGGTGCAAAGCTGCTGTGAAATTATATGCCCAAAACAGCAGTTTTCGAGTGGTCTTCGATCCCATTGACAGGCTGTCGATGGGACTCGTTGGAATTGAAGGACCACTCGATCCAATCGAAGAATTAGTCTTGCGACCCACAGATAAATTCCTGAAGTTTCTTGATGGGATCGACGGACTGTTCGATCCTATTGAAGGACCTTTGATCCCATTGAAAGGCCTTTCAATTGGATCGACGAAGCCATTAACTAGCCGTTGCAAATCGGTTTCTTATAAAAAGTATTATGTTCTTAGGCAAAATGATGAGTTTTTGGTGTAGTAGAAGCTTAAGAGATTCATCACCCATATCCCACATTCCAAGCCTCTAAATCTATGATATCTAAGTTATTTGTTTTTTTTTTTTTTAAAAAAAATAATTTATCACTTGAAAGAGTATTTCAACTTCAATGAAGATGATGAACTTGATCTCCACCATGTTTTAGAGGTTAGACTTGAACCAATAGTAAAATTTTTATCTAAATCATCTAGAACATCCCATCTAGGTGAATCACCTAGGATTACAACATTCTCATGTGTTGTAAGAGATTTAACCAACCTCCCATCAACTTGGTCACCTTAATGGAGCATCACATGTAAGGTGTTTGATCTTGGAGCTAAAGCATTGGTAAAGCATCGGCATCAATGTTTGTGGGAGAAAAATAAAAGCTGACTGAAGCACAAGAGAGCATCAATCAAGCAACCTGAGAAGGCGCATTAAAGGGGTTTAATTTGACAAGTTTTAATTAATGAGTGCATACTGTCTTTCTTATATATGATTGAGGGTAAGAGTTTATAACCCAAATTGGAATAGGTTCTTGTGTAGGAACTATGCTCTTATATAGGGCCGTATTCACCAGACATAGGTGTATACATGCTAATCTCCGTAGGAACCTCCATCGAGAGTAAACATAGGTCCTTGGAATAAGACTAAGGTTGTTGGTTAGCTGATAGACCAACTAAAGTTTCTTTTGGGAGCCTCCAACGAGAGTATACCTAGATAGGTTCTTATGTAGGACCCAAGTCCTTACGTAGGGCTGTAAAGGTTAGAGGTGAACTTAATTTAAAACCACAAATAATGAAATCTAGTACACTTAAGGAGTGTGCATTCGCTGGGATTAGGATAAGAAAACCGAACCACTATACATGCTTGTGTTTTAAGATTGTGAATTGTATACAAGTTTTATTCATACTTATATGTTTGATTATGTAAATCATTTGAATGCTTGAATTGAATTGTATGCTAGGCACTTAACTTGTAAAGCACACACAAGCACACTATAGATTACAGACTACTTGTTTTATTGGTATATCTATTGTAGTGTATGTGATTGGACCCACTTTGGCTTAGAAGCCTCGGTGTTAATTGGCTTAGTTTAAATTGACATATTAGTTTAAGTAATTATGCCTTAATAGATTAAAAAATTAATTGGTCCTATTTACCCCGCTAGGACATAGCCATTCATTTTATACCTTTGATAAGCTTCTGCGTGTAGTCATGGTATATAATACACATAATTTCAATTGTAAATGTTGAATTGTATGAATGTGAATGTGGAAGTGAATATGCATATGAAAGTGCATGTGCATGTGGAAGTGCATGTGCATGTATATTGTGGATCGCATATGACGGGGGGGATCCCCCATATACACTATGAATCTCACCTGGGGGTGTGGATCACACCTGACCTCCCTAAGTGTGATCCACATGCACACTTGACCTCCCTAAGTGTGATCCACATGCACATTCACATCTTCATTCATTTAAATTCAATTATATGAATGTAGATGTGGAAGTGTATGTGGTTGTGAATTTTCAGTTATATGAATAAAAATATGAAACTATATGTGGTTGTGGATGTGGATGTGGATGTGAATGTTGAATTGCATAAATCCAAATATGGAAGTACATGTGTCTGTGGAAATTGATGTAAATGTTGAGTCGTGGAAGTGGATGTGAATTTAAGAATTTTGTGATGTTTTAAGAATGAATAATGAACTGAATGAACGTACTCATCATTTTTTAATGATTGTTAAATTGAATGAATGTGGATGTGGATTCATTATTGTATGTTAATTTGCATGAAGAAGTCCCTAAGTTTAGATAAACATTGTCTTTCAGTTGTTTTCAATAACGTAAATTTGCATGAAGAAGTCTGCAAGTTTAGAAAAACATTATCTTTCGGCTGTTAAAGGAGGAAGATAAGGTACTTGTGGTGGCAAACAAATCGGGAGGCCCATCATTAAAGAAGAAAGAAGTCTGTATCGAAATAAACCACATGAAAGCCGAGAAATAAAGAGATTCTATTTGAGAAAGAAGAATCCATCTTAGTACAGGAATTTTAGTTTTGGTTTTCACGAGATATGTAATTAAATGCATATATCATTCTAGCGACCACTTTTTTGTATAAGCGCCGTGAATTTCTTTTTGTATAACGGATATTGAATTGAATGAATGTACTCATCATTTTTAATGCTTGTCGAATAGAATGTAGGTCGATGTGGAACTTTATGAATGGATGTGGATGCGGATGTGGCTGTGAATTTTGAATTGAATGTATGTGGATGTGGAAATGGATGTGAATGTTGAATTGCATGAACGAAATGTAAAAGTAAATGTGGGCGTGAAAATGGATGTGAATGTTAAACTATATGATTGAAAATTTGGATGTGGATGTGGATGTGGATGTTGATGTTGGATTTGATGTGAATGATGAAATGGATGAATGATGAATGTGTAAGTGCATGTATATGTGAAAATATAAGTGTATGTGAATAACGAATTGAAGGAATGAAAATGCGAATGTAGATGTGGATATAGAAATAAATAAATAAAAATGCGGATGATGATGTAGTTGTAGATGTGGATGTGAATACTGAATTAAATGAATGAAGATGTGAATGTGAATGTTGAATTTGAATTGAATGAATGAAGACGTGGATGTTAAATTGAATGAATGAAAATGTGATTATCGATGTTGAATCGAATGAATGAAGATGTAGATATGGAGGTAGAGGTGGAGGTGGATGTGGATGTGAATGTTGAATGTGAATGTTAGACTTAATGAATGAAGATGTGGATGTGAATGTTGAATGTTGAATTGATTGAATGAAAATATAGATTTGGGCCTACTTTTGGCTATCATATGATATCCAAATGAGATGATTCTAAATCGATTTCAAAGTTCATTAAATTATCTTTCTAATGAGTATAAGATCACCCCTATTGAACTTGTAACGGAAGAGTTATGACCTTTTTTTGGGATCACTCTCACTTTTTTTTTTTCAGGTGTGATCTATGCTATAATGGACTTTGGGCCCAATTTTGGGCAATAAAATGATATCCAAATGAGATAATTCCAAAGTCATTTGAAATCTCGTCGAATTATCTTTCCAACGAGTATAAGATCACCTAAATTGGACCTTACGATGGAGTTATGATCGTTTTCATGAAAAGTATCCCAGGTGGGATCCTAGTGTCACGGGTGTAACCCACAACATCCCAAGTGTGACCCATAGTGTTCCTTGGTTGACTGAAGTTTTCTTCAGTCGACCGAGCTGCACTGACCCTCCTTGAAAATTTCTCCCAACAATTCTCGGTTGACCGAGTGCTCTTGGTCGACCGAACTGCGTCTAATGCTTGTTGGAATTTCAAATGAACCAAAGTATTACGTACTCGAATATCTCAACCAAGTTTCTAAGTTCAAGTTTAAGATTAAGCATACGTGAGAGTTTGAGTATAAGATTTATTGTCTCTAATTTTAGAGTCCTAACTACATTAGCATGTAACTTATGATGAGTCCCCAACCCATAACTTAGTTTACTTCTAAACACATTCTCTAATACTAACTTTGTAATGCCCCAAAATTTGTTCATAGATGAACATATCACAAGGTTAGGCCAAAGATTTATATGATCGGGCATATTCATACGCTTCTTATTAGCATCTAATCAAATTTATATGGTTCTTTTGTGGTAACATTTGTGTATTTTCAAAGATCGAGTGTGGGAAAATATATCAGGTGTTACACATAATGCCTATGCCCCCCCCCCCCCCCCACCCCAGTTGCACATCCACATCTATAACCACATCCATATTCATGCAAATCAACATTGACATTCAATTTCATGTCCACATCAACATCATTTTGATTCAGAATTCATAACTATAATCTATATCCACATCCACATCCATTCAATTCTTCATTCACAACTACAACCACAACCACATCCACACCCACATTCATTCAATTTATCATTCATATCCACATCCATAACCATTCAATTTAAAGTTCATAAGAAAAATTCACTGAGAATGGTGAATACATTGATTCACAATTAGTATCCATTATAATGAATTTAACAACATTGATACAAAGAAGTAGCTGCACGAATGATGTTTAAATTTAATTACATCTCTACTGAAAAAATTAAAATTCCTATACTCTCTTTCTAAAATAGAATCTTTGCGTCCTTGGCTTCTGTGTTAGCTTATTTAATACGAGTTGTTTTTTTTTCCTTGATGATGGGGTTATAATTTCAACCGAATACCTTAAGGAGACCCTTTTAACAACATAGTCCAGGCAAAGACCTGGTTTTCTCTCATCCATGGACCTGTGGTTATACATGAAAAAACTATTTGCATAAATGAAAATGAATAAATATGTGGATATGGATGTGGATTTTGAATTGAATGAAGGAAAATGTGGGAGTGGATGTGGATGTGAATGTGATTGTTGAATTGGATGAATGAACGTGTGAATATGAATATTTTAATAAATTGTATAAATGAAAATGTTAACGTAGATGGGGATTTTAAATTGTTTGAATGAAAATGTGGAAGTGCATATGTAGCAACCTAAATTTCTACATACTCGAGCCTTAGATATTCTCGAGCATCTCTAAAAAGTTTCTTGATTTAATAGGCAAATGAATGCATGTATACATGATGTAAGGAATCAGAGACCTAAGAAACATGTACATGAAATTCCAATTCAGGAATTCCCACTCTATCGAAATTTCATAAGACATTCAGATGAACAAATCTGACAGTACAAATTTGATTGAACACTCTTAAAAAGCCATTGATTTCCTATGATCACCCTGATTGTATACTAAAGCTTATGATTTATAAATCGTAGGCCATAATCTAAGAAAACCGTTTATGCAAAAATTTGGTTGATCCTTCCTCACCTACCGTTGGCCGGAGTACTTGTGATTTAATGGAAAACAAGGGAAGACATTGGAGGCGCCGGCTAATGTCAAGGACCCTCCAATGCCTAAGTCAAGGTAAGTCTACTGAAAGTGTAGAAGAATCGAGATATTTGTTATGTGTACTTTTACTTATGGCAGCGAGTGTATTTATAGGCTTTTGGGGGCGGTGGAGCATATGGAAATGCCTCTTGGATGGTGATTGTGTATTACGGAAGAGATCTTCTTCTGGATGCATCGTGGTTATCTCCCCGAGATCCATGACGAAGATCTCGGAAGATCTTAACTCAATATATTTTAAGTATATTTGTATTCTGAGTTGGTGGTCGATATTCGAGGCCGACTTTCGAAGGCCGATGTTAGTACCCAAGGCCGAGGTCGGTATCCAAGGCCGACCTTCGAGGTCGAGGTTGATACCCTAGGCCAAGGTCGGTGTCTGAGGCCGATGTGATTTTTCAGCCCTCAAGCAATCCATAATCTTCAAGTCTGTACATCTGGTCAGTTCATTTTTACCCATACCAGTAGCCTCCTACTTCTGAGTGTTCTTCAGGAGCTCAGGAAGTAAGTTAGTATGGATTGACACTATGTGATTCCTTGCGTCGAAGAGGTCGGGAAGTCGGATGAAGTAGATCTAGTTAGAAGAGCAATCGTAAGATTGATAAGTCAATGTTCAGTGGTAGCTCATGCACGGTTGAATTAATAGGAGGGACTTTTTCCCTTCAACCGAGGGAAGTCCCGGTCGTCAGCCAATCAAAGTAGAGTGGGTAGGTTGGGAGATGCAGAACTAATAGAAGGGACTTTTCTTCCCTTCAACTAAGGGAAGTCCCAGTCGTCGATCACGTAGCTCGGATAGTGGGAATTTGAAAGAAATTCTCCTCCCCTGACCCGTGGAGGTTCTTTCATAGTGAAATTCATAGTGGAGGACTTTCTTCCCTTACACTAAGGGAAGTCCTTATAGTCGGTCGTATAGCACGGATAGTCGATAAGTCATTTAAAAGAATTTTCTTTCCCTAACCTGGGGACGTTCTTTTATTGTAGAACCCATAAAGCAGTAGAAAACACAATAGTAGAATTATGAGCACTTTTTTCCCTTTTAAAAAGGGAGGTCGCTCTTAGTCGAGTCGGTCGGGGTTAGCCGACGAGTCTTATTATTGAGCTCAGTTGATTGATTCAACTCGGTCGTTAGGTTTCCTTGACCCGCCTAGCTTTCTCAAGTATATGCTCTAGCTTGGTGTTTAAGGAAGTGTATCAATGGAAGCGACTTTCCGGATGTTGGTTGGTACAACGGTCTTGATCTTGGTCGTTCTCTTTATTTCTTTAAGCATTAACGGTAAAGGGCTCCCCTTCTTCCCTTCACTTCCTATACTTAGTCGAGTTGTTTCCTTTTTGAGCAACTCTTTGTGAACTAAAGAACTAGTCGACATTGGAATATTTTTGAGCTCGGTTAAGTAGGTCGGTGAGGGTAGTCAGGGGATTCTTACTAACAGAGAAGAGGAACTTTTCTCATTTAAGGCCAACTACCATGGCAGGCAGAGGTATCTGGTCAGAATAATTGTCGACCTAGACAACTTTAGTGTTAAACATATGACATAGTCTTTTAGTAGATCGTCCTCCCTCTGAGTGATTGTGAGAAGACGAGTTAATGTCTTTCTTTTGCCTTTCCCACATATGAACTTTGTGATGAAGGCCTTGCTAAGTTGAATGGAGTTGATGGACTTCGACTTCAATTACCTGTACCATTTTTATGCAGCCAGTGATAAAGTCAGGGAGAAGGCTCGACACATAACTGAGCGTGACAGGCTGTGAAGCTCATCCATACCTTAAACGATTCCAAATGCTTGGTCGGGTTGCAAAACCCAGCGTAGGGGGCAATTCGTGGCATTTAAAATTCGGGCAGGAGTTGGGCTCCCATAATGTCATCGGTAAACGATGGCTCAGTCTCCTCTAGCATAGCCTTGACAAAGGTCGGTATTTGGGTGCGGTAGGCTTGGCGAATATCGTCGATCTAACTTCACAATTCCTTAAGTTCAGCCTTCTAGGGGCCCTCGTTCTTGGCTACCGCCTTGGGAACCTTTCCACACCTCTTCTTCTCTAACGTATGAAGCAAGTCAGAGTTGGTAGGCATGACAGCTCCCGGAGTGTGGGAGGGCGCATGGCTCAGCTGCCCAGGATGTTGCTTGGTTCTCTGCGAGTTGACTGGTACTTGAGGTATGTAGAGACCTCAGTGGCTGTCCGTGCATCTAGTCGGGAGGTGCGTTTCGTCTCTCCAAGATCTACATTATTCAGTTAATGTTACCGGTCAATGATTCAACTTGATGTTCCAGAGAGACGAGCTGACCTCCTTAGTTTCGGGACCGCTGCACAGGGCCTATGGGTGTAGAATTAACTTGAAGTTGTGAGTGAGGGTCTTCGTGGTCCTCAGATTATTCCACTGGTGGGGGAACAATTGCTACGATCATGACCTAGGCCCTCTTCCTACTTTTCGCCATTGTAGAATCACTGTAAAAGATGGGAATGGCCTTGATGTCGTTCCCACAGACAGTGCCAAAATGTTGATGTAAAAATTCAGTCGATCCTTCCTCACCTCCTGCTAGCCGGAGTGCCTATGATTTAATGGAAAATAAGGGAAGACATTGGGGCCGTCGGTTAAGGCTGGGGACCCTCCGATGCAGAAGTCAGGGTAGGTCTATAGAAAGTGTAGGAGAATTGGGATATTTATTATGTCTACCTTTACTCATGGCAGCAGGTGTATTTATAGACTTTTAAGTGGGTGGCGTATATGATAATGCCTCTTGGATGGTGATTGCTATTACAGAATACATCTTCTTTCAGATGCGTTGTAGTTATCTCCCCGAGATCCATGGTAAAGATCTCGGGAAGATCTTATCTCAATATATTTTAAGTATATTTGTATTCCGAGCTGGTGGTCGATATCGGAGGCCGACCTCCGAAGGCTGAGGTTAGTACCTGAGGCCAAGGTTGGTATTCGAGACTGACCTTCAAGGTCGAGGCCAACCTCCATGGCTGAGGTCGGTATCCGAGGCTGAGGTGATTTTTCAGCCCTCAAGCAATCCACAGTCTTCTAGTCTATACATCTGGTCAGTCCATTTTTACCCATAACAAAAACCATGACTGATTTATCCAAATAACTGAATTATAATGAAGATCCATCAAAGAATCTAACCAACGAATCAGATTTTGATTACCCTAAGTACATGACCTGAATTGACTAAACTACCATTGTGACACGGAGAACCAAACTAATTCAACTAAATCCCCTTAAGTACCAAATAAATGCACTTCATAAACTATACCGTATACTTAACAATCCTCGCTATAAACCTAGTATCAAGATTTACAAAATCCTATTCCTAAAATCACCCTAGAGGTGGCCAAAATGCCCAAAAGAGATCCAGACCTTTTGTTGGTGGGCCAACGATCATGAAACTATAGGAATACGTTTGCATTAGTGGACTTGAAATCTCACCTAGATTAGATATCTAAGATTAGATCCTGAATCGTGTAACTTATATCAAAACTGAGGAGTGTGAGTTTTGTGACTCACGTTAGTTTTCTAGGAAACTCTATATTATAAAGGGTTTCACTTGGGAATTAGGGTTAGAAAATTAGAATTTAGGATTTTTCTTAGTGTTTTAAGAGGGGTTTTGCTAAGGAGACTTTGATTCAACTGCCAATTCTTCCATCTGATAAACGCCTTGTGGTGATCGAAGGTAAAGTATCATCCTACTTTAAAAATTAGAGACTGAATTAGGTTTTCTTGGGTTTAATTTATACTTTTTAAAAATCTTTGTAGGAATTAGGGTTTTTCTCTATTCTTCCTATACTAAATATTGTTAATACGTGAAATTGTATCCGCGTGTGAGGACTATTCTTCTAAGTTAACATCAATTAGCTCGTGATAGTTTCAGTTAGTGAATTTTGTGTTTATATGGAGAATTCTCCTTTTCAAATGTTAGGATCTTAGTATGGTTATGATTCATATGCTATGTGTATTTATTTATATGCAAGAATGTTTAATTGTACGTATTTATTATTCATAATGGGCTTGTTGTTGTGAAAACGTGAAGTTGTGTGTTTCGCACACCAAGTATTTGGTTAACTGCCTAAGTGATGAAATTGATGTTGTATTATGAATTTGTACTTCTTAACATGTTTAGGAGATTATATACATGCATTGTTTTGGATTAGTTTATGAAAGAAATGTTAACATGTGATTGTCTACTTAGGGTTTGGCCATCACAGAATTGTTTGGTCTTTTAAGGTGGAACACGGCTGATCAATTCCGATTGGGTTGATTTTTCCATTGTTCACTCGATCCATCGAATTAGTTCAGTTTATAGATAGTCATAATTCTTTAAACGTTGTCGAATATCCTATGGAATTTATAATATTATGATTCTCATTGATGTACAGTCACCATCTAGTGACGTCTGTGACTCAAACAATCATACTTGTTACAGCTCATGGACCATGCATGGTGGTATGGGACACCATGTGTGTTGACTTTGACATGTACTGATTTGGTAATCTTATAGAGAGTCTTGAGCACCGATGTAAGTGACAAGCCTACCATCATTGATCTTGGGTGATGACCCATACTGTATTAATTTAATGTCTTGTGTGAATGCCTATACTTATGAAATTATTGATCTAGAAACATTGGATGACAAATCTTGATGAACTTGGGGACCATGGAGATGAGCCATCTAGTTCATACCTACTTGACTCATGATATAATTATGGTGTTCTGGCTTCCCCAATACCGTTGTTTTAATTGGGATTAATAATGGCTTGGCAATCATGCATACATCACACTCATTTGATAGAGATATGTAATCCCAAAGTGTGGTATCCTCACCATCATTTGAACGAGATACATAATCCCAAAGTATGGTATCCTCAACATCATTTTATAGATGCACGTAATCCCAAAGTGTGGTGTCATCAACATCATTTTATTGATGCATGTAATCCCCAAGTGTGGTGTCATTAGCATCATTTGATCAATGCATGTGATCCTAAGGTGTGGTGTCATCAACATTGGCATATCATAACCTATAAGCATTAATTAACTAGATTAGGAACTATTTGCAATATTGTGCTTTATTACCTAAACTTGATTGTGTTAATATGTTTTGTTACCTGAACTCGATCGTATTGATAACATGTGTAACTTAGGGAACGGTAACACTGAGTTGATCATTCACTCTCACCTGGGATGGTGTTTTAAAACACTAATCAGTCTTTTTAATGTAGGTGTCACCAAAGTCGTCGTGATTGATCATCAGACATAGCCCAATATACCGCCGTTTTGAGGCTATCTATTAGAACTTTTATGGCACTTCACAAGACTCTTAAACCATGTCGTACATGCATATCGAGCCCCAGCTAAGAAGATTTTGATGTTGACTTGGATAATTTTATGGATATTATTGTGATTACGTGGCTTCACTTTAAACTCATACTATATATACATTATTTAGTTTAAATCTTCACTGATGAGTTGATGTCATTTGATTTGTGCCAATAACTTATGCTTTCGCAATCAAATGTGACCCTTGAGAATTTGGGGATCGTCGATATGCCCAACCCCTGGATTTCGGGGCGCGACGTGATGTGAAATGCATGAAGTGGAAGTGAATATTGAATGTAAATAAATAAAGATGTGAATGTGGATGTGGAGTGTGTCTAGGAGGGGAGAGGGGTGGATTCACCCTAAGCAGTGTAGCTCTCACCTGGTGGGGTGGGTTCCCCTTGAGCATTGTTGATTGCACCCGGGAGTCCCAAGTGTGATCCACAGTGCTCAGGGGGGATCCACCTTGTTTTGAACAAGAAACAAATGTATTTCATTTGGGAAATTAATTTTATTCACTTAATAATTAATAAAAGAAGGTCAAGAGGATAATCACATTATTTATTTATTCCAAGTTCCACTTACTTCCTTTTCTCCTTTGATTCCAAAACAAACTTATGTTCCCAAACAAACTTATGATAATGATGAAATAATGATAATTAGAATGGTATGAGCTAAGGCAATCATTGATGGAAGCATCATGTATTACAGATTGCTGCCCAAGCCCTTTGTGCGCTAGAGCCATTGTGCGCTGGAGCCGTCATGTGCTGGAGCCCATTGTGCGCTGGAGCCATTGTGCGCTGGAGCCCATTGTGCGCTGGCACTTGTTGTGCGCTAGCACCCATTGCACGTGAATGATGTTTGTGCACCAATGGTGTTATGCGCTGCACAACAACTACTCCACACAATGATGATGGAGCTTTACCTCTCTTTCTTCAAATCTTCCTCTGCTTCTTAATTGGTTGCCTCCTACCTCTTACTGACGAATCGAGGGTATTTATAGCCATCTCACACGAGCGAACATGCCACGTAGTCATTGTGCGGTCCCCTTTACGTGATCATCCGTTGTGCGGACCTCCTTTCCGCGATTGTCCGTTGCATGGACGCTTTTGTGCTAAATCTTTTGTGCGAAATCCTTTGTGCGATCGTCCGTTGTGCGGACGCTTTTGTGCGGAATCCTTTGTGCAAAATACTTTATGCAGTCATTTATTTTTCAAGATCTATTTGCGCACAACGATTTGCGCATAATACTTCTTTCCGCACAACGATTTGTGCACAACGATTCGCACATAATAGTTTGCACACAATTGTTCTTCTACTCTATTTTATACCTCAACAGATGCCCCCTTGATCCTGCATTTTTTATTTTTTTACCTACAAAATAAATATGTAGGATCATAATCAACTCTTTCCAAAACACTACTTTTTCTTTGCTTTATTGTGTGCCTATTTTTCTATTGTGTGCTAATGGATCTGCGCATAACGAATTCCGCACAACATTATTCCATGCAACAATTTTTGCACAACACTTGGCGCGCAATGACTTCTGCACAACATCCTGATTTCTGCCTATAAATTCAAGAGTTTTCTTCATTTTGCCACTTTTCCCTCTGCTCTGCACTGTCTTTGCATCAGTCTTCTATCTTTGTGCACTACCCTCATTGAGCGTCGCACAACCACTGTTCCGCATAAAGCCTTTTGCGCACAACAGCTTGTTCCGCATAACAAGACTTAGCACTCAACACCCCTCCTATACTTGGTAAAAATCCAGTGCACTTCAGGTAGCGCTCAATGACCTTGCGTACAACACCTTGCATACTTCAGATTGCACACAACAGTTGTTCTGCACAATAGCCCTGCGCACAACACTTTGCGCACTTCAGTTTGCTCACAACAATCAAGCTTTCAAGCATTAACAATCCTGTGCACAACACTTCACGCACTTCGGTTATGCAACAACTATTTCAAGACAATAGCCTCCTGCGCAAGAACACTTTTCCCACGACAAAGACTTATGCTTATAGATTCGGACTTTAAATTTATTTGTTCTTTATTCTAAGCACCTTATAATACTTTCATTTCAGCTTGATGAATTTTCTTCTCCCTTTGTAGGTTTTAAATGGCCTGCTCGAAAAGACCTCTTGCTTCCCCAAGTACTACGTGGCCATCTGACCCACAACTTGCGGAAACCCATAATCAGAAAAGACTTCGCTCTGGCGAGAATTATAGTCCCTTTTTCAAAGAACCAGCTCCTATTATCATCAACTTTGCAGATCGTATTCAATGCCTATTTGAACATATTCGCATGGGCATCATAATGAAGGAGATAGAGGGTCCCCCCCTTTCAGGACAAGAATCTGATTGGGAAGATTGGTTAAAATGTACAAGAATCTAATCATCCTTCTGCCGCCGAGGCTTCTCCTCCTCCATCAGTCCCAAAGTGAGCAAGAGAAAAGGGCCAAGACGAAATTTTCCAGGAGAAGATTCGAGAACATAACCGAAGACATTTCCACAATGCTTGGGACTTAGTCAAGCTGACTACTGAGGCAATTAAATTCTACAACCCGTATAGAGATGAGACCATTGCCCTACCCCTGCAACTTCAGCGCCACCTCTCCATCCTTCAGAGCGAACCGACAGACTACATGACATAGAACAAGCTCTTATATGTGTCAAATTAGGTAATTAAAGAGCCGCAAATTCTCGAGGGTTATGTCATAGATAAAGGCTTAAATCAAAAGACTAGAGAAATAAGATACATGCGCTTTCTCACGCCATGTCACGCCCCTCATTCCTTTTATTATACTCATTTCTTCGAGACGATTCAACAATGTTTCTGTCATCGTGACTCATTGTGGGGTAAAGATGAATTCAGAACACGAGGTCTTTGGACCGTTCGCCCATATTACAGTGCTTGGACCAAAGCAATTTTGGAGAAACATAAAGACATCCTTACTGCGGCAAGAATTTATCATGCATAGAAGCTACTTCAGAATTCTTTCAAAAAGATACGATGATCTATAAAGGCTTTCTAAAATACTGGTCTTCTACTACAAATTCTTTCCATCTTTCAGTAGGGGAAGTGAGTATCACCTTGTGGGATTTATACAGGATGGCTGGTCTGCCTATCTCAGGATCCTTTCTTGATGAATATGTTCCTTCCAACCGAGAATTTGCATATGTTGCGCCCAATAGAGTGCCCAAAATTATAGCAACAACCATCAAGATCTTTCGAAAAACCTCTTATTTTGCTGACATGCATAAGGTTTCTCCCCTTCAATGGCTAGCCCATTTTTCCCGATATTTAGTGTAAGTATTTTAACACTTTCCTCCTCTTTTAAATAATAATGATCCATAAGCATGAATTACTCACTGGTCTTCTCCTTTTCTCTTTTTCCTTAGGTTCCTTGGCAGTCATTGTGTTGAATTAAAAGGCAATCGTAAGAAAGTAAGGGGCCCGACCGATTTTATTGCCGAAACTGAACTAGCTGCTTTCCTGGCTTATCGGTTGAGCCTAGTTGTGCTTCCTAGTTCAAAGAGTTCAGACTCTATTCGGCCAACTCTATTCGTGGCGGCAAGTACAATGGCAAAAGGCAGAAAAAGATATTCCCTGGCCCCTCCTGTCTTATGTTCATTATACGGAGCTTTCGGTCATGTTGCGGCGCACTGCTTAAGCCCAACGCTAGGAGTTTCATCCGCTGTCACTCCATGGCATTACTTCTCCGGATGGCTCGGTATCTATTTCCCCTGGACATACAACGATCTGGAAAAGGCTTATGTCCACCCTGATCATCTGCCCTTGTGGCATTTTTTGAAGCAAAAAATGATAAGGAAGGGATATGAATGGATAGTGGATAGAATCGACAGCATGGAATCTATCGACTTCTTCCCTTTTTATTTAGATTATCCGGCTGAAGACAAATATGTGGAGGATAACCAAGACTTGGCCCCTATCGAAAGGACTTTCTTCCTTTGTATTTATTCTTGTAGTCTTCCATTATGAGGATTAGAATTCTGGTGAGAACCCTATTATCTATGTTGGTTTGCTAGACAGTTTGGATATGATCAAACCAGGCCTCAAGCCAGCGAGGAAGTCACCCGATCAATGAGGAGTTATGGAGTAGGTCCTTATAACTGGGCTCTGATATGGAAGCAACTCTTAACCAGAAAATTCGATTCTCATTTTGTCTTCCCAAGGTACAATCACAGAGTAATGACTTCATATTCCTAGATGGGATGGTGGAGCCATCATTACTATTTAGTATGAAACTGCTTTTTAGTGGATCGTCCTATCTGGATTCCTCCCCCACACTTGAGGAATTACAAACCGGAAAAAGGGATTGAGTATTTTTATGAGAAGATTAGGCTGCCGTTCTAGGGCAACTTCATCGAAAAATTTCTTTAAAAGAGCCCATCAGAGAGATAAAGCCCCCAAATACTCTGGAAGGCTGTATTGCTTTTGGTTCTCCTCTAGATGTAATAAATCGGAGAGAAGGATTGACCACTCCTCACAATGAGTTTGAAACTGTAGGGGGTGTTTGCCTTCCCCTACTCCTGCAGAAGAAAATTAACCTACGGATCCTGTTCCTGTTCTTCCTCCGATTACAGAACTTACACCTTCTACAACTTCTCAACCTATTGAATGTGCGAATGCCAGTGGTATCCCCATCGTGGATCTTACAGAAGCCACAACCAATCGTGGTACAGTCACCACTTCTCTGGCTGTGCGTCAAATTGCTATTGTTACATCTCCTATGACCCGCTCTCGCACCAAGTCACTATCTCCGGAGGTGTTGTCGCAACCAATTCCTTCTCCCTCCCGAGGTGTGCATCTTCTTCCTGTGAAGATTACCTATAAAGGAAAGCAAACCATATCAGAGGAAGACAACTCATTAGAATATTCGATGAATACTGCAAGTGACGATACATCTTCACCCACAAGCCTAACTGATGAAGTAGATGCTTTGCTTAATGCAGATACTGATGCTGAGGTAGATGTTGAAGAAGATAATGATGTTGGAGTCAGGTCTTCTCTCCTTGATGCTCCCATTACTCAGCCTGATACTTCTCATCCCATTCCAGAAACCTCCTTAGATAATGAAAAGCAGCTCGACTACGGGGAGTATGGTTGTACTCCTGGCAGAAACATTTTTCTTTCTTTTGATACTTCGTATTCCCCTTGTATCATGGAAGTTGTTGATGTGGTTGTTCGCGAAACATCAACTTCAAGGGATGCAGAGGCTCAACCATCTGCTATACAGGCAATAATGGGGAACATACTTCTTCTTCTTGGTCCAGAAGAAACTTTGCTATTAGCCCCTCAAACATCTGATGCCCCCGGTCAGACTAGCAAGTCTCCTATTGCACGTCCTTCTCCTATTCAACCGGTAGCTCGTAGCTTAGAATTTCTTTCTGATCCGGTTGATGTCCCTACTCCAAGCACTCTTGATTCGAGCACTGTAGGAGCCCAGGAACTTTCTTTTAATGCTGTTATAACTACAGAAGTCCCCAACTCTACGACACTTACAACCCATTCTGCTCTAGTTGTCCCTGCTGTTGTTCCTACCCTAGGTATATATATTTTCTTTTCTTATTTTATATCACCATTAAGTAGGCATGTATTTTCTTTTGAACTTACATTCTCTATTCCTTATCTTTTAGTTTTAGTCGTGCCAACTCCCAGTGGATCTGAAGGATCTAACTTAGTAACTGCGGTTTTTGACAAATTCTCTCTAGAAAAGGTGCCACCTCTTATGTTGGGCTCTTTAAGAATGCGATTTCCATCATCGTCGGTGCTTTTAAAGATCTAACTCAATGGCCCTTTTTGGACAGTGCTCTAGCAGTTCTTGGTCATTTAGCTCGCCTGGCACGTGTGGATGTTCAGCCTCTTTATACTTCCTTATCACAATTTTATAGCTCCACAAAGGACTTAGAAGCATCGCAAAGTATGGTCATTGCTCCTAAAATTCTCAATCGTTAGAAGGAATTGACACTTCTTAAGGAGAAACTCTCTCAAGCGGATGATGTTCTTGCTAACTATAATACTGTTAGTCAGTCTCTCCATGAGAAATTGAAGATTTTCGACAGAAATAAGGAAAACATTGGTGATCAAATTGCTTTTCTTGAGAAGGAGATTCTATTACTTAAGAGTTAGTGGGAAGAGGAAGACTCGACTATTTGTCTGATCAAAGCAGAACTTGAAATAAACAATCAATTAATTGATACCGTACAAACTGAACAGATGAGGAATGGAGAAGCTATCACTTCTTTGGAATCTGAACTGATTGGTGCTCCTGATCAAGCCAGCATGATCCTTATAGCTGAGCGCACAACTGCTGTAGCACAATCTCAATTGAAAGAAGAATTGCAACATTACTTAGGGCTATTGAACATAACCGAAGATCTATAGGCATTGTATGTAAATATCTTTTTTGTATTATAATGTATAAATAGCTTGTAACCTTTGTAGAGATATTTCAAGATCATCATGAATTACTTTAAGCATATTTATCTATGCAATAGTCTCAACATGGTATTATTGAAGCAATATTAACAAAATCACCGCATATCATGATTGTTAGTACGAGATTCCCCTATGTGATTTTACTTTGATAGGCGGTGCTAGATTTCAGTTTAGTTAGATAGCCACACATAGTTTAAGCTCTTGAGTAGTTGGAGTAATCACGACAGTGAATGAGATTTACGCATAGGGATGGCCACAGTAACTCTCTAGAGTTCGTGGGGCTTTACCAGGCTACCTTAGGTACCAAATCTGAGGTCATTGGTCTATCAATGAGTAGGTTTATGCCCTTCCTCATGAGTTAATACCGAACTCAAACCAGGGATCTGGGTTTTCTTTGTCTGTGAGTTCGGACCAATTCCTAGGAGGGTATTTTCGTCCCCATCCATGACGCTGTCGGAGAGCTCACAGACGACATTGGTCTCACGCGTGACTGGCCATTTTACGACTTTTCGGCCTTTTAGGGCTTTTAGTCGCTAGCTTTGTCCGCTGCCCGCATGGGTATGCACATGATGGCCTTTAAGGGCTTTTTAGGGCCACTGGTTTCTCACTGCTACCCGAATGGCGAAAGTGATAGGTCTTATGCATAGTTGGCCATGCAAGGCTTGGCTAGGCTGCCTTAAGAAGTAAACTACCATCGCTGTCATCAACTTTATGTGTGGTTGGCTGTATAGTTCATTTTATTGCCAATATTGGTGAGTCAATAATTGATATTTTGCAGTCGCCGATGATGTTCTGAGATAATCCATATTATGTTTTTGAAAAATAGTGTATCAGCTATTGGTAATGATAGCAATTTTGATAAAACAAGCTTATGTAAGCAATTGATGATGACAACGATATTTGCTGATTTGGGCGATAATCATCGTCGTTTGGCGATCTTCAATGCGTGGTAGCAATTGTCAATGGTTCTGATGCGTTTGAGAAGCTTCACTTGAAAATATGCGCTTTTTATTCATTCTCATGGGAGGAAGTACATGACTTTGTCCTTCGCAGCTCTCTTGCTCATGAAGATAAAATATAAGGCTGTGCCAATAAAGGCTATTTCATCATTTCTCTTTCATCTGTGATTACCCCCTCTTGATATAGAAGAATTATCTTGATAATCTTCTAAATCAAAATTTTTTTCTATTGTCAGGAGTAATATTTCTTGATGAAGCGAGCATTGATCGGTATACTAATACCTCATCCATCTTACTCTGTTACGCTATACGCCCCATTAGAGTGAACTTCGGCTTTTATGTACGGACCGTTCCATTTAAGGTCAAACTTGTTTGCTGTTCTTCAAGTGACTACTATCGGCCTTTTCAACATCAAAACCAAATCTCCTTTCCTAAAAGATAAGTGTCTAACCTTCTTATCAAAGGCATCAGAAACTCTTCTAGATATAATTGTAAGCGCTGCTGAGCTGCCAGTCTTTTTTCGTCAAGCAGATCCAGCTCTTTCAGCCGTATCTTTGCGTTTTCGTCATTTGTAATTGATTGATGCACTGCTACCCTTAGTGAAGCGACTTGTATATCGATCGGCATGACAACTTCTACACCATAAATTAATGAATACAGGGTAGCTTGTGTCGCTGTACGATGCGTTGTTCTATAGGCCCATAGAGCTTCTTGCAGTTTTTGATCCCAGTCATGCTTATTCCCCCTCACCATTTTCTTCAATATTTTTATAATCGTCTTATTGAATGCTTTAACTAGCCCATTGGCTGGTGGATAATAGGGTGTTGAGAATGACTGCTGGATCTTGAATTTCTGAAATAATTTCTCCATACCCTTGTTCTTGAAAGGAGTACTGTTATCTGTAACAATTCTCTTTGGGATACCATGGCGATATATTATCGCATGCCGAATGAAATTAACAACATCTTTCTCTTTCACACTTCGTAATGCAACCGCTTCGGTCCATTTGGAGAAATAGTCCGTTGTTGCCAATATGTACTGTTTTCCTCTAGACGATGGTGGATTTATGGGGCCAATGACATTAAGTACCCACGTGGCAAAAGGCCAAGAAGTAACTGACTAATGAAGATCTTCAGGAGGGACATGTATGATATCCCCGTGAATTTGACACTCATGGCACCACTTCGAATAATCTATTGCGTCTTTAAACATTGTTGGCCAGTAGTATCCCATCCAGTGCACTCTGTGGAACAAATTCCTGCCTGCTTGATGCGCCTCGCATTCCCCAAAATGTGCCTCTTATAGCACTTGGCTTGCCTCTTCTTTATTTAAACATCACAATAATATTTCATTATAATATCTTTTGTATAATTCCTCATTACACAAAATGAATCTTTTTGCTTTCTGCTTAATTTGCAATTTTACTTTTGGATCTTTTGGCAGGATGTCATACTTAAGATAGTCGATGAAAGGCTAACGCCAATCATCTATCGTCACTTCTAAGCATGATACGGGTAAGGCTTCCATTGTTTCACCAATTACCTCCGCCGAAGGTAAGAATCTTCTTTCTTCAATTGTTACTTGTAGGGGAGTTCGATCTGGGCAAGATAACGTTGCTGTTAAATTGGCCAGAGCATCACCCTTTGCATTCTCATTTCATGGTATATGCTTAACTTCAACGTTCAAAAATTTCTCCAATAAATGTTGTGCTCTTTGGCAATACGACAGAAGTTCTAGTTTCCTTGTTTTAAATTCAGTCACCACCTAATTTATGACTAGCTTAGAATCCTCATAGATTTACAGATCTTTTATTCTTAGTTCACTGGCTATCTCCATCTCGATGATAAGGGTATTATATTCGGCTTCGTTATTCGTACACCCCGTACCTAACGTGAAAGAATAAGACAACAAATCACCCTGTGGGGTAATAAATATTACTTTGGCACCTGCCCCCGTTGCCTGAGCCACCCCATTAAAGAACATTTACCACACTTTTGGTGATTCTATCATCATCATCTGGGAATTCATCGAAAATGGCTTCACCACCTCTCACAGGATGAGTTGCTAGAAAATCTGCCACTGCTTGTCCTTTAACTGCTTTTGCTGGTTCGTATGTGATTGCATACTCTGATAACAATAACATCCACTTTGCCAACCTTCCTGACAACATCGGCCTTGTCATAAAAAATTTAATGGGATCTGCTCGAGATATCAGATTTATGTCATGGGACAAATAATAATGTCTTAATTTTTGAATTGCAAACACCAGTGCTAGGCATATTTTTTCGATGGGCGTATAGTTGCATTCTGCACCAATCAATGTTCGACTTAAATAATAAAGTGCCGCTTCTTTCCCATTTTCATTCATTTGTCCCAGCAGGGCTCCTAGTGAATTCTCTGCTGTTGATATATATAAAATGAGGGGCATTCCTTTCACTGGGGCTGTCAATACTGGAGGCTATTTCAACAATACTTTTATCAAATCGAAGGCATTCTAGCAGGATTTATCCCATATGAATTCTGTTCCTTTCTTCATCAAATGAGAAAACGACTGACATCTTCCTGTTAAGTTTGAGACAAAGTAGCGGATATATGCTAACTTGCCCTGCAAGCTTTTTAGCTCTTTCAACATTTTTGGAGGAGGCATATCTTGAATAACTCTAACTTTTCTGGGTCTATTATGATACCCCTATGTCTCACCACGAAACCAAGGAATTTTTCTGACAACACTCCAAACGCACATTTAACCGGGTTCATCTTCAACTGTTTCTTTCTGATTTGGCGGAAGACCGACGTCAGATGTTCATGATGCTCCTCATGATGATTCGACCTAACCACCAAGTCGTCAACATAACACTCAACATGCTTGTGCATCATGTCTTGAAATATGTTCTGCATTGCCCTCTGATACGTTGCCCCTGCATTCTTGAGACCGAATGACATGACCTTATAACAATGTATCCCTAATGGAGTTCTGAAAGCTGTCGCCTCTTCATCTTCAGGCGCCATTTGTATTTGATTGTAGCTAGCGTAGCCATCCATAAAGGACATGACATCATACTACGTGATACTGTCAATTAACATTTCGGTTATCAGCAGTGGAAAATCATCTTTGGGATATGCTTCATTCAAATCCCTAAAGTCGACGCAAACCCTGATCTGCTCATTCTTTTTCTTTACGGGGACTATATTTGATATCCACCTGGGATATTTAACTTCTCTAATGAATCCAACCTTTATTAGTTTGTCCATTTCTTCTTCTATCTTGGGAACCAAATCTGGGTGAAACTGCCTTTGTGTTTGCTTAATGTGTCTTTCATCTTTAGAGATATTCAACCGATGCATCGCTACTGTCGGCTCTAGACTTGACATTTCCACATATGTCCAAGCAAAGACATCTTTGTTTTCCTTCAAGAGGCTAACATATCGATCGGCTTCTTCTTCTGATAAACTGGCACTTATGAAAGTATTTCGTGGTTCTTCCTCTGTTCCCAAATTTATCTCTTTCAAGTTGTCAATCGTCGGCTGTCCCCCATCCTCCATCTGCTTTGGAGCTGTCTCAGGCTTACTAATTATATCAAGGTCTATTTTTCTATCTGGTTGGCTGTCACCATATTCACTGAAGATTCTTCCCCCCGTCCTCGGAATTTTTCTCGTTTCTTCTGATTAACCCCGATTGGGATTTGAATTCCTTTCCCATAATTTAAACTAACGGGTTCTTCATGGTCAAAACCCATTTTCTTCATGATTTTTCGACTTACCAAACTATATCTCTCCAGCTCTTTGGGCATTAAGCTTTCATTTTCCACCCCACTGCTAATTGCTTCATCTTGTTTTATTTCTGAGGGAGCATAGAATTCGATCAACTCTAGATACCTTGCACTGGGTTTAACACAAAACCTTTTCGGAATGAGGGGAAACGGCCTGCTCCTCTCAGTATATGGGAGCGGTACTGTATAATTTGCCTGCAAAATCTCCAATTGTTTAGGTGATAGTAACGTTAATGGCGGTTGCCCTGACTGTCGCAAATGTTTCAAGACAAAATAGAACTTTTTCTTTGCCTTCTCTGCTACAGACGACTTCGTTCCTTTTTCTTTCATTATTTCCATGCAAGCATTTTCTTGGATTTTGTTCTCATTGTTCTTCTTCTCTTCCTTGCTGGCAAACGTATCATAATAACTCTCATCTGTGAAAAAAACTTTAGCTTCTGTATACGGTCTTGCATCAACTAACACTTTATACTATACCCCATCTTTGCAGTAATTGAAACACTAGTGCAGGGTAGAAGGTATGATGCCATACTGGTGCATCCACAGTCTTCCCAAAAGGAGATTATATGTGGTCATTGCATTTATAACATGGCAGACGATAGTCGTAGTCAGTTCTCCTATCTCCAACGTTATTGTGATCTTCCCAAGCGCACACTGTCCGTCTTGATTGAAGTCCTGTATCATCATTCCACTAGTGCGTAGGTTCGAGTGTCGATACTCTAATTTACTCAGCATTGTTAATGGAAACAAGTTTACAGCAGACCCGTTATCGAGCATTATTCATTTTACTTGCTTACCGTGAATATGACCCATTATTATCAACGGCCTATTATGTTCTCCATCACAGACCAGGTCTTCCTCGGAGAAGGAGATAATCGGCATACAATTTTCTTGTCTCTCACTTTCTAATTCAGTCAGTAACACTTCTCTTATACTTTCATCAGATAAGGCTTTAATTAGGCTTTGTCGGGAGTCTTCTGACAAGTTCAGAGCGTCATAAACACTCAATCGGGCTAGAATGCTTTTCAAGTGACTTATAATGTCATAAGTCATTTTCCTTTTCTCCTTTCCCCTTTCCCTTTCACCGCTGTTATTGTTGCTAGTGTGACTCTTAGCTGCTTTCGCCTTTGTTTTTTCACTTTTTGAACTTAGTGGGCTAGCCATCTTCTTCCCTAATCACAAGGTAGTCATGGCAACTTTTTCTGTTGTTTTCTGATCATTCACCCTTGTCCTTCCCCAATGATCTTCATGTATAGTGAGTACATTTGCTGTCGCTCTTCTTTCCCTTTCTTTTTCTTTCCCGACTATTATTTCGCCCTTGTTTATCATCCTTTGTATAATACATTTCAGCGTATAACAATTTTCTGTCGGATGCCCTACTAGGCGGTGATAATGACAGAAGTCTCTTTCTTTTGTTTTAGATGCTTCCTCAGGACATTTTGACAGTGACAATTCGATTGTTCCAGCTTTTAACAACTGATTCATCATGGGGAGTACATCCTCTTTTTTAAACGCGAAACCCTCATGAGAATTCAACGATCGGGGTCTTTTGTCATAAAACCTTCCTCTGGGGCGACTCGGTTCTTTTTTTCTTTCCGTCCTTTTACCTTTCACTTCTCTTGCTTCCTGGATCCTCTTTTCGTGTTCAACCATATTCGTGATCAACTTCTGCAATCCCTTTCTAACCATTTCATAATTAAATGCTAGCATTTTTCGAGTCCTCAATTCTAGAGCATGCACTTTTGTAGCCAAGTAGCGGAAAGTTCTGATGTCAGCGCTAGTGAGGCCAAATGCTATTCCAGTCTTCATAGAGTTTAGACACATTTTCACCTATTCTTTCTCTTCTGGTAATTGCCTACAAGAAGCTCTCGAGGTCTTCCATCTGTTTATAAAATTTTCCACTGGCTCTCCTTCTCTCTATCGCATCGAAGCTAGTTCTGTGATACTGACATCACGTTATGATGAGAAGAAATTTGACATGAATGCGTCTTGCATTTGCTCCCACATCCTTATCAATCCCGACATCAGGCTAGTGTACCACCTGAACGCTTTATTCGTTAAAGAAGACCCAAATAATCGGAGATAGTATTGGGGTACTGTGGAGAAATTCCCCATACCGGTGATGAAGTGCATCAGGTGTTCTTCTGGCGATCCATCCCCATTGAACTTCTGAAAGTCCGGCTGTTTAAAATTGTTCAGGAATGGAATATCCTTTACTTCTCTCGGGTATGGTGTTCGATATCTAAATCTTCCTGTACCCTCGCGTTCTCTTTCCGATCTGACCGCCTCTTCA
The DNA here is from genome assembly GCA_030180095.1 of Magnolia changhungtana. Taxonomy (NCBI): domain Eukaryota; kingdom Viridiplantae; phylum Streptophyta; class Magnoliopsida; order Magnoliales; family Magnoliaceae; genus Magnolia; species Magnolia changhungtana. The sequence goes on along the minus strand of JASAUF010000600.1, from coordinate 21,793,957 downwards.
ATGACTTGTTGTACTTCTTCTTGTGTGACTATTCTCGTTGTGGGAACAGATCCATGCGACCTAGTCCTCTGCAGATGTGACCCTTCGGGGTGTTGCTCTCTTTCATTCACATTATCAGTAACTAGGGGTGCTGCCATTCGGGCAACATTGTGTGCGAGAGTTGTTAAGGCTTCTCTGAGATTTCTGCATTCTTCCATTAGTGCCTTTTGTGCTTCCACCATTTCATTTATATGGTCCTCTGTAGTTGGCGTGTTTCCCTGGTTCGTTCTGGCCATGTGCACTGTGGCTTCTCCATTCTTTGATGAAGCTATAGTCAGAGTGGGATAAGAATACGTCAACGTAAGGGGGCTTGTGAAAAGAGGAGAGGACGGGGTTTCATTCGACTTCTCTATGCCCCCGTTGCCATTGATTGATTGGAGCGAAACAGATGTCGGTGAACTTACTAACAGTGCGTTACCCTTTTGTTCTTTTGTCCACCTGGCTCTTGGGGTCATCAATGTTGGGAAATAACGTGACGTTAGTTGCGGAACTACTCGCTCGGGGTATAACGTAGGAGGGGCGAGTTCAGGATTTTTTCTGGCAGCATTTCGCGTTATCGGACCCCTAACTCTCCTCAACGGCGAATTTGTTCTTACTGCGGTTACATTCTGAGCCCTTATTCTTCTATGAGTGACGATGATTCATTCATCTTTTTCTCCTTGTGCTACCGGCGAAGCGGTCACAACTGTAACTGCTGCCTGTAGTTTTGCTTGCTTGTTCGTTGCCGCTTTATCTTTGCGACATCCAGTTTGTTTACCAGCATGTTCCACAACAAACCCATTGCAGTGAAGTAAAAAACTGTGTTTCCTTGAATGACTGCCATTTGATTGGTTGGTTGCAATATTCTTCTCTCACCTGTCATTCATATTAATAAAATAAAAAAATAGAACTTATATCAAGTCGTAGTCTATTTTGGAGATGAAAGGTAGGATGTGCCCATTGAGAGTTGCCATTTTGGTGCCTTGAAGGCGCCAAACAGTTGTGATTATCTTTCGTGTCATTTTTTAAGTTAATGTTCAAGTGAATTAAAATCCCCAGTAGAGTCGCCATTTTGTTTTGAACAAGAAACAAATGTATTTGATTTGAGAAATTGATTTTATTGACTTAATAATTAACAAAAGAAGGTTAAAAGGATAATCACATTATTTATTTATTCCAAGTTCCATTTACATCCATTTCTCCTTTGATTCCAAAACAAACTTATGATAATAATGAAATAATGATAATCGGAATGGTATGGGCTAAGGCAATCATTGATGGAAGCATCATGTATTGCAGATTGCTGCCCAAGCCCTTTGTGCACTAGAGCCATTGTGCGCTGGAGCCATCATGCGCTGGAGCTCATTGTGTGCTGCAGCCATTGGGCACCGGAGCCCATTATGCGTTGACACTTGTTGTGCGTTGGCATCCATTGTACGCAGATGATGTTTGTGCGCCAATGGTGTTGTGCGCCGCACAACAACTGTTCCATACAATGATGATGGAGCTTTACCTCTCTTTCTTCAAATCTTCCTCTGCTTCTTAATTGGTTGCCTCCTACCTCTTATTGACTAGTTGGGGCTATTTATAGCCTTCTCACACATGCGAACATGCCACGTAGTCATTGTGCGGTCCCCTTTACGCGATCGTTCGTTGTGTGGACGCTTTTGTGCGGACCTCCTTTGCGCGATTGTCCATTGTGAGGATGCTTTTATGCGAAATCTTTTATGCGGAATCCTTTGTGCGATCGTCCGTTGTGTGGACGCTTTTGTGCGGAATCCTTTGTGTAGAATACTTTATGCAGTCATCTATTTTTCAAGATCTACTTCTGCACAACGATTTGCGCACAATACTTCTTTGCGCACAACGATTTGTGCACAACAGTTCTTCTACTCTACTTTGTGCCTCAACACACCCCACCAAGCGAGATCCAAATTGCTCAGGAGGGATCCACCCCCCTCAGACCCACCCCACAATACACATGCACATCAACTTCCATATGCACATGCACATCTACTTTCATATGCACATGCACTTTCATACTTGCACTCATATAATTCAAAATTCATACTCACATGCATATGCACTTTCACACTTGCACTAATACAATTTAAAATTCACAACCACATGCACATGCATATCCACTTCCACATGTATATGCATGTAACACCCGGTCTAAATTGGAATAATGTCCTGAGGCGCCCACGTGTGAATTGACGCAGGACCGTACGATTTAATCGCATGTGTGGATTTTTTACCGATACATTAATCCGAATTAAGCCACTAATGCGATTGAATCCGATTATGTCTAGGTCGAACACGGATCGTAGAGCTGATCAGCCAAATTGTACTTGGCGATTGCCTATACGGGTTGTGCATCGCCCAAGGTAGGACAAAAAATTTTGAAACTCTAGGAGGCCATGGGGCCTTACTAGGCTTGTGGTACATCATGGACAACAATCTCGGACAACACCTAGGAATGGAAAAATTGAACCATCCTATCAGCACTTGTAAAATGCATGTCGCCCTAACTCTGGGATAGAAATCTAGAATTTTAAATCAAATGGCCTTGCTGCTTGAATCAATGAATTAAGGTATTTCAGCCATCAGATCTCTTCTAAATTTCCACTAAAGGCTAGAGATATTTCCCAGTACTCGCCCATAGAATCTGACCCTTAATCGATGATCGGTGACCGTTGATTACAAATCGGACCATTACAACAAAACCCCGCATCCGTTTGCTGTCAAAATTTACCCAACCCTTCATTGGGCCATGGGGTACCTGTTCCATGATTTAGATGGGCTAGGGGACCATTAGGGTAGCCCCAACAGCCAAAAATGAGCCCCATAAGGCCGTTGGAAGTAATTAATGGAACCCAGGGCCAAATGATTTAATTCCAGGGGATAAAACACTTAAACCTCTCTCACTCTCACAAAAATCCAGCAGCTAAGAGAGGGAGAGAGGAGAGGGAAGAGAGAGGAGAGAGAAAGAGAGGGAGAGAGTAGTGTGTGGGTGCATGTTGTGCTTGGGGACCAGAATTTCCGTACAATCATCTCCACATTGTCAGGAACTTCAACATGATCATCGTAGGAACGAGCTATGTTCAGTCCAAGGTAAAACTCTGAACTCCCATTCATCTCTCCCTAGCTATAAACTACATGCTTGCACCTTATAACGGAATTCATATAATGTAGGGTTCCGACACGTCAAGTTTATGGACCCGTCGACGCTAGAGCGACTCTAAGGACACCCAATTGACTATAGGTTCAGATCATTACCTCTAGGTGGCTGATTATTGTGCTTAGTGTAAATCATAGTGATTTTGGGTGATAAATGTGTATGCATGTTACTGAATTTCATGTGTTGCTTGATTAAGGATATGAACGTAGAAATTCCCTAAAATTGGTAGAGGGAATTAAGTCCCGAGAATTTCCTGATGTGTGAATTGTTGTCTACTTGTTGAATTACTAAAATTGTTGCACTTGACTTCCATTGTATTGCTAATTTGTATGTCTTTTGTTGGTACATGTAATTGAATTGATGTGAGTGGGTGTATGGCTGTACATTTTGCCGAATTGTTGGAATGTGTTGAACTTAATCTCCATTGTTACTGAATTTGTAAGATTGCCTTCTTCACATGCGTATGTTTCGGTGGAAACTAGTGTATTGCTGTTACATTGTTGAGATTTTGAAACGCGCATGTCACTTGTTAAAATTGTTTCTAGTATTGCTGAATAAATGCTACATACTTGCACACATATCCCTTTATGGATCGGCCAACCAACCAGAATTCCTTGGGCAACCTTTCCGTTGGGTCTGCTTACGGATAAGTTTTGCCCGACTAGTCAAACCACGAATTACGGGCTGTAATTGGACTACACGAGATGTTGCTCTCAGGTCGTACAGTTTGTGGTTCATCTCGTCTAGGCATATTAGCCCACTGGTTGGCCATCCTTGTATGTTAACCATGATTGTACATGTCTGATTAAACCTGAGGTACCCTGTGACCCTTGCACCCATTGATAATCAAAATTTGCTGCCCACAAGACTCATGAGCTGGGGATGGTGGTATGGGACACTATGCCCATGCTGTGGGCCTATGCTGGGGTGACGAGCCTCCCTGTAGTGACCAGTGAGCACCAAAGACTAGTAAGTCAGGTATGGTGGTATTGGACACTATACCCGAATTGTCGGCTTATGCTAGGGTGACGACCTCCTCATAGTGACCGTGAGTAGGGGGAGTCCTAATTATTTTCGTATGAGCTTAAGAGCTATGGGATTGATGAACCCACAAGGGCTAAGGATCGCGAGTGTCATACAACCATGGTCATTAGAGCCGAACGATTGGATTAAGGCAACGATCCGTTAGAGTATCTCAGTTTCCCAACCCGCTGGATGAATGGACATAGTAATCAACTTGGCTAACATTTATATGACATTGCATCAGTTACTTTTGGTAGTTTGGTAGTCATGGTCACATTGAGAGAGTGTTGGTCATTCCCGATCGTTAAATGTTGTCGCTCGAGGGAGTTCCGGTAGAAAGTGAATACATTATATCATTAAACCATATATTGCATTAACCAGAGTATCTAAGATTCTATGAATATATGCTTTTCACTAAATTTACTCTTGTGTTTGATAATTTGTGTAACTTATTGTTAATAGTACCAATGAGTTAGCTACTCACTCCAACTCTAGGACGATGTTTTAAATACCAACCAGAACCTGTCATAGATGTAGGGATGATAGAGCAGGATGCGCTGGAGGATGCAGGCGTGGATGACGAGGAGGAGCGTGAGTACTTCTAGACCTTCGGTGGGTCTTTCTAGCTTGGGTTTGGTGATCGCGGGATTGGGCCAGGGCCCTAGTCATTTGGGTTATGTGTATGGATGAGACTAGTTCTCTGTTTGGATGTTATTTGGATTTCTTTGAGACTTGTGTATGGATACTCACATGATTAGTAGCACTTGACATTTCCATATGATTTATTTATGCTTTATGTCTTACTTAATTCTCCATTGCCCATAAGATACTTTACATATAATCGCATACGAGGCCTGTTAGGGCATACGTGGCACTCGGGAATTTGAGAGCCGAGTTCCTGCTCGGCCTTAAATTTTGGGGCGTTATAACTTGGTATCAAAGCATGGTTCGCGTTAAGCCGGGCCTAGGGTGATGGCTTTATCGTGACGCATTTCAGACTTAGGAGGGAACGATCGAACTTAGAGGCATTAATAGGATCCCGGGACCATGCCATTTAACAAGTCCAAAACCTGAACGCTAGCCTAAGTTTGCGAGTAGAAAGACCTAGGCTACGCGAAGTGATCCAAGTCTCTTTTAATTCGAAAGTCCAACGATTTGAGTTGACCCGACCTTAATACAGTAAGATTAAGCTACACAAGTAGCTTACGTGATCTTAAATGTCTAGTGTACAGGTTCGACAGTTCTATCTAATGTAGGATCCACTCGATTTCAAGTTTTAGCAAGACAGAATGTCTCTGCCTCAAATATAAAGGACTTTAGGCCCACCTGGGCCATTGTGTAAAGAGTTTTTCAAGCCCAAGAAATCTCCATCAACGCGATAAAATGATCTTGGGACTGTGATGAGTGGACCCAATGATCGGGGGGCCGATGAGGCCCTATGATCCTTAAAGGAGATCCAAGGGAGGCAAGCCACCTTTGGATCGGCAGCACGCCTCCAGAACCAGCAGAGGGTGGCGGTGGCACCGCCAGATCGGTGGCGCACTACCGCTGGGACTAGAAGACGGCGGTGTCGCAGCCTGTCCAATGTCCATGTGGGGCCCACCCACGCATGGGGACCCCCTCCAACCCCCTTCAAACCCTCTTTTAAGCTTGGGGACCCCTCCCCAAGCCATTTCTTATCATTCCCTACCCCTTTTTCCCCCTTCTAACCTTTTCTTCTCTTTCAAATCTCCATTTTCAAGCTTCAAAAACCCATCTTCTTGCTTACATGCACCATTTCCAACCTATTCTAACCCCCAATCATCCTAAATCATCTTTACACCCACTAAATCTTACCCATTTGAACACACAACCCCTCCACTAAGGGGCCCACAACCCTTATTTCCTCAAATCCATCACCTAACAACCATTTTCTCTAAGAACTTTCATCCCATGGCCTTCTTTGACGTAGTAACATCCATCTTCTCCATCTCCATACTCTTATTGCTTATGGGGAAGAAACGGGTGGCCCTCGATGAAGCTGGGCTGAGCCGAGAGAGAAGATTGAAGAAGAAGAAGCAAGACACCGGTGCGGGCCCCAAGCACCAAATGGAGGTCGAAACGAGGTCTCGATCCCCTAGCCGCGAGAGCGCTACCACCAGGCATCGAGCTCGGTAAGTTTAGAAAATGTAAAGTGGTGTTCGAGGCGCACGTGGACGAAAAACTATTCGGCGAGCATCAACTACTCGACTACCTTCTCGAGAATGATTGGGGCCCAATGTTCGAAGGGAAGTATCGAGCCAGTACAGGTCTAGTGCGAACCTTCTATGTGCGCATGCGGAAGCCCTCTCTCGAGCCGCTTAGATTCTCTATTAGTCTGGGTAGACAGGAGGCTCGAGTCGATATGGAGATGATTGCACGCATCCTCGGGGTAGAGCACGGAGTCGTTCATGCTAGTGAGGATAACTTATCAAAAAAGCGAATAAGGGACCGCTACACATGCCACTTGTGTGGCCAACTGGTTGAGTGGAGGAACAATAATAGTGTCAAGTCGTCGTACCTGACCCATGATTATCGTTTATTCCACCACATTTGTACTTACAATGTGTATTCAAGGATGAGCAACTACATCAAATGCACCGGATTCATGATAGACTTCCTCTACCGAGTGGGGCAAGGAGAGAAGGCTTTCCTACCTACACTTGTGCTAACCCAAATTGTGAAGGCTGCACAATCCTCTCGAGAGAAACAGACACTCCCATTTGGCTGGTTGATCTGTAAGATTGCCCATAATTTTAGGTATAGATAGGTTGAAGAGCTCCCCGTTCTAATCTGAATGATCGATGAGAATACTCTCAATAACATGAAGATAAGCCCTAAGCAGCGTAGGGCCCGCATAGAAGAGTTCGGGGACGAAGTGAAGGGAGAAGGTGAAGGCGAAGAAGAGAGTGAAGCTGAAGAAGGAGAAGAAGAAGAGGAAGGAGGAGAGGCTCAGGACAGTGACTGGGAACCACCTGCCACTAACACCGAGTGCAAGAGTCAGGATGCGCTCGACGTCTGCCTGGCCAAGATTGAAGAGAACTAGGGAAACTTGGAAAGGCGACTGAAGAAGCTGTCCCGCACAATGAAAGCAATCCTATGCTGTGTATAGGAAAAGGGAGCCCCTCCACTTTCGCCAGAGTCGGAGGATTAGGAGTGTGACACTGTAGTCACCCTCCTAAGTAGTAGTTTTAATATAGGTTCTCTTTGCTTGTGTTAGGTTGTAGGGCTTTAAGCCTTCCCAGTTACTAGTAACCTTGCATTTTCCATCTTCGTATATGTAATGCCTTAGCATATGTATCATTGACAATTTTGATTAACGAAATGCTTGATGTTGCCTAAATTTAAGTAATGTAATGAAATGTTATGGTAATTGAAAATGCTTGTGTAATATCCCTATTAGATTGTGCATGTGCTAATGTTGCATCCATGGGTTTAATGTTGCTAAATAGTATGAGAATGTCTTTCAGGATAATGAGGCCTCAGGGCGATGGCCGCCTAGCTCTTGGCAGAAGATGAAATTGTGGTAAAGGCCGCTTTAGTAGAAGTGGGAATAGGTCAAAGTATCCTAGAGGGGGGTGAATAGGACTTTATATAAATTTTTTAAAGATTTAAAATCCTATTATCATAACACTGATTTAACAAACTCCTACCATGATATCCCCAATTTAACTCTAATGGCTTCCGAGCTAAATAGAGGATCCAATCATAAGACTGCCAAGTATTTGAACAATATGTAGTCTTAGCCTATGCTAAATAAATGATTCGACTGTGAGTGTTGTTAGCAATTGTGCGAGACAAGTGTTGTGCAGCGCACAACATTGTTGGCGCACAATGTTATTGGCGCACAACAAATTTGAGCGCACAATATTAGCGAGCACACAATATGTGAGCACACAACAGTGCCGAGGGCACAACGCTAGCCAGCGCACAACACTGTGAGTGCACAGCAGTGCTGAGCACACAACGCTAACCAGTGTACAACAAGTGTGAGTGCACAATAGAGCGAGCACACAATACTGCTGGCCAACGCATAGTAGCCCAAAAAGCATGATATTACCGAGTGCACAACGGTGTTTAGTGCACAATAGTCTACAATATATGACACTTCCGACACTTATTGTCTTAGCACATGATGTCTTTTGTTTATTTTCTATTACAAGTCTGTTTTAGAATCAAAGGAGAAAAGGATGTAAAAGAACTTGGAATGAATAAATAACATGATTATCTTCTTTGTCTTCTTTTTTTAATTATTAAGTGAATGAAATTTCCCAGATGAAATGCATTTATTTCTTGTTCGAAACAAAATGGCGACTCTGCTGGGGAATTTTCTCATATTCACTTGAATATTAATTTCAAAACTGCACGAAAGATAATCACAACTGTTTGGCATCTTGAAGGCACCAAAATGGTGACTCTCAGTGGGAACATCCTACCTTTCATCTCTAAAATAGAATATAACTTGATTTAATTACTAATTTTATTTTCTATTATTTTGCAATCTGGCATAATTCAGGAGAAAAGATATCACAACCAACCAACTAATCAATAGCAATCGTTCAGAAGAAAACAGTTTTCTACTTCACTACGAAAGGCTTTGTCGTGGAATATGCTGGTGAACAAACTGGATGCTGCAAAGAGAAAGCGGTTTCAAGCAAGCGTATAGAATTACAGGCAGCCATCACAGTTGTAACTACTTCACCAATAGCATAGGGAGAGAGATGACTGGATCGTCATCACTCACCAAAGGACAAGGACTCGGAACGTCCTTGTAGCAGGAGTGAGTTCACCACTGAGAAGAGCTAGGGGGCAGGTAATGTGAAATATGGCCAGGAAGCATCCTGAACTTGCTCCGTCGGCAAGCTACCCCATGCAAGCAATGGTTCCTCCGGTAGCACAAGATTTCCCTACTTTACCTATAGGAGCCCCTAATGGACAAGAGAGTAGAAAGGGAAGGCTTTGCTAATAAGCCCACCAGGATCCACATCACCAATCTCTCTGTCTCCCCAATCGGCTGGCTATTCCAAAAATACATAGAGTTCATATGAGTCTCCCCTTTCTGCAACTCTTATAATGTCAACTACTACCTCATCGAGGAATGAAGAGGCTGCCATTCACATGGCCGAAACGAACCGAGGATCTTCCTCAACTACAGAAGATTGCATCATTGAGATGGAAGAAGCACCAAAAGCATTAATGGAGGAATGTAGGAGCCTCCGGGAAGCTTTGAGAACTCTGGCGCATAACATGGCACGAATGGAGGTACCCCAATGACTGATAACATAAATGAACGAGAACAACATCCTAAAGGGTCACATCCGCCGTGAGTTAGGTCATACGAGTCTGCCCCTATGATGAAAACATTAACATAATAGAGGTACGACAAGTTGTCGAAGAAGTGGTCAGATCAGAAAAGAAACGTGAGACTACAGGAAGATTCAGATATCGGACACCATATCCAAGAGAAGTCGAGGATATCCCGTTCCCGAATAACTTCAAGCATTTAGATTTTTAAAAGTTCAATGGGGATGTGTCGCCAGAGGAACATTTTATGCATTTTATTACTGACATGGGGAATTTCTCCACGATACCACAATACTACCTATGTTTGTTTGGATCATCCCTGACAAGTAAAACGTTCCGATGGTATTCTAGTCTAGCCTCAGGGTCGATATGCACGTGAGAGCAGATGTAGGATGCCTTTATGTCAAACTCCTTCTCTTCAGAATAAGATGTCAGTATTACAGAGTTAGCTTCAATACGGTAGAGAGAAAGGGAACCAGTAGAAAGTTTATAGATAGATGAAAGACGTTGGGAGCCTCGTGCAGACAGCTACTGGAAGAAAAAGAACAAGTCAAGATGTGCCTAAACTCCATGGAGATAGGAATTGTGTTTGGGCTTACTGGAGCCAATATTAAAACTTTCCGCGACTTAGCCACCAAAGCCCACGCCTTAGAACTGATGACTCGTAAAATGCTAGTGTTTCACTACAAAATAGCGAGAAGAGGACCCAGTAGGTTAATTATAAATACTATGGACCACGAAAAAAGGAGTTAAGGAACAAGGGATCTAGGAGAAAGAAGGACAAAGCAGAAAGAGGAATCAAACCATCCCAGAAACAGGTTCACCGAAAAAAGACCTAGATTGCTTAATTCTCACGAAGGGTTTGCATTCGATAGAGAAGATGTCGTTCCTATGATGAATCAGTTGTTGAAAGCTGGTACGATAGAATTGGTTGTATCTAAGCGCCTTAAAGATTAGGAAGATCAAGACAAAGAGATTTTTGCCACTATCATAGTCTGATAGGGCATTCGATAGAAAATTGCTACACATTAAAATGCATAATACAAAGAATGATAAACAGGGGCAAAATAGTAATAGGAAAAGAAAAAGAAAGGGACACAAAGGCGACGGTGAACATGTTGACAGTTCGGGACAGTGCATATTAAAGAACAGAGAAATAAAGTCGCGAGATGACAAGGAAAGTCGTAGTAATTTCATTGCGGTCAGGAAAAAGAATGGCAAGTCCCCCAAGGCAGAAAGTCGGAATGACAAGGACTGAGGTCATCAAGGACCAGCGCAATAGTGACAAGAAAGAAGAGAGGAGTGAGGCAGCAAAAGTGACTTATGATGTCATGAATCATTTGAAGGGTATACCAGCTCGGTTAAGCATTTACGACGCGTTAAAGTTATCAGAAGATTTCAGCCAAAGTCTGATTCAAGCGCTATCCGACCACAATCTCAGAGAAACATTGCTGGTGGAAATGAAAAATGAAGAACGTAAAGAGCGGGAAGACTGTATGCCAGTAGTTTCCTTCTCTGATGATGATTTAGCTTGTGATAGAGGGCATAATAGGCCATTGATGATAGTAGGCCATATTCGCGACAAAGAAGTAAAAAGGATTATTCTCGACAATGGATCTGTGTCAAACCTGTTACTGTTAACAATGTTGCAAAAATTGGGTTATCGTTGTTCTGATCTACGCCCTAGTGAAATGATGATACAAGGCTTTAATTAAGATGGGTAGCATGCACTTGGCAAAATTATGCTGACATTGGAAATAGGAGACTTAACTACTGATGTTGTTTGTCATGTGATCAGTGTGGTCACGACATATAATCTTCTCTTGGGAAGACCATGGATACATCAGTATGGTATTATACCTTCTACCCTTCATCAATGCTTCAAATACTGTAGGAATGGTATACAGTATAAGGTAATGGCCGATGCGAGACCATACACATAAGCCGAAGCCTTCTTTACAGATGTTAGTTATTACGATGGATTTCCCGGAGGGGAAGAGAAAAAGAATGATGAAAGTAAAACCCTGAAAATTGCTCGTGTGAAAGCAATAAAAGGAGATTCTGAAAAGACAGGATCATTTGAAACCTCAGAAGTAAAAAAGAAATTTTATTTTTTGCCGAGACATATGAGACAACCAGGACAACCGTCGTTAACATTACTGTCTTCTAAATAGTTAAAAATCCTACAGTCAAACTATACAGTACCATTGCCATACGTTGAAAGAAATAAGTCATTCCCAGCTGTTCTAAGAAAGTTTTTTGTGGAGGCCAATGCAAGATATCCGGAGTCGATTGAATTTTACACTTCTTCAGAAGAAAAGATAGAAATGAGAGCTGAGAATAATGTGTATCATGGAGAGCTAACGTCTCGTGATTTTAAGAAATACAGTCCGGCAAGCAGAAGAATGATGAAAAGGATGGGTTTTAATAATGAAGAACCGACTGGTTTAAATCATGGGAAAGGAATTCAGGTCCCTATTGGAGTTGGTCAGAAGAAGAGAGAAAGATTTCAAGGATTGAGGGCAGATTCTTCAATAAATATGATCATAGTCGATCAGCTATCAGAGGCAGATCCCGAAATAGTCATGCATCATGAGACAGCTCCGAAGCAGATAGAAGACGGGGGGCAGCCGACAATAGATAGTTTGCGAGAGGTAAATTTGGGCATAAAAGAAGAGCCAATAATTACATTCATAAGCACTAGTCTTCCTGAAGAGGAAGCCGAAGAGTATATTCAATTGTTGAAAGAAAATAAAGATGTCTTTGCCTGGACATCTGAAAATGTCGGGTTTTGAACCTTTAGTGGCAGTCCATCGATTAAATATATCCAAGGACAAAAGATCGATTAAGCAAGCGCAAAGGCGATTTTATCTAGATTTGGTCCCTCTGATAGAAGAAGAAGTGAACAAGTTGATCAAAGTCGGATTTATCAAAGAGGTTAAATATCTCAAGTGGATATCGAATATTATCCCAGTAAAAAAGAAAAGCGGATAAATCAGGGTGTGAGTAGATTTTAGGGACCTGAATGAGGCTACGCTAGTTACAACCAAATTAGAATGGCTCCTGAAGACGAAGAAGCAATAACGTTCAGGACCTCGTTAGGAATTTACTGTTACAAGGTTATGCTGTTCGGTCTTAAGAACGCTGGGGCAACATACCAAAGGGCAATGCAGAGTATCTTTTAAGATATGATGCACAAATATGTTGAATGTTACATTGATGACCTGGTGTTTAGGTCAGGTAATCATCAGGAACATCGCGAGCATTTAGCATCGGGCTACCGTCGACTAAGAAAGAAGCAGCTAAAGATGAACCCAGCTAAATGTGCTTTTGGAGTGCTCTCAGGAAAGTTTCTCGGCTTTGTCATTAGGCACAAGGGTATCGAAATTGATCCAGGGAAAGCTAAGGCCATCTAAGATATGTCACCTCCGAAAACATTGAAGGAACTGAAGAGCTTGCAAGGGAAATTGGCGTATATTTGCCATTTTATTTCAAATTTGGCTGGTAGATGTTAGCCATTTTCCCATTTGATGAAGAAAGGAATAGAATTCATGTGGGATAACGCCTGTCAGAACGTATTCGATTCAGTAAAAGAATTGTTGAGATAGCCTCCGGTATTTATAGCTCCTATAAAAGGTAAACCACTTATCCTGTATATATTTGAGGCTGAAACCTCGTTGGGAGCCTTGTTAGCACAAGTAAATGAAGATGGTAAAGAAACTGCTCTTTATTATTTGAGTCGAACTTTGATAGGCGCAGAATGTGACTACTCTCCTATCGAGAAAGAATGTCTGGCACTGATATTTGCAGTACAGAAATTGAAACATTAGGGCAGATTCGATAAAGTTTTTAATGACAAAGCTGATGTTATCAGGAAGATTGGCTAAGTGGATGCTGTTACCTTTAGAACACACCATTACCTATGAGCCGGCAAAAGCAGTGAAAGGACAAGCAGTGGCAAATTTCTTGACAGCGCATCCTGTAACAGAAAGTGAGACAATTTGCGATGATTTTCCCGATGAACAGGTAATGATGATTGAACCACAAGACCAATGGCAGATGTATTTCGATGGTGCTTCTCAAGCTTCAGGAGCGGGGGCAGGAGTCATTTTCATCACACCTTAGGGTGATTTATTACCATATTCTTTCACATTGGGCACTGCTTATACGAACAATGAAGCCGAATATCAAGCTCTCATCATTCGAATGGAAATCGCCCATGAGATGAAAATAAAGACGTTGCATATTTTTAGGGATTCCAAGCTGATTATAAATTAGCTAATGACTGAGTTTGAAATAAGAAAGCAAGAACTCTTGCCGTAGATTCAAAAAGCCCAGCAGTTACTAGAGCAATTTTGCCATGTTGAAATCAAGCACGTACCTCGATCTGAAAATGTAAGGGCAGACGATCTGGCTAGTTTAGCAGCAACCCTGTCCTATTCAAACCGAATTCCGCTTCAAGTGACTATAGAAGAAAGAAGATTCTTGCCCTCTCCTGAAGTTGTCAAAGAGGTCGTCGAAGCACTTCCTATATCATGTTTAGAGGTGATAGTGGATGATTGGAGACAGCTATTCATAGATTATTTCCAATATGATATCTTGCCAGAAGATTCAGCACAAAGATAGTAAATTAGGCAGAGATTGGGCCAATTCATCATTTGTTGTGAAGTGCGTTACAAAAAATCTTACAACGGGATGCTGCTACGTTGTCTGGGTGAACAAGAAACAGGTCAAATGCTACGAGAAGCTCACTCCGGGGAATGCGGAGTACACCAGGCTGGATGAAATTTATTTCATCAAATACATTGAATGGGGTATTACTGGTCCACCATGTTTAAAGATGCAATACAGTATGCAAAAAGGTGCCATGAATGTCAAATTCACGGAGACGTCATGCATGTTCCTCCTGAAGATCTCCATCAAATGATCATTTCTTGGCCTTTCGCCGCTTGAGGACTCGATGTTATTAGGCCCATAAATCCACCTTCATCCAAGGGAAAATAATATATTCTGACAGCAACAGACTACTCCAAATGGACGAAAGCGATCGCGTTGCATAATGTCAAAGAGAAAGATATGGTCAATTTCATTCGACATGCGATAATATATCGCTATGGCATCTTGAAGAAGATTGTTACCGATAATGGTACCCGCTTTAAGAACAGAGGCATGGAGAAACTGTGTCAAAAGTTTGGTATCAAACATTCGTTTTCAACACCATACTATCCACCGGCAAATGGATTAGCAGAGGCATTTAACAAAACAATTGTAAAAATACTGAAGAAGATGGTGACTGGAAATAAGCGCGATTGGGACGAAAAGTTACAGGAAGCACTATGGGCCTATAGGACCACTTACCGAATAGCAACAAGCGTGATACCGTATTCACTAATTTATGGTGTAGAGGTAGTTGTTCTGATTCAAACACAAGTCTCGTCGCTCAGAGTAGCAGTGCATCAGTCAATTACAGATGATGAAAATGCAAAGATAAGACTGAAAGAACTGGACCTACTCGATGAGAAGCATCTGGTAGCCCAACAACGATTACAGTTGTATTAAGCAATATCGGCCGCCTTTGATAAACGAGTGAAATATCACTCTTTCAGGAAAGGGTATAAGTACTGATGTTGAAAAGACCAATAGTGGTGACCCATAGAACAGGGGGCAAGTTTGAGCCTAAATGGGATGAGTCGTACATTATAAAAGAAGTATATGCAAACGGAGCATACAGAGTGGTTGATCAAGATGGACGGGGTATCAATATACCAGTCAATGCATGCTTTATCAAGAAATATTATCTTTAAAGATGATTCTGATTTTGATTTAAAAGATTATCGTCATAATGCTTCTATATCAAAAGGGGGTAAAGGCAAGTGAAGTCATGTTTATATATATTCTTTGTCAAATGATTGAATAAAGGAGGAATTTCAAATATATCGTCAAAGATTGCATATCAGCGGTTTATTAAAAAGAAAGTAACCATCGTTGTTGTCATCAAATAAAGCTTCGCTAAAACTCGTCAAAATTGGTATCATCACCAGGCCGATATATATACTGAACATAGTGCGAATATCATCAACATCATCAGCAATGGTGATATATTTATAACATTATCAGCAATGGCGATATATTGATCAAGACACCTATTATTATTACGACGACAATGGCAACTTACCATTTAAGGTAGCCAAGCCAAGCCTATACGACCAACTATGCATAAAGCCTATCTCTAATCGCCATTCGGGCAGTGATGAGAAGCCAGTGGCCCTAAAAAGCACGTGAAGGCCATTGTACGCATACCCATATGGGCAGTGGATGAAGCCAGTGACTAAAAGCCCTAAAGGGCCAAAAAGTCCTCAACTGCCAATCACGCGTAACACCCATGCTGTCTGTATAGTTTTTTGACAGCGTCACGGGGAACGGATAAAATTGCCCTCCTGTGAATGGGTCCGACCTTGTAGACGAAGAAAACAAGAGCTGCAGTGGGTGCTCTTTGACCATTGTCCATAGATAGGCCAACCATGCATAAGACCCCCCAGATTCTTGGCTTGATTTCAGTAGTAACTCATGAGGAAGATCTTAAACCTACTCATTGATAGACTGATGGCCCTAGATTTGGTACCCCAAAGGTCACCTTGTGTGCCCTGTGAACTCTAGAGAGTTATTGCGGCCAACCCCGTGCGTAAATCTAACCGAGTTCACAGCCCCGGTAGCTTCACTGGGCCCCTCTGATGGATCGCGGTTTGTGAACTCACCAGACTGTGAGAAGTTCAGTGAACTCATGAGAGTTATCGAGACTATCACGTGAGACACGACTCCAACTACTTATGAGTCTAAAAAACTGTGATTGCTCCACTACTCAAGAGCCTAACTACGTGCAAAGCTAATTAACTTTGAAATGAAATAGTTCCGCCCATTGAAATAAAACATCACATAAGGTCATCATATAATGCACAAATATAAATAGTAGAAAATAACAAAGCATAAGTATGAAAGTGTTGCATCAACATGTATCTCAAAATCAATAATTGTATTATTAAGAACGCATCTTATTCTGAATAAAACACAACAATCTGTTTGTATATTACAATGCAAAAGGGACTTATATGAAAATACAATCCTTATAGATCTTCAGCTATGTCTAATACTGTTACGTAACGCTATAATTCTTCTTTTAACTGAGATTGTGTCATAGCAGTCGCGCGTTTAGCGTTAAGAATGAGCCTGGCTTGATCAGGAACATCAACCAATTCAGATTCCAGAAGGGAAGCAGCTTCCCTACTCTTTGTCTGCTGAGCTTGCTCGATATTGATAACTTGAGAATTTGTTTCAAGCTCTTCTTTAATTTGACGAATAGTCAAATCTTTCGCTTCTTTTTTACCCTTGAGAAGCAGAATCTCTTTCTTAAGAAGAGCAATTTGATCATCAATGATTGCCTTATTCCTATCAGAAACTTTCAACTTCTCATGAAGAGATTGGTGAACAACATTAAAATTAACAAGAATGTTGTCTAAACGAGAGAGTTTCTCCTTAAGAAATACCAATTCTTTTTTACGGTTCAAAATTTTTGGAGTGATGACTATATTCCGTACCGCTTCCAAGTTTTTGATAGAATCATAAAATTGTGACAAAGAGTCACGAAGAGATTGAATATCAATATGCGCCAGACGAGTTGAATGAGTGAGGACTGCTAGGGCACTATCCAAAAAAGGCCACTGGGTTGGATCTTTAAAAGCACTGATGATAATGGAAATTGCGTTCTTAAAAAATTCCAGCATAAGAGGAGACACCTTTTTCACTGAGAGTTTATCAAGAACTACGGTTACTGAGTTAGACCCTTCAGATCCACTAGGAGCTGACATGACCGAGGCTAAAAGAAAAAGAAAAAGAAATTATAAATTCAAAAGAAGATATGTATGTATATAACGATATGAAATAAGAAAAGAAAATATATACCCGGTCCAGGAGCAATAGTAAAAGTAGCTTTAAGTTGTGGGTGCTGCAGAACTAGGGGCTTCCGTAATCACAACAACATTAAAAGAAAGCTCCTGAGCCCCTACTATACTCGAGTTAAGAGTAGTCGGAGTTAGGATGTCAATCGGATCAGAAATGAATTCTAAACTCCGAGCTACTGGCTGGATAGGAGAAGGACGCATAGTAGGGGACTTATCAGTCTGAATGGGGGCATCAGATGTTGAGGGAACTATTGGTAATGTTTCTTCTGTGCTGTGAAGAAGAAGTACATTTTCCCTCATTGCCTGGGCTTCAGATGATTGAGCCTCTATATCCCTTAATGTTGATGTTTCACGAGCAACCACGTCAGTAGTTTCCATGATACAGGGAGAATATGAGGCATCAAAAGAAAGAAAGATATTTGTACCAGGAGAATATTCTCCATAATTAAGTTGCTCTTCATCTAGGGAGGTCACCAGAATTGGACAAGAGGCATCTGGATGAGTGATTGGAGCATCAGGAAGTGGAGACTCATTTCTAACATCATCTTCTTCTCCAATATCCACTCAACATCAATATCTGCATTCAAGACTTCTCCTTCGTTAGTTAAGCTCGTGGGAGAAGATGTATCATCACTTGCAGTATTTGCTGAATATTCTAATGAGCTGTCTTCATCCGATATGGTTTGTTTTCCCTTATAAGTAGTCTTTACGGGGAGAAGACGTGCACTTTGAGTAGGAGAAGGGACCTGTTGTGCCAAAACTTCAGAAGACAATGATTTAGCACGCGAACGAGTCATGGGAGATGTAGTAATAACAATCCGACGCGCGGCAGGAGAGGTTATGGCTGCAATGCGATTTGCTACGGTTACTATAAGATCCATGATAGGGATGACTGCGGTGGTTATATGTTCAACAGTAGGAGGAATTATAGAAGTGGTGGGCTCTGTAGTAGGAAGAATGACTAGAGTACGGTGAGTAGGCTGATCTCCTCCTTCAGGAGTAGGAGAAGGCAGGATACCACCTGCAGTTTCAAATTCATTGTGAGGAGTAGCCAATCTTTCTCCCCATTTTATCAAATCCAAAGGAGAACCAAAAGCAATCCATCATTCCAGAGTATTTGGAGGCTATATTTCTTTAATTGGCTCTTCTACATAAATTTTACGATGAAGCTGTCCCGGAATGGCAACCTGATCCTTCTCGTAAAAATATCCAATCCCTTACTCCGGCCTATAATTCCTCAAGTGTCGGGGAGGAACCCAGATAAGTCGATCCACCAGAAAACAATTGCTCACCAAGTAGTAATGATGTGTCCACCACCGCATCTAGGAATATGAAGCCGTCACTTGATGATTGTACCCCTGAAGAAGAAATTGAGAGCTAAAATTTCTTGTTAGGAGCTGCTTCCATATTAAGGCCCAATTGTAAGGGCCGATTACATAGCTCCTCATTGTCCGTGTGACCTCTTCACTTTCTTAGGGCATAGCTTGATCATATTCAAATTGTCTGGCAAATCGACTCGGATAGTATGGTTCTCGCCAGAACTCTAATCCTTCTCACAAGGGAAGACTGTAAGAACGAATACAAAGAAAGAAGGTTCTCTCAATAGGTTCCAAGTCATTGTTATCCTCAACATCTCTGTCTTCAGCTTGGTAATCCAGATAAAAAGGGAAGAAGTCAATAGATTCCATGTTGTCAATTTTATCCACTATCCATTCATATCCCTTCTTTATCATATTTCGCTTTAAGAAATGCCACAAGGGTAGATGATCGGGATGGACATAACCTTTCTTCGGGTCATAGTAAGTCCAGGGGAAATAAATGCCAAGCCATCCAGAGAAATAGTGTCATAGAGTAAATGAAGATGTAACTCCTAGTGCTGGGCTTGAGCAGTGTGCCATAGCATGACCAAAGCTCTATATAACGAGCATAAGACGGGAGGGGCAGGTAATATCTTTTTCTACCTTCTGCCATCACGCCCGCTGCCATAAATAAAGTTGGTCGAATAAAGTCTGAGCCTTTTGAGGTAGGAAGCACGACTAAACTCAACTAATAAGCCAAGAAAGTGGCTAATTCAGTCTTAGTGGAAAATTTGGCCGGGCCCCTTATCTTTTTGTGGTTGGCTTCTAGTTGGGCATAATGGCTGCTGGGAAACCTGAAAAAGGGAGGGAATGAGTGATTTATATCTATAGGTAAGTATTGTCTGAAAGGTAAGAAAAAATGTTAAAGTACTTACACTAAGTATCGGGAAAAATGTGCAAGCCACTAAAGAGGGGATATCTTATAAACGTTAGCAAAGTAAGACGTTTCGTGGAAAAGTGCGATTGTTGATGCTATAATCTTAGGTGTTTGTTGGGAGCAACATAGGTAAATTCCTGGTTTGAAGGAATGTATTCATCGAGGAAAGATCCCGAAATAGGCAGGCCAGCCATCCTGTATAGATCCCACAAGGTGATGCTTACTTCTCTGAACGGAAGTTGAAAAGAATTTGTAGTGGAAGACTAGTACTTCAGAAAGCCTTTCTAAATCAGCGTGTCCTGTTGAAAGAACTTTGAAGTAGCTTCTATAGCATGATAAATCTTTGTTGTAATAAGGACATCTTCGTACTTCTTCAAGATCGCTTTGGCCCATGCGGTGTAATATGGATGATTAGTCCAAAGACCCCGTATCCTAAATTCCTCCTTACCCCATAAAGAGTTGTGATGATGAAAGCACTATTGAATTGTTTCGAAAAAATGAGTGAAGTATAAGGAATGAGGATTGTAACACGGTGTAAGGAAACACAAATATCTTATTTGCCTGGTCTTTTGAGTTAAACCTTCCTCTGTGAGATAACCTTCAAAGATTTGTGGCTCTTTGATCACCCAATTCGACACATACAAAAGCTTGTTTTGTGTCATGTAATAGGTTAGTTCGCTTTGAAGTATGGACCGGTGGCGCCGAAGTTGCAAAGGGAGAGCAATGGTCTCATCTTTATAAGGGTTGCGAAATTTAATCACCTCAGTATTTAACCTGATTGAATCTCAGGCATTCTAAGAACATCTCCTATTGTGTTCTTAAATCTTTTCTTGAAAAGCTTCATCTTTACTCTTTTCTCTTGTTCGTTTCGAAATTGTTGGAGCAGGAGAAGCCTAAGCAGCAGAAGGACGAGTGTCATCTGTGCGAAAATTGGCTGTACATTTCAACCAATCGTCCCAATTAGACTCTTGTCTTGAAGTAGGGGGTCCCTCTATCTCCTTCATCAGTACGGCCATGCGAATATGTTCAGATAGGCGTTGGATACGATGAGCAAAATTAATAATGACAGGAGCTGGCTCTTTGAAGAAGGAAGTGTAATTTTCAGCAGATCGGGGTCTTTTCTGACTGCAGGTCTTGGCTGATTGCAAGTCAAAAGGCCCAGTAATACTTGGGGAGGCGAGAGGTCTTTTTGAGCTAGCCATCCGATACCTATACAGGAGTCAGTGAATAAATTAAAATTAGGAAGAGAAGTTCATTAAATCAAAAGGGAAGTATAAAAGATTGCTAAAAAGGAAGGGGCGAATAAATTTGGAGTCCAAGTCTGTGTTTGATTATAAGTCAGTGTGCGAAGATGATTGTGCGCTAGTTCATTGTACGTAATGTCATTGTGTGTTATTTCATTATGCAGAATGTCATTGTGCGCTACCTGTCCTTGCATTGAAAAGCGTAGAAAGGTATTGTGCACAAAGTCCTATTATGCGGGATAGGTGTTGTGCGGCGCACAATGCTGTTGGCACACAACGGTGTCTGTGTGAAGAATAACTTGACACGGAAATAGTGTGCAGCAGGCGGGAAATGAAGTGAGGGAAAAGAGTAGAAGTGTTGTATTTATAGGCGAGGTCTGGACCATTGTGCGGAAAGCGTTGTGCACAGTTCAGTGAGAGCACAACAGAGAAAATGATTGTGTGTCAAAGGGTTTGATGATGCGCACAACAGAGGAAAGGAGAGCAAAAATAGTTAGAATGAATTATATATATATTGATCCTAAATTGTTTATTTTGTAGTGTAAAAACAAAAAATGCAGGATTAAGGGGGCATCTGTTGAGGCATAAAAAAGAGAGAAAGACAATAAGAATTCATTGTGCGCATAGAGGCATTATACACTCATGATCATTATGCGCAGAGAGGCATTATACGCTGATGATCATTGTTCACAGAGACGTATTGTGTGCAGTGGAGCATTGTGCACCGAATGTCGACACAAAGGATTCAGCATGAAGGAGAGCGCACAAAGGAGTTTGCACAAAAGAGTCCACACAGAGAGGAATTGGCGCACAAGGGATACCGCGTAATGTCGATGTGGCATGTTCACACATGTGAAAGGGGTATAAATACCCCCTGACCCCTACTACTAAGGTCATTAACAACCAATCAAGGAGAAGAAGATCTGATAGAGAGAGGTAAAGTCCACACCCATTGTGTGAGACAGGTGTTGTGTGGTGTACAACATCGTTGGCACATAATGTTATTGGCGTGCAACAAGTGTGAGTGCACAATATTAACGGGCGCACAACACTGTGAGCCCACAGCAGTGCCGTGCGCACAACGCTAGCCAGCGCATAACACTGTGAGCGCACAGCAGTGCCGAGCGCACAACGCTAGCTAACACATAACAAGTGTGAATGCATAATAAAGCGGGCGCACAATACTGCTAGCCAGCACATAGTAGCCCAAAAAGCATGATACTGCTAAGTGCACAGCGGTGTTCAGTGCACAACAGTCTACAATATACGATGCTTCCAGCATTTATTATCTTAGCACATGATGTCTTTTGTTTGTTTTCTATTACAAGTCTATTTTGGAATCCAAGGTGAAAAGGATGTAAAAGAACTAGGAATGAATAAATAACGTGATTATCTTCTTTGTTTTCTTTTATTAATTATTAAGTGAATGAAATTTCTCAGATGAAATGCATTTGTTTCTTGTTCAAAATAGTGTGGGATGTGATTTTTATCAATTCTAAATAATCATGTTAGCATGCTTTATGAAAACATTCAAAGGAAACATAAAAAGTAATGCGCAAATAATAATCCCAAACACAGTCATTTTATAGTGGTTTGGTTACGTGCCTACTCCACTTCTGGCAAATGCGCTCAACCTTTGAGTGTACCGGATCTCACTAACGGAGGTTTTAAATCAGGTTCACCTCTAACCTTAACAACCCAGACAAGGTCGACTCAAGGACCTACACAAGGAACCTAGATGTGTCTCCACGAGACATAAGTTTATGTCCCACACAAGAGTAAGGGTCAACACACAGCACCCGAGTTTTGTGCTCTACACATAAGCAGAGGATCCACACAAGGAACCTAGGGTTTTAGGCCACACAGGCCAAGGATTCACACAAGGAACCTAAAGTTTATGCCCTACATTAGAGCAAAGGTCAATACACAACACCTAGGGTTTTAGGCCACACAAGCTAAGGACCTACACTAAGGACCTAAGTTTATGCTCACCAAGAGCAAGGGTTAACACACAACACCCACACGTATTCTCCTGTCGGAGGCCTCCTATGAGGACTTGAAAGGGGTGAGAATCACCTGTGACCCAATCCTACACAAAGGAATGATCAGCAGGTTCTCTGGACTCTAACTTCTTACAGATAAGTAGATAAGCCCCATTAAGCACGTTGATGAAGATCTCCTCCTTTGATGATGAAGAATCTTCAGTTCCCTTGATTCGCAAAACTTACGATGCTCCAACGTAAGGTGACAGGTTGGGTCAAGGTTATGTTGGAATCCTACTCTATTAAATGTTTTCCTATTTTAGAGAAGGAGTGATTCCAAGCATTTAAGCATTCAAGGTATCCCACCTCAATAATTTGTCATTAAGGTGGTAGCTGGATGATCCTTGAATGCGGAAGTTCATTCCCCAATCCACTCTATTGAATATCAATGATGAAGGTGGGTTGGAGGATGAACTCCCATGAGAAAAAGTGCTTAGGGTAAGTGAAAAGGCCTAGCTATATGTCCTAGAGAGGGGGTGAATTGAACAATGCCAAATAAATCTTATAACAGCAGAATTAAAACAAATATGATAGCCAAAATAAATTACAATGTAGAAAAGTAAAACAACCTCAAATATCTGATCTTGAGAGGTTGATACAAATGTTGTTCTAAGGACAACCTTACACCAAAAACCAGAGTTTATGGTAGGACAACCTTATTTCTAGAAAGATCTTTGTATCAAATCTCAAACCAAAGAGGAATGCAGAAATAAGCACAAACTGAATTAAATTGTAATCACAAATGTGTTGTTCTAGGGACAGCCATACACCATAAAAATGGCAGGGCAACCTTGCTGGAACAACTTTAAAGGAAATTAAATTTCAAGCAGATAGAGGAATAGCAGAAAGTAAATTCTAAATTATTACAAAATTCCCACAATGCTTGAATTAAATGATTACAACATTCACCACCACACATACATCCCACAAATGAATATTAAAGATTAGAAATGTAAATTATTTAACCACAACACAAGGGATTATAGTGGTTCTCCTGTGTGTTCACCAACTGTTAAACAACAGCCACACAAAATGCTACTCCACTCCTAATATCCTCACACAGGGGATATTAGCGTTCACTAACAAATTGGGTTTTCATAGGTTCACCCAAAACCTTTACAATTGTGTATTTGTCTGTGGGCTTACACAATTAAAAAAAACCCCACTTCTGAGTTTTCCTGGCTCTCCTCAGATAACCAAAACAACAAGATTTTTCTGGCAAACCTTGAAAGAAACTAAAAACAGAAAGAAATTTACAATTAAATGTAAAATACTTAATAATCTCTTTCGTTATAGCAGCCCGATATAACCAAATCAGAGTAAATGATTGAATGTTCAAGTTCAATGTCCAGTACTCAATTATAATGGTTCTAGTTCTAATAGATTTTAAATTAGACCAACTAGGGCTTGCCTTAATTGATTTTGATTCCAAAGAAAGGGAATAACAATTCCTCTTTTCAAATTAGATTGGAATAGCAGAAACAAAATCAATTAAATAAAGCTAAAGAAAGAGAGTATAAAATAAGCACACTTAGGTTAGATGGAGCACAAAATTATCTCTCAGAAGTTTGACGAAGATTGGCTTGAATAGATTAATTAATTGCTTGAATTCTTCTGAGATTCGTGCTCTATTTATAGGTGAGCAGATTGCATCTTCGACTGGTCTAGGGAGCTCTTCGACTAGTCGAAGAAATAACAGATTTGAAAAGAATCAGGCACGATAAGCTTTAAACGTTCTACGACTGGTCGTAGGTCATCTTCGACTGGTCAAAGGTCACCTTCGACTGGTCGAAGACCTTGTAATTTATCGTTGGACTTTGAATCGAAGATTTTTGACTGGTCGTAGAAGCGATGACATGTTCTTCATTCGAAACAGATTCCGGATCAAGTTGAAGCCTTAATGAAATTATCCGAATTTTGTAACAAACTTACGACTGATTGAGGAATTTCTTGGACTGGTCGAAGCAGAGCTAGGACTAGTCGAAGAAAGCCTAGAATAAGTCCCCAGATTGCCCAAACACATGTGTCATATACGTATGACTTATATATCCAAAATGGCCTACTTCTAAGGTAAACCTATGGTCAATCAAACTCCAATCCAGAAGTAAGGACATTGAAAACATTAGGAACAAGTGACATTGAAGTGTAAGCCTTGAAGTCTTGATGTAGCTCAACCTTAAAAGTGTCTTGAGTTCTTTACGAACTGCCTTGTACTCTTCTTGAAGTCTTGCATTCTTGAGTCTTGTCTTGTGAACAATACTTGAAGTCAAGGTTGATCTTTGTACTTGTAATCTTTGCTTGTTGTAAACTTTGTTTGTTCAAGAGAGTTGATCTTGGAAAGAGCTTCACTTATACAAGTTATATAACAGTGATTTTGTCATCACAAATTTGACAACCGACAGGGAGATAGACTGATATAAACTATAGCACTTACAATCTCCCCCTTTGTCAAATTAGTGACAAAACACATAACCAAGAGATAACCAAGATAAAAATAGAACAACCGGTTAGTAGAGTTAGAGAAACATAAACCAGTTAATATCAACTGGCTTACCTACAAATCAAATCAATATCTAACATTCAACCATTCCAAACATAAACATACTCCCCCTGAGTAACATAACCAATGCTACTTCTCCCACAATTACATCGTTTTTAAATGTAAACCATAAAACATACTCCCCCTTTTTGTCACAATATGACAAAGAAAATATAAGAGTAAATATGAGGAGATATGAGATTATAGCAGAAAAACAGAAACTGTTCAACTCAAAATCAGCATAGTATCACAATAAACAAATACCCAGCATAAAAGAAAAATAGTATCCAATTCCAAATTAGACTACTTAGTGCTAAGATTTAAAGTTATTATAAACCAGAAAATCCATAAAGACTAGTCAGAATTAGAACTAGAAGACGGAGCAGGAATAGAGGGATCAAGTTGGTGCATGCCTTTGTTCAATTACCTAATATATTTGCGCATGTACTTGAATTGTAAATCATGAGCAACCGACATATTTTCCAACTTTTCATTTATATTCTCAACTTTACCCTCCAATGCACTTGACGTGCATCGAAATTAGATGGCTCAAAATTTGGATCATTTGTTGAATCAGAATCCAGTTCCTCAAAGATGTCATCCATATTAATGTCATCCCCTGCTTCTTCATGACCAGCACCACCACCATTACCACCTTGTTCAGGAAGTAATTCCAGCTTCATCTTATTGAGATTAGAGTTGTTGAAAATCAGATGATGGATAGGTGCCTCATTAACTGGCATATCGACCAACATATGTGTAGCCAAAACAGTCATTAAATAACCAAAAGGGATGTCACTATGACCAGGATGGAGTCTAAACTGAAGAATGAAATGACAGATTAAGGATGGTAAACAAATCTGAGTACTACTGGAAATAGCATGAATAACACGAACCATAAATGAAGTCAAGTCAGTTTTATTACCCGACCGAAGATACAGATTAGACACAAAGATTTTGTGGAGTACTTTGTATTTGGGTAACAAATACCTTGCGGGAAGCGCATTCCCTTTTTTAGTCCAGTGAACATCCATGTTACACAAGTCTCTAGTGAGCATACGTTTTTCAGATACAGAGGGTTTATCAGTTAAATTATGAATAGGAATACCCTCATCATTCACAGGAATATCCATAAGGGCTGAAATTAAATGACGATCAATTTCAAATGGCCCTTCACTAGTAGATATTTTAAAAGTTAAATTATCCAGTGAGAAGTCACTAATACATGTAAACATGGATTGGGTAATGGACCGGTATGCAGGCTCACCCCAATGCAATAAGTTAACCCAACCTACAGCTTCAAGCATAGGAAGGATATCAAAAGGTGCAATATGATTAATATCAACAGGATGTTCAACAATAAAATTACGAGCTCTAAGGTCTGTAACATAAGATGGATCATTATTGAGCTCAAGAAGATGACGTTTGGTCGATCTGGAGGAAGAAGAAGGACCATGGAAAGTATTTTTTCTACATCTAGAAGCCATATGAAATAACAAGAAAATAAAAAGTTGTAAAGGATTGAGAAATGGGTTTACTTCAATCAGATTTTTCAAAATCCAAACTCCAAATCTCAATGAAATCCTAAATAGAAAGCTTCAAGTAAGAAAAGAAAGCAATCTAGACACAAATTTGTAAGAAAAACATAAATGGAACACTAATCTTGAAGAACAAGAATGGTGGGTTCTACCAGTCGAAGCTCGGCTCCTTAGAAAGGAAAAACGAAATGAGGAAGAAAGTAAAAATCCCCAATTTTAAGTGATTTCCAAGAACTACAACTGGTCGTGGGTATCTATGACCGGTCGAAGGTCGACTGGTCCAGCACACTCACGACAGGTCGAAGGACGTCTAGAATTTCATATTTCTTGCAGATTTTTTTTTTAAATTGGAATTAAACCTAGCAAATATATATACACTATAATACACGTAGGTATAAATAATCATTTTAAAATACACATGCCAAGATCAAATTTCATCTTATTAAACCTGCTTTTATCAAGAGGTTTTGTGAAAATATCAGCTCGTTGATCTTCAGTAGGAATATAATCCAGAGATATAACTTTTTCTTCTACCAATTCCCGAATATAATGAAATCTAATGTCAATGTGCTTAGTACGAGAATGCTGAATAGGATTTTTTGAAATATTTATTGCACTGGAATTATTACAATGTAATAACATAGAATCCTGTTTAATTCCATAATCACTTATCATTCGATGCATCCAAACAAGCTGTGTACATGCATTACCAGCTGTGATATACTCGGCTTCTGCTGTTGAGAGTGATATAGAATTTTGTTTCTTACTAAACCAGGAAACTAAACAATTTCCAATATAAAAGCAACCACCACTGGTTAATTTTCTATCATCTAGATTACCAGCCCAGTCAGCATCTGAGTACCCAGCAATTTGGACACTAGTCTCATGAGGATACCAGAGATCAAGATTTATAGTACTTGCGACATATCTAACAATTCGCTTGACAACAATTAAATGTGATTCTTTTGAATCATATTGAAATCTTGCACAAATACCAACACTTAGAGAGATATCAGGTCTACTAGCAGTTAAATATAACAAACTACCAATCATACTCCGATAAAGTTTTGAATCAACATTTTTACCATTAGAGTCTTTTGAGAGTTTCAGGGTAGTACTCATAGGAGTATCGAAATTCTTGCCATTCTCAAATCTAAATCTCTTGATTAGATTCAAGGCATACTTAGATTGAGAGATGAATATTCCTTCAAGTTGCTGCTTTACTTGCAAACTAAAGAAGTAAGTCAATTCCCCAACCATGCTCATTTCAAACTGTGATTTCATCAAGTCTGCAAACTCAGTAGTCAAGTTAGTACAAGTTGATCTATAGATGATATCATCAACATAAATCTGTACCATTAAGATATGATCATTATATTTTTTAACAAATAGAGTTTTATCAACAGATCCCATTTGAAAATTGTGACTTAAAAGAAATTTTGTTAGTTTCTCATACCATGCCCTAGGTGCTTGTTTTAATCCATAAAGTACCTTTTTAAGCCGATACACATGATCAGTTTTTTTGGGATCTTCAAAACCCATTGGCTGTTCAACATATACTTCTTCATGTAAATCACCATTTAGAAAAGCACTTTTCACATCCATTTGATATATCTTTATCTTTCTAAAACATACAATGGATATAAATAGTCTGATAGATTCAAGACGTGCTACAGGTGCAAAAGTTTCATTAAAATCAATTCCTTCAATTTGAGTATAACCTTGTACCACTAGTCTAGCCTTGTTTCTAATTATATTTCCACACTTGTCAGACTTATTTTTAAAAATTCATTTTGTTCCAATGATGTGTTTATCTTTAGGTCTTGGTACAAGATACCAAACATCATTTCTTACAAATTGGTTAAATTCTTCTTGCATTGCAACAATCTAGTTCTCATCAGTAAGAGCTTCTTTTACATTAGATGGTTCTATTTGGGATGTAAAACATACACAATTACATAAATCCTTAAGTTGTCTATGGGTGTGAACACCAGTGAGAGGGTTTCCAAGAATTTGAGTGGTTGGATGATCTTTAATAGTCCTCAATTCAGAGTCAGTCTGATTTGATGAAGTATCGGGTTTATCAATGGTTAGAACTTCATCATTATCTGAATTAGGGATTGTCTTATTTAAGTGATCATCAATGACAACATTGATGGATTCTTGAATCACACCAGTTCTTTTGTTCAGAACCCTATAAGCACGACTGTTTAAGGAATATCCTAGAAAAATCCCTTCATCACTCTTTGTATCGAATTTTCCCAAATTTTCACGATCTCGTAAAATATAGCATTTGCTACCAAAAACTTGAAAGTATTTGACAGTAGGCTTTTTATTGAACCATAATTCGTAACCCATTTTATTATTATCTTTGCTAGTATAGACTCGGTTAGTAATATAGCAGGATGTATTTATAGCTTCAGCCCAAGATTCTTAGAGAGCTTCATGCTATTGAACATGACATTAGCCATTTCTTGAAGCATCCTATTCTTTCTTTCCACAATTTCATTTTGTTGTGGAGTTTTGGGAGTTGAGAATTCATGTAATATTCCTTGGTCGGTATAGAACTTCTCAAAATTGCTATTCTCAAATTCAGATCCATGATCACTACGAATCTTACTGATTTGAGAAGATTTTTCAGTTTGAATCCTTTTGAGAACTTTTGTTACTTCTTCAAGGGTTTCAGATTTATCCCTTAAGAAGACTACCCAAGTGTATCTGGTAAAGTCATCAACTATTACCAGAATATACTTTTTACCACCACGACTTTCCATTCTGGTAGGTCCAATTAGATCCATGTGAAGAAGTTCGAGTGGTTTTGATGTGGTATTTGAATTCACCTTTTTGTATGAGTTTCTTGTTTGTTTGCCTATCTGGCACTCACCACATATTGTATCTAATTTCTAAAGTTTGGGTAAACCTCTTATAAGTTCTTGATTGCTCAATCTATATAAATTTCGATAATGAACATGTCGAAGACGTTTGTGCCATAAATCAGTCTCGTCTGTATGGACCATGTAACATGTTTGATTAGATGAGCTGGATTCACTAATGATATAGCAATTTTTAGACGTTCTACGTCCAGTTAATATTACAGAACCCTTATTATTTAGTATCTCACAGCTTTGATTAGAGAACCGAACACTATGGTTATTATCACATATTTGAGATATGCTAAGTAAGTTATGTTTTAGGCCTTCAACATATAAAACATTTTTAAACACAGGAAGATTAAAAAGTTGAACCGTACCTTGGCCTATAATCTTGTTGTTGCTACCATCACCAAATGTGATTGAACCATCAATCATATCTTTTAGATCCGTGAATAAAGCTTTGTCACCTGTCATATGCCTGGAACATCCACTGTCTAGGTACCACTTTGAATGACTTGTTACTTTGAAAGCAATGTGAGCAACCAAGCAGGTGACTTTAGGAACCCATTTCATAACTGTTTTGGGTTTAGGAACATAGTTGGTCTTCTTTTGTTTATAGTTGTAAGTATAACCTATAGAGTTAGATTTTAGGAGCTCCTTGAGTAAATCTACTATCTTTTCAGCTAGTGGATTTCGTTTATGATTAAAGTTGATATGGCTGCTTCTAGGCTTCTGAAGAGTTTTTGAATTTCTAGAAAAACCTTGATAGGTATTTTTCCCTTTTGAGTTTAAGGACTCTCCTTTCACAAACATAGGAGGAGTATACTTTTGTTTAGGAGATAAATTTTTATCATAGCCCAGCCCGGATAGATCGCCACATTTTCTTGATCCAGATAAGAGTTTTTCTAACTTTGGATCACCTTGGGCATATTTCCATGTGTCCTTTTGACTCAGAAGAGAAGATATTTCCTTTTTGAGATTTTCAATCTCAAATTTCAAATCAACAATTAAAGAGTTTTTGAATTCCAAATCGCATTTTGATTTTTCAAAAAATTCTGAAATTTGTGATTTTCCTAAGACAAGTGATTCAAAACATTCTTTGAGTTTAGAAAACTTTTCTTTTTGAAGTTTAAGTTTGACAGCAATTTTACAACTTTCTTTGTATAGGGCATTGTAAGCATCCTGAAGATCATCTTCATTTTCATATTCACTACTTAGATTTTCTTCACTTGTTGAGTCATTATCTGAAAATGTGAATTTGGCTAGAGTCATAAGTGCTTTAACTTCATTCCCTAACTCGCTTTCAAATCTTCGATTCGGAAAAAGCTTCATAATCGATGATTCATCCCACGTAGCCAACATACCCTTCTTCTTGGGTTTGTCCTTTTTGGGACATCTATTTGCCAAATGCCCATATTCTTGACAGTTGTAGCATTGACTATCTTTCAAAGATTTTCAAGATTTGGGTCTAAACTTCTTTTTATCATTTGATTTTTGGAAATCAACCCTTTTCTTGCTTTTAAAAATCTTGTAGAATTTCTTAGCCAAAAGAGCCATATCATCTTCTGAATCAGAATTTTCTTCTGAATTACATTTAAAGGATTTTAGAGCGATCGATTTACCTTTAGGAGCTTTAAAGTTTAACTCGTAGGTTTGTAAAGAACCAACTAGTTTTTCTACCCTCATATTATCCGTATCACGAAGTTCCTGGATCGCGGTTACTTTAGAATTGAACCGTTCAGGAAGTGAGCGTAATATCTTTGCACACACTTTACTTTCTGGGATTTTATCGCCAAGACCCCACATTGAGTTTACAATGTCATTTACTCCAGTGTAAAAGTCCATAAACATTTCATTTTCCTCCATATGAATTTCTTCAAATTTGGTTGTGAGGAGTTGGACTTTAGACTTTTTGACAATTGATGTACCCTCGTGTGTCATTTTTAGTATATCCCAGGCTTGCTTCGCAGTATCACAGGATATGATTCTTTTGAACTCATCCGGTGATAGTGCGCAAGTGATTGCATTTAGTGCTTTAACATTAACACTATACTCACTTATTTGAAGAGTGGTCCATAAATAATAAGCAGGTACAGACATAGTTTTTGAACCGTCGGATTCAGTTACTTCAACGGTAGGAGTTTTCCATTCAGTCACTGTGGCTCGCCACACACTCTCATCCATTGATTTTAGGAAGATTCTCATTCTGGCTTTCCAATAGGCATAGTTGGAGCCATCAAATGGTGGAGGCCTAGTGACTGAAAGGCCATCAAAATTTAACATCTTTTTAAATAGCTTAGATCGTTAGCTTAGGAAATAAATCCAAATAAAAAGCAATAAGAACGAGCTATTAGGCTCTGATACCACTTGAAAAGGCCTAGCTATATGTCCTAGAGGGGGGGGGGGGGGGTGAATAGGACAATGCCAAATAAATCTTATAACAGCGGAATTAAAACAAATATGATAGCCAAAATAAATTACAATGTAGAAAAGTAAAACAACCTCAAATATCTGATCTTGAGAGGTTGATACAAATGTTGTTCTAAGGACAACCTTACACCAAAAACCAGAGTTTATGGTAGGACAACCTTATTTCTAGAAAGATCTTTGTATCAAATCTCAAACCAAAGAGGAATGCAGAAATAAGCACAAACTGAATTAAACTGTAATCATAAATATGTTGTTCTAGGGACAGCCATACACCATAAAAATGGCGGGGCAACCTTGCTAGAATAACTTTAAAGGAAATTAAATTTCAAGCAGATAGAGGAATAGCAGAAAGTAAATTCTAAATTATTACAAAATTCCCACAATGCTTGAATTAAATGATTACAACATTCACCACCACACATACATCCCACAAATGAATATTAAAGATTAGAAATGTAAATTATTCAACCACAACACAAGGGATTATAGTGGTTCTCCTGTGTGTTCACCAACTGTTAAACAACAGCCACACAAAATGCTACTCCACTCCTAATATCCTCACATAGGGGATATTAGCGTTCACTAACAAATTAGGTTTTCACAGGTTCACCCAAAACCTTTACAATTGTGTCTTTATCTATGGGCTTACACAATTAAAAAAAACCCCACTTCTGAGTTTTCCTGGCTCTCCTCAGATAACCAAAACAATAAGATTTTTCTGACAAACCTTGAAAGAAACCAAAAACAGAAAGGAATTTACAATTAAATGTAAAATACCTGATAATCTCCTTCGTTGTAGCAGCCCGGTAGAACCAAATCAGAGTAAATGATTGAATGTTCAAGTTCAATGTCTAGTACTCAATTACAATGGTTCTAGTTCTAATAGATTTTAAATTAGACCAACTAGGGCTTGCGTTAATTGATTTTGATTCCAAAGAAAGGGAATAACAATTCCTCTTTTCAAATTAGATTGGAATAACAGAAATAAAATCAATTAAATAATGCTAAAGAAAGAGAGTATAAAATAAGCACACTGAGCTTAGATGGAGCACAAAATTATCTCTCAGAAGTTTGACAAAGATTGACTTGAATGGATTAATTAATTGCTTGAATTCTTTTGAGATTCGTGCTCTATTTATAGGTGAGCAGATCGCATCTTCGACTGTTCTAGGGAGCTCTTCGACTAGTCGAAGAAATAACAGATTTGAAAAAAATCGGGCATGATAAGCTTTGACCGTTCTACGACTGGTCGAAGATCTCCTTCGACTGGACATAGGTCATCTTCGACTGGTCGAAGGTCACCTTCGACTGGTTGAAGACCTTGTAATTTATTGCTGGACTTTGAATCGAAGATTTTCGACTGGTCGTAGAAGCAGTCGACACTATTCCTTCGACTGGTCGAACAGATTCCAGGACTGGTCGAAGCCTTAACAGAAATTATCCGAATTTTGTAACAAACTTACGACTGATCGAGGAATTTCTTGGACTGGTCGAAGCAGAGCTAGGACTAGTCGAAGAAAGCCTAGAACAAGTCCCCAGACTGTCCAAACACATGTGTCATATACGTATGACTTATGTATCCAAAATGGCCTACTTCTAACGTTAACCTATGGTCAATCAAACTCCAATCCAGAAGTAAGGACATTGAAAACATTAGGAACAAGTGACCTTGAAGTTTAAGCCTTAAAGTCTTGATGTAGCTCAACCTTGAAAGTGTCTTGAGTTCTTTACGAACTGCCTTGTACTCTTCTTGAAGTCTTGCATTCTTGAGTCTTGTCTTGTGAACAATACTTGAAGTCAAGGTTAATCTTTGTACTTGTAATCTTTGCTTGTTATGAACTTTGCTTGTGTTCACTCCCCAAGTATAGGGTTGTGATGTAGTAAAAACTCGGTAAGACCGAGGTCGAATCCACAGGGCCTGAAACCTGTACGTATCCTGAAAATAAACAGATCTAGAACTAGGCTAAGATGAAATCTAAACCAATTGTGATTTAAGGAATAATGGTGAATTATTAAGCTAATTTAAGAATTCAGAGAAGGGAAACTAGGGATTCAGAGGATCCACTTGTAGAGATCAGAGAGATCTACGCTTGATTCACGAACTCAACTGGACTTCGAGTCCCATCTTCATCCAGTTGGAAGATATATCGCTTAAAGAACAATCTGAACTTCCTTTGATCAAGTTTTCAAAAGATGAGACAGGTGTAAATTAGAATGGATTCCATCACAAAACCATGTCCATGAGACAAAGCAAACAACAGAGTTAAACCAATCCACAACCAATCAGTGTGATGTATGAAGGATAGGAGGGATTCCATCACTCAACCATGTCCAAGGGGCGATGGTGAACAACGAGGCTTCCTAACCACATAATCAAAATAAAGAAAAGAAATTACTTGCAGCCATTGCAGATCTATTGTAATGGAAGTCACAACAAACCATAAAAACAACTACAGGCAATTCCTTATAAAACTAAAATCAAAGTAGTTCAACTAACATAATCGAAGCCGTAGAATCATCCCATCATACCACAAGCTTCACCTCTTAGCCCTAGCTAAGAGGTTTAGCCAACCATGTTGGCTAGATCACTCAACAGGAAAGGGGAGAAAACAGTAAAAACATAAAATAAAAGTTCTCTCTCCGTCTCTCTTTCAGCCGTCTTTCTCCTCTCTGCCGTGAGATATATATATCCCTCTCTCCCTGTCTTCTCTTTCTTTTATAACAGGTTAGGATGGTAGCTGCGTGTAGATCCTCCTAGAGTCGGAGATGAAAGTATGCACAACAGCAGAAAACGGCAAGTCGGTGCGTGTATAATCAAGTACGCAGCCGAGAAACGGAAGCATGCCTCCGCGACCAACGAGAAAAATCGCCAGGGTTTTTGATAGTCTCCCAAAAATCCAACGTCCCTAGGGGGATTTGTGGATGGGCTACACGATGGACGGATCAGATCATCCATCTGATCACCGATCTGAAGGCGCAACCGCTCCGAAGTCGGTCGGTTTCCGGACGCTGCAACAGAGACCGCGACCTCTTCCGCTGTGAAGTCTGTGGGTCCCATTCTGCTCTTTGTCTGTAAAATCCACACCGTCCAGTGGATGCAGAATGAAAATTCGGTCAGAGATACGAAGTTTTGGATCATACTTGTGGTGGCCCACAGGATTTTAAACCCACCGTTCGTTCTTCCATTGAACGGTTAAAAGAAACAAAAACTTAATCTTTTCACTTTTTAAAAGCTAGGAATGCACTGTGACTGGCCCAGAGAACGAATCAACGGTCTGGATTGTCGTCCGTCTGCACGATGTGTGGGGCCCACAATCAGAAACCGATGGTCTCTATACGGAATGAAGAACTTAATTGCCATTTTTGAATTTTTAAGAAGGAGAGTCGGTCAGCGCCGCTGACCGACCTTTGAATTTTTAGGTGCACACCCGGTGCACTTGTGCACCGTACACATGTGTTGTACATGTGGGTCCCACAGAGATGTTTATGAGAAATCTGTACCGTCCATCTGTAATCCCATCAATTATAAGGGTTTAAGACCAACTTTCTGGCAGATCCAGATATCAGGTGGGCTCCACTTAAAGAATTACGGGGCTGATTTGCTCGTTGGGCTACTTCCAGAGGGATTCACTAGCTGAAATTCAACGTGTACGGTTAATTTACGGCCCCCATCACATGTATGAAGTTTTAAGTCAATCTGATGGCGGAAACCATGTGATCCTGCATTATGGACCAATTTCGGGCCACTTAAGCTTCAGTTTCTTGGTTTTCTTCGATCTCTGGCGTGCAACTCTGTCGATCTCACCCCAGAGTCCGTCCATTGCCTTTGGTGTCATCAGAGCGTTAAATCCATGCTTAAAGCTCCCTTTTTTCAATCCACGCTCATAATTGCATCCTGCAGCAAAATACCATCAACATATGACATTAAGCACTATCATGTACATAAAATTAGGTACTAATCAGGGTCTAATATGCAATATCCGACCCTCAACACAACCCCCAACCAGCATTTTGCTAGTCCCGAGCAAAACATGCGAAAAATAAGTTGAGAATTACGAGACAATTCTTATGAAGCCGAGTGATATTTTGAAAATCAATCCAGATATGAAAAATCTTAAGATTCATGAATGGTGATTATCAATTTCTCCTGGCCTCTCATGCACGGTGAATTTCATAATCAAGTTCAAATATTAATCCATAAACTAGAATAATTTTAAACATTGAGTTCCATGGGTGTATAGTGAAATCTCAGCCTATCATCATTAAGAGATCAAATTGTCAATTTCATGATATCATTAGTAATCAAACAGAAAATTCATAACAACCATCACCTAAACCAGTACTTTGCCTCACAGATCATTCTTTCATTTTCTAGTTTATTTATTTATTTATTTATTTATTTATTTATTTTAAAGACTGGGAATCAAATTTTCACTTATAG
The DNA here is from genome assembly GCA_030180095.1 of Magnolia changhungtana. Classification (NCBI taxonomy): domain Eukaryota; kingdom Viridiplantae; phylum Streptophyta; class Magnoliopsida; order Magnoliales; family Magnoliaceae; genus Magnolia; species Magnolia changhungtana. The sequence continues at coordinate 21,757,116 of JASAUF010000600.1, read as the reverse complement.
GGAGCACACCTATGGTGAAACTAGTCGCCCAGCTCTGTCTAACTGTTAATCATAGAAAATCAAATCCACACCTATAGGGAGCAAACCCATGGTGTAATTCTCTTTTTATACCCCGATGGCTAAATCTTTTAGGCTGGTTTCTTTCATGCTCAGTGATTACCAAGTTAATCATTCAATATCAAACTGAAATCTCAATGTATAAGTGAGATGTGGTATGTGAAATCATGACTCAATCAATGTTTACAACTTCTAATCATGGATTAACAATTCAAACTTAACTGTGAAATCTACAGATAACTGAATCCAAAAGTAATGAATTACCAACAATACGTATCTTAACATTATAAATCCAAGATGGTCGTCAAAATCACTTCAAATTCACAAGAATTTCCAGAAAAAATTTAAAAATTTTCACAATTTTTGCTCAAGACCAAGAAAAACACTGATTAGGCTACCTACCTAATCTCCCACCCCCAACCTAAAATCTACATTGTCCTCAATGTAAAAGATATGAATATGCAATGCACATGGGACAACGAAAAGTAAATATGAAGTGATGGGAAGATAGTACCTGAATGATGAATCGAGAGAGACTTTCCAAGAGATTGCAGCATGGAATCCGGTCAGCACGAGAGAGAAAAAAAAACAAGAATAATAAAATCCTACCTATACCACTTTCGCAGGTGCTCTCAATTGCATTTAGCATATGCAACAAGCCTTTAAACCCCTAGGTTGCCCCTAGTGGACGAGTTGTAGTCTCGTGAGGGTTTGCAGTAATGTTACCCACAAACATTGAACTAGCAAAATGAAATGAATTGAAAAGCTGGGTTGCCTCCCAGGAGCGCTAAGTTTACCGTCTTCAGCCAGACCAAAGCAACTACCCTAATCCTATGAAAGCGATAAACCTACTTATACCTCCATCAGACTAGGAGATCAGTCCTGGTAAACCGGATCAGTCAGAGGCATGGACATGTCCTCTGAATCAAATTTCTCGACAAATGGCTTTAAGCGATGTCCATTTACTTTAAACTCCTTGCCATTGTCGGGATCTCTTATCTCGACGGCCCCATGAGGATATGCAGTAACAACAATATAAGGACCGGTCCAACGAGATCGAAGCTTACCCGGAAAGAGATGTAATCGAGAATTATACAAAAGGACTTTCTGACCTGGTGTGAATGATTTTCGTAGAATGTGTTGATCATGAAACGCCTTCATCCTGTCCTTGTAAATTCTCGAGTTCTCGTACGCTTCGTTCCGGATTTCTTCAAGTTCATTTAATTGAAGTTTGCGTAGCGAGCCAGCGTTGTTCAGATTGAAATTTAGATTTTTGATCGCCCAGTAAGCTCTATGTTCCAATTCCACAGGCAAGTGGCAAGCCTTCCCATAGACGAGTCTAAAGGGAGACATTCCAATAGGGGTTTTAAAAGCAGTACGGTATGCCCATAAGGCATCGGTCAATCGAATTGACCAATCCTTTCTGGTCGTGGGTTAACCGTTTTCTCCAAAATGTGTTTGATCTCCCTATTGGAAATCTCAACTTGCCCACTTGTCTCGTGGGTGGTATGGGGTACTCACCTTATGAGAGATACCATATTTCTTCATTAAACTCTCGAATGGCCTATTACAAAAGTGTGAACCCCATCACTAATAATGGCTCGAGGCGTTCCGAATCGGAAAGGATGTTCTCTTTTAGAATTTAATGACCGTGCGATGGTCATTATTCCGACATGGAATCGCTTCACCCATTTAGTGACATAGTCTACGGCAAGCAAAATATATAAATTCCCAAAAGATTGGGGGAATGGTCCCATGAAATCGATGCCCCAGCAATCAAATGCCTCTATGATAAGAATGGGATTCAAGGGCATCATATTTCGACGGACAATGCTCCCAATTTCGACAACGCTCATAAGCTTTGCAAAACTCATGAGTGTCCCCGAACATAGTGGGCCAATAAAAGCCACATGCTGAGAATCTTGGCCGTGGTCTTTTTTGCAGAAAAGTGACCACCACAGGCCTGTGAGTGACAAAAGGAGATGACACTCTGATGCTCATCGTCTGGCACACATCTCCTCAAGATTTGGTCTGGGCAATATTTAAACAAGTATGGATCATCCCAGAAGAATTTGCGCACCTCGGTGAAAAATTTCTTCTTATCTTGCGCAGTCCAATGTGTCGGTATGGAACCTGTGGCAAGATAATTAGCGATATCAGCGAACCAAGGCGAATGAGAGACTTTGAACAATTGTTCGTCAGGGAACATGTCATTAATCGGTGTCATCTCAAAGGAATCAGAGGGACTAAGGCGAGAAAGATGGTCAGCCACTACGTTCTCTACTCCCTTTTTATCTTTTATCTCTAGGTCAAATTCCTGGAGTAGGAGGATCCATCTTATCAGGCGGGGCTTAGCATCATTCTTAGACAGAAGATACTTAAGCGCTGCGTGGTCAGTGTAAATAATGATCTTGGATCCGATCAAGTAGGACCTAAATTTGTCCAAGGCAAACACTACGGCTAAGAGTTCCTTTTCCGTAGTTGAGTAGTTCACTTGGGCAGGATTTAGAGTCTTACTTGCGTAATGAATAACGTAGGGTTTCTTATCTTTTCTCTGGCCTAGAACTGCCCCAAGAGCATAATCAGACGCATCGCACATAAGTTCAAAAGGAATGCTCCAGTCAGGTGGCTGTATGATGGGTGCACTAGTCAATATGCCCTTAAGCTTAGTGAAAGCTTCCTGACATGGTTCAGTCCACTCGTATGGTGCATCCTTTTGAAGTAGATTACATAGAGGACGAGAGATGAGACTAAAGTTCTTTATGAATCTTCTGTAAAACCCGGCGTGTCCTAAGAAGGATCGCACGTCCCTTATGTTCTTAGGTGGAGGTAGGTTAGAGATAAGATCGATCTTTGCCTTATCCACCTCGATTCCTTTGGATGAAATAATATGTCCAAGGACAATTCCCTTCTGAACCATGAAATGACACTTCTCCCAATTAAGTACCTAGTTCTTTTCTTCACATCTTTTCAGCACACATTTAAGACTTTTCAAGCACTCGCTAAAAGATGGACCGAAGACAGAGAAATCGTCCATGAAGACCTCTAAATATTGCCCCACCATGTCAGAAAATATGCTCATCATACATCGCTGGAAAGTGGCAGGAGCATTACATAGCCCGAATGGCATCCTTCGGTAAGCAAAGGTGCCGTAGGGACATGTAAACGTAGTCTTTTCTTGATCTTCAGGGGCGATCTCTATCTGGTTGTAGCCGAATACCCGTCAAGAAATCAGTAATAGGAATGACCACTAACCTTTCCAAGATCTGATCAATGAAGGGCAAAGGAAAGTGGTCTTTCCTCGTGACGGTATTTAATTTTCTGTAGTCAATGCACATCCTCCAACCAGTAGTGACTCTAGTTGGCACGAGTTCATTATTGGCATTGGCTACAATGGTGATCCCGGACTTCTTAGGAACCACCTGAGTTGGACTCACCCATTGACTATCAGATATAGGGTATATGATACCCACATCCAATAGTTTAAGAACCTCGGCCTTAACCACTTCCTTCATGTTTGGATTTAGTCTACGTTGTGGTTGCCGAGCTGTCTTCGCATTATCCTCAAGATATATGCGGTGAGTACAAATCGAGGGATCGATTCCCTTGAGGTCCGCGATTGTCCATCCAAGGGCTCCCTTATGCTCAAGGAGAGTAGATATGAGCATACTCTCTTGTTCTTTCTCAAGGTGGGAAGAAATCACCACCGGGTATGTCTCATCTTGACCTAAGTATGCATATTTTAAATCAGAGGGCAAAGGTTTTAGGTCAAGCTTTGGTGGCTTGAGGTTAGACGGTAGAGACACTTCATCCGTTTGGGGTAACTTTTCAAATTGAGGCCTCCACCGGTTAACTTCAAGTACCGGTACCGCATCAAGCATGGCACACGTCTCCCTAATTATGTCATCATCAAACTCATGGGAGTGAGCCAGGCACGTCTCTAGAGGATCAGAGGATAAGGTAAGGGGTGTCCTATCTTCCACGGAAGTATCGATCATGTTAATATCGTGGATATCGTCATCTTCCTCTACCCGTTTGCCAGTGTTGAAAAAGATATTCATTTCTAATGTCATATTCCCGAAAGACATACTCATGACACCATTCCTGTAATTGATAATTGCGTTTGAAGTGGCAAGGAATGGGCGACCAAGAATGACGGGAATCTGAGTGCTTGTATTGTTGATGGGTTCGGTATCCAGGATAATGAAATCTACGGGGTAGTAAAATCGATCAACCTGGACCAACACATCCTCAATTATTCCTCTTGGTACACGAACAGAGCGATCAGCAAGTTGTAGTGTGGTTAAGGTGGGTTTTAATTCACCTAAACCCAACTGTTTGTATACCGAGTAGGGAATAAGATTAACGCTCGCTCCTAAGTCAAGAAGTGCATGATCAATTCGATAGTCCCCAATTACACATGATATGGTTGGGCTACCAGGGTCTTTGAATTTTTGCGGCACATCTTGCTTTAGGATGGCACTCACTTTCTCAGTCAGGAAGATTTTCTTTTGAATATTTTGCCGTCTTTTGGTCGTACATAAGTCTTTCAAGAATTTGGCATAGGAAGGTATTTGTTTCACGGCATCAAGTAGAGGAATGTTGACCTTCACTTGTTTCAACACCTCTAGGATATCCTGAGAGTTAGAGAGAGGTTTTGGTGCAACCAACAGTTGGGGAAATGGAGCAACTCGCTTTCCTTGAGGTTCCGGTTCTAACTCTGGTGGGGCATGGCTAGATCCATCTTCTTTATCCACTTCCGGGTCTTTAGACTTTTCAGCCCTAACCGGAATGGTTTTGTCAATGATTTTTCCACTCCTAAGAGTGGTGATGGATTTAGCTTGCTCCATCTGATTTGAAGAGCTTGGGTCGCTAACTTCATATTGCGATTTAGGATTGGGAAGAGGTTGAGCTGGGAAGCTCCCCTTGTTCCCAATCGCATTTTCAACCTTAAGTCCTGTATTGCTTTTGTAAGGTCTTGAAAGGCCTGTAGCATACCCTGATTGAAAAGCTCTTGCTTTTGAAAATGTTTCAGAACCGGATCCTCTTGAGGTTTCTCTTGAGTTGGATTTTGATTTAGGAAACCTTGAGGTGTTGCGGTTTGTCCATTCCTCCAACTGAAGTTTGGATGATTTCTCTAGCCAGGATTGTATGTGTTAGAGGTGGGCCCACTGAAAGGTCTTTGGTAATTACTTACAGCATTGGATTGCTCATTCAATACCTCTTGAAAGGCAGATATAGTTGGGCAATTCTCAGTAGTGTGAATGTTGCAACCACAAATACTACAAATAATTTCCTTTGCCTTATCCTTCTTTAATTCCATGGCCTCGAGTTTTCGAGTGAGATTGGATACCTTGGCGTTAATATCATCATCCTCTTTCAGGAGGTACATTCCACCTTTTTCTTTGGAATGAGTCGGCCTAGGCGTAGTACTTGGTCTAGGGGAGATGTCCCATGTTTGTGTGTTCTCAGCAAGTTTATCAAAGTAGTCCCACACCTCCTCGACACCTTTATTCATAAACTCCCCATTACACATTGTCTCAACTAATTGGCGCATGGGAGACGTCAGTCCATCATAGAAAAAATTCGTGATGCGCCACGTTTCAAAACCATGTTGTGGGCATGAACTGACAAGATCTTTGAACCGCTCCCAACATTGGAAGAATGTTTCATCTTCCCTTTGGGCGAAGTTCATGATCGACTTCCTAAGGGTGTTCGTCTTATGATATGGAAAAAACTTTTTAATGAACTCCCTTGTCATGTCATTCTATCTGCCAATAGATTGAGGACGTAGTGAATGTAACCACGTCTTGGCTTTCTCTTTCAAAGAAAAGGGGAAGAGTTTTAACCTGACCGTGTCATCGGACACGTTAGGAAAGTATAGGGTAGTCATGATCTCATCGAATTCTTTCAGATGTAGATATGGATTCTCTGACTCGAGCCCATGAAATTTAGGAAGGAGTTGGATCACCCCTGGTTTGATATCCATATGTCCTGCATTCTCCTGAAAAACCATGCATGAGGGCGTACTCACCCCCGCCGGTTGTAAGTAATCTCGTAAGGTACGAGGCGGGGGTGCTTGATGCACCTCATTCTCATCCTGGACATCTTCTACCCTAGGTTGGGGTAGACAAGGTTGATTTTCACCATATCCTCAATTAACTCGGGGAATTCGAGCGGTGTCTAGTCCTGCGATGGACAGTTAACCCCTCAACTAATCCTCCTTCAGTCAAGAGACGTCGAGTGTTGTCACGAGCCCACTTGAGCATGAAACACTCACAGCCCTCAATCAAATTCTAAACCTAATCTTATGAAGGGAAATAAGAATCTAGAAAGAAAGAGAGGGTTGGAAGGAAGTTACCAAATTGGAGTCCCTAAATTAAGAACCTGCAAAAAGAAACCAAAAAGAGATTAGTTCCTAAAAATAGAAATTAGAAAGTTTCTAAAAAAAAATAAAGGAAGAATGAGTTAGTTTCTAAAATTAGAAAGAATCTCTAAAAAGGAAAATAACTAACCTAGTTTCTAAAAACAAAATAGGAAGGTTCTAAACCTAGAGTTAGAAAGTTCTAAATTAGAAATCCTAATCCTAAAATAGAAAGTAATGTGAAGTTCTAAAAAGGAAAGAATTTCTAAAATAAATGAAAACCTAGAAAATGTAAAGTTCTAAAAATAGAAAGTAGAGAAATTCTAACCTAAAATTAGAAAATCCTAAGAAGAGAAATAGCAGTAAACTAGTTTCTAATTTAGAAAAAGAGAAATTCCTAAAAGAGTATAAAATTTCTAAAACAAAACAGGAAAGTTCTTAAACTAGAAAGTAAGTTAGTAACAGAAATTCTAAAAATAGAAAGTAGAATTTAGAGAGAGCTTACCGAATTAGAAATTTCTAATGAGCCTACAAAACAAGAAAGTTAGTTTCTAAACAGAAAGTCTTTAAATAGAAAGTTTCTAAAAATAAAATAGGAAAAAAAATTAAATTCTAAAAGAGTTAGAATTAGAAACTTGCTAAAAAGGAATCCTAATCTAAAAATAGCAAGGAGAAGAGAAATTACCAATTTAGAAACCTATCTCAGAATCCTACAAAATAAGAAAGTTGGATTAGTTTCTAAAAAGGGAAAACCATCTAAAAATAGGAAGTTACTTTAAATATACAATTTCTAAAAATTTAAGAAAAACCTGAATTAGGAAATTCTAAAAATAAAACCTAAGAATAAAAAAAAAGTCCTAATCTCAAACTAATCCTAAAACCAGTTATCTTCAGGAAACGTAGCAAGTCACCAAGAACGGCGCCAAAAACTTGTTCACTCCCAAGTATAGGGTTGTGATGTAGTAAAAACTCCCAGTAAGACCGAGGTCGAATCCACGGGGCCTGAAACCTGTACGTATCCTGAAAATAAACAGATCTAGAACTAGGCTAAGATGAAATCTAAACCAATTGTGATTTGAGGAATAATGGTGAATTATTAAGCTAATTTAAGAATTCAGAGAAGGGAAACTAGGGATTCAGAGGATCCACTTGTAGAGATCAGGGAGATCTACGCTTGATTCACGAACTCAACTGGACTTCGAGTCCCATCTTCATCCAGTTGGAAGATATATCGCTTAAAGAACAATCTGAACTTCCTTTGATCAAGTTTTCAAAAGATGAGACAGGTGTAAATTAGAATGGATTCCATCACAAAACCATGTCCATGAGACAAAGCAAACAACAGAGTTAAACCAATCCACAACCAATCAGTGTGATGTATGAAGGTTAGGAGGGATTCCATCACTCAACCATGTCCAAGGGGTGATGGTGAACAACAGGGCTTCCTAACCACATAATCAAAATAAAGAAAAGAAATTACTTGCAGCCATTGCAGATCTATTGTAATGGAAGTCACAACAAACCATAAAAACAACTACAGGCAATTCCTTATAAAACTAAAATCAAAGTAGTTCAACTAACATAATCGAAGCTATAGAATCATCCCATCATACCACAAGCTTCACCTCTTAGCCCTAGCTAAGAGGTTTAGCCAACCATGTTGGCTAGATCACTCAACAGGAAAGGGGAGAAAACAGTAAAAACATAAAATAAAAGTTCTCTCTCCGTCTCTCTTTCAGCCGTCTTTCTCCTCTCTGCCGTGAGATATATATATCCCTCTCTCCCTGTCTTCTCTTTCTTTTATAACAGGTTAGGATGGTAGCTGCGTGTAGATCCTCCTAGAGTCGGAGATGAAAGTATGCACAACAGCAGAAAACGGCAAGTCGGTGCGTGTATAACTGTTACGCAGCAGGAAACGGAAGCTGCCTCCGCAGCCAACAGAAAATCAGCCAGGTTTTTGATAGTCTCCCAAAAATCCAACGTCCCTAGGGGGATTTGTGGATGGGCTACACGATGGACGGATCAGATCATCCATCTGATCACCGATCTGAAGGCGCAACCGCTCCGAAGTCGGTCGGTTTCCGGACGCTGCAACAGAGACCGCGACCTCTTCCGCTGTGAAGTCTGTGGGTCCCATTCCGCTCTTTGTCTGCAAAATCCACACCGTCCAGTGGATGCAGAATGAAAATTCGGTCAGAGATACGAAGTTTTGGATCATACTTGTGGTGGCCCACAGGATTTTAAACCCACCGTTCGTTCTTCCATTGAACGGTTAAAAGAAACAAAAACTTAATCTTTTCACTTTTTAAAAGCTAGGAATGCACTGTGACTGGCCCAGAGAACGAATCAACGGTCTGGATTGTCCGTCCAGACGATGTGTGGGGCCCACAATCAGAAACCGATGGTCTCTGTGCAGAACAGTAAACGGCAATTGCCGTTTTCGGATTTTTAAGAAGGAGAGTCGGTCAGCGCCGCTGACCGACCTTTGAATTTTTAGGTGCACACCCGGTGCACTTGTGCACCGTACACATGTGTTGTACATGTGGGTCCCACAGAGATGTTTATGAGAAATCTGTACCGTCCATCTGTAATCCCATCAATTATAAGGGTTTGAGACCAACTTTCTGGCATATCCAGATATCAGGTGGGCTCCACTTAAAGAATTACGGGGCTGATTTGCTCGTTGGGCTACTTCCAGAGGGATTCACTAGCTGAAATTCAACGTGTACGGTTAATTTACGGCCCCCATCACATGTATGAAGTTTTGAGTCAATCTGATGGCGGAAGCCATGTGATCCTGCATTATGGACCAATTTCGGGCCACTTAAGCTTCAGTTTCTTGGTTTTCTTCGATCTCTGGCGTGCAACTCTGTCGATCTCAGCCCCTGGAGTCCGTCCATTGCCTTTGGTGTCATCAGAGCGTTAAATCCATGCTTAAAGCTCCCTTTTTTCAATCCACGCTCATAATTGCATCCTGCAGCAAAATACCATCAACATATGACATTAAGCACTATCATGTACATAAAATTAGGTACTAATGAGGGTCTAATATGCAATATCCGACCCTCAACAGCTTGTTGAAGAGAGTTGATCTTGGAAAGAGCTTTACTTATACAAGTTATATAACAGTGATTTTGTCATCACAAATTTGACAACCGACAGGGATATAGATTGATATAAACTATAGCACTTATAGTAAGTAGTATGCAGGACTCTCTCAAGGCTCTCTCTATTTTTCTTATTACAGCAACCAATAACAAGCTCTCCTTAAATAGGCAAAGAGATCCAACGATAATAAAATAGTCAGATTTTTGACAGAGTTCGATATTATCGATTCATCTTCAATATCATCGAACGTATACTTTTGATGACATCGAGGGACAGATTGATGGCATGAACTCTTCTGATAATTGCAGTTGAATATCTTATACACAGATCGATCATATCGAATATGCTTCGATGTCATTGGATTTCGAATTCCGATTTCATTGAACCAGAGTTCGATTTCTTGATAATGAAGATCAAGAGAGCAAGTTAAATATGAGATAGATGGCTTCGATATTATCGATCCTCCCATAATGTCATCGAATTTCAAATGCCGATTATATCAATACTGAGTTCGATTCATCGATCTTACATAGAAGATTTTTCTATAAGCTTACTGGACATTTCATTGTCCGAATTTGATGATATCAACTTAGATTCGATATGATCAATATTTGAATATCGATATTATTGAGGGAGTCTCGATTCCTTGAATCATTTACAGAAAATTTTCCTAAAAAGCGTGTTGGATAGATTTGGTCCGAAATCGATAACATCGAAGGTCCATCGATATCATCGGAGATGGAATTCCGAGGATATCGAGGCTTCCTTTGAGTCATCGATAAATGTATGATTTGCCTTAGAAGCTTTCTAGACACAAACAGACCAGAATTCGATTATATCGAGCCGTCTCGATGATCTCAAATTTTGAATGTTGATGATATCGAATGTTCCATCGATTCATCGATAATTTAGTTCGGAGATTAGTTTGGTTGCTGGACACAAGTAGTCCTCAATTTGATGATATCGATTGTATTCTGAGGACATCAATAACTGGTGTTCGATCTCATCGAGGTGGTCTCGATATATCGATAAAAGCTGAAAACTTAGAGATTTTCTTGATTTTGTAAAATAGTTTTCATATTTTAAAACCTATGTTGTTCTATCCTATTTTAGGGAATTTATATACCTGGGTGTTTTGGGAAATGGGATGTGAGGCTAAATTTACCTTTGAGGAGTTCGGAGTACACATCCAGTTAAAGTAGACGCTTGAATGATCTTCCTATGGGGCTGCTGACTCAACACTCACGCTAATTGACAAACCAAGGCACTTTCAAAAGAGACGAACGAGAACGCACTGCCACTAACGAGCAACAAGGTCGCCAAGGCAGAGCCGACCAGCCCAATGTAGGATGTGGCTTATCAAACCACTTGCCGGAGGCGCCATCGACTCAAGGCTAGACCTCCTCGTACTGAGCAGCCCCAGCAATGGGCACCATGGAGCTAATGTTGTGGGTTATGCAGCAACAATAACAATCTTTGCACACTTTGGTGGGAGACATTGCCCACCACATGAACATGCCCCCACCGGAGCAATCTAAGACGTCCATCACCCCATACAATCTCTTTGAGCGCTTTCAGATGCTCATGCCGCCAACCTTCACTGGTACGCATCATCCTGAGGAGGCCGAGAGTTGGCTAAATTGGGTTACCAAGGCGATTCGGCCCCTCCACAACACTTAAGCGGAACAGGTGGAGTTAATCTCCTATCTATTTGAGAACGAGGCCGATGTACGGTGGGATAGTATGTTAGGAACCGTCCTCGCCAACATTGTATGGACTTGGGAAGACTTTGAGACTCGCTTTTCCTAAAAGTACTTTCCGTAAACCTACCGAATCGAGAAGGAGAACGAGTTCTGCGCCTTGGCCAAGTACGAGAACCGGTTCACTGAATTATCCTGCTACGCCCCCCGGATCATTGTCGATGAAGAAACCCAAATGAGGCGCTTCGCCGAAGGATTGAGGGCCGGTATTCACACCAAGATGTGTTGTGTGAACATCCGTACTTAAGCCAAGCTGGTAAAGATGTCCTTGTGATCGGTGCAGGACAGAGAATGGATTTCTCGAGCACGCCTCCAAACCGATTCTCGAGGCAAATTAGTAGGACAGTCTTCTTCCTCCTTAGGAAGGAAGTCGCATTCGAGCTCGCCACTCTAGCATACACCTCCTCCACCCGCATATACCCGACCCGATCGTATCTGTGGGTACTGTAAGAGGGTGGGTCATTCGGACGCCTAATACTTCTCCAGGATGAGGGATCATGGTTATGCGCCCCCTCAGCGTATCAACCGATCGCCCCAACAAGCGTTGCTTGCTCCCCCTTAGCGAGCCATGGGTCCGACCCAACAGTTCCATAGGCCGCTGACACCTCAGGATAGGCTGTCGCTTTAGCCTACTCACCAGCCCAATAGGCCACAGCAAGCTCGTGTGCACGTAGTAACTATAGAAGGTGTGGATGCAGCCACGACCACACCCTCAGCATTTGAAGTGATGGCTCACATCCAAGGTATCCTTATTTTTCTTCTTGTGGGAACTAGGTCCACAACGTCGCTCATATCACACACAACTGTCAAGCACCTAAGGCTACCCACCACTCCCATGTCGGGAGTTAGAATCATAGCGGCAGCATGAACTTTCACTAAAGCTACATCCGTGTGCCGAGGTTGCCCCATTGACTTAGGGAGTAAGAGAATATGTGTGGATCTTATAGTCACAAGGGTCTTCCACTACGATGTCATTTTGGGCATGGATTGGCTCTCTGCAATGAGAGTCAAGATTGATTGCGAAGGCCGGACAGTGACAATCCATGAAGATGATAACTCGTCCTTTACATTCCCAGTTCAAATTAGCTATCCACAACAAGTCTTTTGTTATGCTTTATTAGAAGAGGGCGGCGAAGAACTTTCATTAACACACACTCCTATTATTCAGGAATACGTTGATGTGTTCAAGCACATACTGGGTCTCCCTCCCCGAAGGGAGATTGATTTCACCATAGATTTGGTGCCGGGTACCATGCCCATCTCCCTTCCAACTTACCGTATGACTCTGTGCGAAATGAAGGAACTTCAAATCTAGATCAACGATCTGTTAGACTCGGGCTTTATTCGACCCAGTGTGTCACCTTGGGGAGCCCCAGTCGTGTTTGTGAGGAAGAAGGAAGACACCTTAGATTATGCATTGATTATCAAAGATTAAACCAAGTCATAGTGAGAAATAAATACCCGCTGCCTAGAATTGATTACCTATTCGATCAATTGAGAGGTGCCCAATACTTCTCGAAGATCGACTTACAATCTAAATACCATCAACTACGGGCTAGGGCAGAAGACCTGCCAAAAACGGCATTCAGAACCAGCTTTGGGCACTATGAGTTCCTAGTCATGCCTTTCGGACTCACGAATGCGTCAGTTGTGTTCTTGAACTTAATGAACAGAGTTTTCAGACCCTTCCTGTACTGGTTCGTCATCGTATTTATAGATGCCATCCTAATATACTCCAAAAGTCGTAGGGAGCATGAAGAACACCTGCGAGTGGTCTTAGAAACACTCAAACGGAACAAGCTACTTGTTTAGTTTTGAAAGTGCGACTTCTAGAAGGAAGAAATCAATTCTTGGGTCACGTAGTATCTAAGGAAGGCATCTCAGTGGATCTAGCTAAGGTGGAAGCAGTACAAGACTAAAAACGTCCGAGTTCAGTTACTGAAGTCAGGAGTTTCCTAAGATTGGTGGAATATTATCATCGGTTCATCAAGGATTTCTCAAAAATTGCCCTACCTTTATCCCAACGAACTAGGAAGGATATCAAGTTCACCTAGAATGAGTGGGCGGAAGCGGCCTTCCTAAAACTGAAAGAGAAGTTGACTTCGGCTCTAGTGCTCATTTTACCTGAGCAAGGAGTCAAGTACACTATCTACACAGATGCATCCCGTGTGGGATTGGGTTGCGTCCTTATGCAGAAGGACAAGGTCATTGCCTATGTCTCTCGATAATTGAGGAAGCATGAAGAGAATTACCCTACCCATGACCTCGAATTGACGGCAGTTATTTTTGCCTTGAAGCTATGGAGACATACCTTTACGAAAAGGAATTTGAGCTCTTTTGCGATCACAAGAGTCTCAAATACATCTTCACCCAAAGAGACCTGATATGAGGCAACGTCGTTGGATGGAGACGTTGAAAGATTTTAAGTTCGAAGTCTCCTATCATCCTGGCAAAGCCAACTTAGTGGCCGATGCGTGGAGCCGAAAGAAGGCATTGGAATTTGTGGCTCCATTGATGGTAGGAGAGTGGAGCATGGTGGAGTTTGTACGAGATTTTGAATTGAAATTGATGATAGAAGAACCGTACGAGGTCGTCGCTCACATCCACGCTCAACCTATGATTGATAGTCAAATCATGGAGGCCCAAAGGGGCAGTGAATTGCTAAGAAAGATGGAGAATTTACAGAAGTTCGGAGTGACTCCGAATGGAGGATCAGCTTTAATGGTGGCCTACGATTCCGGGGTCACTTTTGTGCCCCAAACCTTCCTAGACTAAAAGAAGAATTGCTAACTGATGCCCACAACTCCAAGTTGGCAATGCATCCCAGAAGCACCAAGATGTACCGGGACCTCAAGCGGAATAGCCGACTATGTGTCTCGATGCCTCACCTGTCAGCAAGTCAAAGTCGAGCATCGCCGACCACTAGACCTCTTGTAGTCCATGCCACTTGCAGAATGGAAATGGGACTTCATATTTATGGACTTCATTTCAGGTTTGCCCAGGATAAAGAAAGGACACGATTCAATCTGGGTGATTGTGGACCGATTGACAAAATCGGCTCATTTCCTTCCGATTCGAGCTTTTTTACTCGGTCGATGATTTGGCCAGATTATACATTAAGGAAATAGTTCGGCTCTATGGCATTCCTTTAGAGATAGTGTTAGATCGGGATACATAGTTCACTTCTATATTCTGGACCCAAATACAAGAGGCTATGGGAGTAAAGTTGAAGTTCAGCATTGCTTTCCACTCACAGACAGATGGACAGATGGAACGAGTGAATCAGATACTAGAAGAAATGCTAAGAGTATGTGCCCTGGATTTTCAAGATAACTAGGATGAGTGCCTTCCCTATGTCGAGTTCGCCTATAACAATAGCTTCTAAGCTAGCATTAACATGGCGCCTTATGAGGCTTTATATGGGCGTCCATGTCGAGCTCTTCATTGTTGGGCAGAGGTTGGTGAGAAGAGGCTAATAGGGCCTGATTTGGTGCAACAACCCCGAGAAGATTGAAATCATTAGGCGTCGTCTCTTAACAGCCCAAAGTAGGCAGAAAAGCTATGCGAATACGAGACGAAGGGACCTAGAGTTTGAAGCAGGGGACCATGTGTCTTTAAGAATTTCACCAATGAAAGGAGTCCTACGCTTTTACAAGAAGGGGAAACTCGCCTCACGATATATTGGGCCTTTCCAAATCCTTAACCGCATAGGCCCGGTCGCATATTGCTTGGCCTTACCCACTCCACTTGCCGGAGTGCACAATGTATTCCATGTTTCCATGCTTAAGAAGTACGTCCCCAACCCTACTCATGTCATCCAGTGGGAGCACATGGAACTCAAGGACAACGCCACATATATCCTTAGACCCACTCAGATTTTAGACAAGAAGGAACAAGTGTTGCAGAATAAGGTGATCCCGCTAGTTAAAGTGTTGTGGACACATCATGGAGAAGAAGAAGCCACCTGGGAGACTGAAGCTGAAATTTGCAAACACTATCCAAACCTGCTTACGCAGTATGGACAGGTATAAATTTCGAGGATGAAATTTATTTATAAGGGGGTTAGATTGTAAAACCTGGCCTAAATTGGAATAGTGTCCTGAGGGACACACGTGCAAATTGTCGCAGGACCATACGATTTGATCGCACGTGTGGATTTATTACCCATATGTCCGGGCAGAACATGGGCCATAGAGCCGATAAGCCAAATTGTACTTAGTGACTACCTGTACGGGTTGTGCATCACCCAAAGTAGGACAGAAATTTTTGAAACTCTAGGAGGCCATGGGCCTCACTGGGCTTGTAGTCCATCATAGACAACAGACTTAGACGACACCTGGGAATGGACAAATCGCACCATCCTGTTGGCACTTGTAAAATGCAAGTCGCCCTAACTCTGGGATAGAAATCTGGAATTTTAAATAAATGACCCCGTTGCTTGAATCAATGAATCAGGGCATTTCAGCCATTGGATCTCTTCTAAATTTCCACCAAAGGCTAGAGATATTTCCCTGCACTTGCCCACAAAATCTGACCCTTGATCGAGAATCGGTGACTGTTGATCATAAATCGAACCATTACGACAAAACACCACATCTGTTTGCTGTCAAACTTTACCCAGCCCTTTATCGGGCCATGGGATACCTGTTCCATGAATTAGATGGGCTAGGGGGCCATCAGGATAGCCCTAAATGCCAGAAATGGGCCCCACAAGGCCATTGGAAGCAATTAATGGAACCCAGGGCCGAATGATTTAATTACAGGGTATAAAACACTTAAACCTCTCTCACTCCCACAAAAATCCAGTAGCTGAGAGAGGGAGAGAGGAGAGGGAATAGAGAGGAATGAGAAAGAGAGGGAGAGAGAGTAGTGTGTGGGTGCATGTTGTGCTTGGGGACCAGAATTCCCCACACAATCATCTCCACATTGTCGGGAACTTCGACTTGATCGCCGTAGGAACGAGCTACGTTCAGTCCAAGGTAAAAATCTGAACTCCTATCCATCTCTCCCTAGCTATAAACTACATGCATGCATCTTATAGCAGAATTCATATGACGCAGGGTTCCAGCACATCAAGTTTACGGACCCGTCGACGCTAGAGCGACTCTAAGGACCCCCAATCGACTATAGGTGCGGACCATTACATCTAGGTGGCCGATTATCGTGCCTAGTGTAAATCGTAGTGATTTTGGGTGATAAATGTGGATGCATGTTACTGAATTTCATGTGTTGCTTAATTTTGGATATGTACATAGAAATTCTCTAAAATTGGTAGAGGGATTTAAGTCCCGAGAATTTCCTGATGTGTGAATTGTTGTCTACCTGTTTAATTGCTGAAATTGTTGCACTTGACTTCCATTGTATTGCTAATTTGTATGTCTTTTGTTGGTACATGCAATTGAATTAATGTGAGTGGGTGTATGGCTGCCCATTTTGCTAAATTGTTGGAATGTGTTGAACTTGATCTCCATTGTTACTGAATTTGTAAGATTGCCTTCTTCACATGTGGATGTTTTGGTGGAAACTAGTGTATTGCTGTTACATTGTTGAGATTCAGAAATATTCACGTCACTTACTGAAATTGTTTTTAGTATTGCTGAATAAATGCTACATACTTGCACACATATCCCTTTATGGATCGGCCAACCAACCGGAATTCCTTGGGCAGCCTTTCTGTTGGGTCCACTTACAAGCAAGTTTGGCCCAACTAGTCAAACCGCAAATTGCCGGCTGTAGTTGGACTACACGAGATGTTGTTCTCAGGCTGTAAGTCTGTGGTTCATCTCGTGGGAACATATTAGCTCACTGGTTAGCCATCCTTGTATGTTAACCATGATTGTACACGCCTGATTGAACCTGAGGTACCCTGTGACCCTTGCTCCCACTGATAATCAGAATTTACGGCCCACAAGACTCATGAGCCGGGGATGGTGGTATGGGACACTATGCCCATACTGTCGGCCTACGCTGGGGTGACGAGCATCCCTGTAGTGACCAGTGAGCACCAAAGACTCGTGAGCCGGGTATGGTGGTATGAGACACTATACCCGAGTTGTCGGCCTATGCAGGGGTGACGACCTCCCCATAGTGACCGCGAGCAGGACCCTGGAGTCCTAATTATTTTCGTATGAGCTTAAGATCTATGGGATTGACGAACCCATAAGGGCTAAGGATCGTAAGTGTCATACGACCATGGTCATTAGAGCCGGGCGATCCATCAGGGTATCTTGGTTTCCCCAACCTGTTAGATGAATGAACATAATAATTAACTCGACTAACATTTACATGACATTGCATCAGTTACTTTTGGCGATTTGGCAGTTGTGGTCGCATTGAGGGAGTGTTGGTCATTCGCGATCGTTAAATATTGTCGCTTGAGGGAGTGTTGGTAGAAAGTGCATGCATCATATCATTAAACCATGCATTGCATTAACAAGAGTATATAGGATTCTATGAATGTATGTTTTTCACTAAATTTACTCTTGTATATGATAATTTGTTTAACTTATTATTAATGGTACTACTGAGCTACTCACTCCCACTCTAGGATAGTGTTTTAAAACACCAACTAGAACCTGTCATAGATGTTGGGATGATGGAGCAGATGCGCTGGAGGATGCCGGCATGGACGATGAGGAGGAGCGAGAGTACTTCTAGACCTTCGGTGGGTCTTTCTAGCTTGGGTTTGGTGATCACGGGATTGGGCCATGGCCCTAGTCATTTTAGGTTATGTGTATGGATGAGACTAGTTCCCTATTTGGATGTTATTTGAATTTCTTTGGGACTTGTGTATGGATACTCGCATGATTAGTAGCACTAGACGTTTCCATATGATTTATTTATGCTTTATGTCTTGCTTAATTCTCTATTGCCTATAGGATACTTTACATATAATAGCATACGAGGCCCGTTAGGGCATACGTGACACTCGGGAATTCGGGAGCCGAGTTCCTACTCAGCCCTTGAATTTCGGGGCGTTACAATGCATATCCACTTGCACATCCCACATACATCTTTTATAAATAAATCATATTCTTTGGAAGAATGATAGAAGATATGAATGTTGAATAAAATGGATGAGTATGTGTATGTGTATGTGAATGTGAATGTTGAATTGAAGATATGAATATGGATGAAGATGTGGAAGTGGATGTGTATAAAGAATTAAGTGTGGGTGTGGATCTCCCTCAACACTGTGGATGTCACCTGGGGGTGTGGATCCCCTTGAGCACTATAGATCCCCCTCAGACTACCAGGTGAGATCCACGTTCATACAAATCTACTCCACTTCCACTTTCACATTCACATTTACATTCACTTTCACATTTTCATTCATACAACTTCACATTCACAGTTTTATATTATATAATTAAAAATTTACAACCAATGCACTTTCACATTCGCAGTCATACAAATCCACCTTCACATCCACTTCCACATGCAGTATCATACTCACTTCCACACACTACGCCAAAATCATTGATTTGCGACGGACCAAATCCGTCGTAAAAGCAAATAAACGACGGACTTCGTCCATCGCAAGGTCCGTCGCTGTTTACGGGGTCGTTTTTGGTTTTCCGACGGATGAAATCCGTCGTTTAATCTGCGACGGATAAGGTCCGTCGCCTCATAGCGACAGATAAAATCCGTCGTTAATATTCAAAAAATTAGTCGTCACAAAACATTAGCGACGGATAAGGTCCGTCACTAATATCAGTAAGCGACGGACGTTATATCCGTCGTTGATTTCGTACGGTCAGAAATTAGCGACGGATAAGGTCCGTCGCTAATATGAGTAAGCGACGGACTTCAATCCGTCGTTGATTTTCAATGTTCAGAAATTAGCGACGGATTTGGTCCGTCGCTAAAATATCTGTAAATAAAAAAAAATATATTGATAAATTATTCTTATTATTTTTTTAATCTTGCACCTGATAGTCATTCAAAAAATAATTCACACTATTGTTTGATAAGAATCCTATTCACAAAATTGGTAACAACTCAATTCAATAAAAGAGGAAATGACCCAAGTGGCCTACTAAAAATTGAATTTAGCCCTCCTAACTAAACACTTCCCCCCTAAACTAGGACCCATACAAAAGAAATTACCCGAAACTTCAACTGTTGGCTATGCCTTGCCCTGAATTTTTACATAGATTTCCTTGAAGCATGCAAAATAAAAGATTAAAAAAATGATAGGAAAATATATTGATGATACTCAATTCAGTGGGTTTGTAACCTGAGCAAACATCTGCTTGAAATACTCAAATGTAAGTTTCTCTCTGTTGGACATCACAGCCAAAGGAGCATCATTTCCCATTGAGCCCAAGAGCCTCAGTACCATCTTTTGCCATGGACCTCAATAGCATCTTCAGGGCTTCTACAATGTATATCATGAATAAGGAAACCCGATGATTTATTTCATTTTTTCAAACATGAGCAAGAAAACATCACAGAAAAGGTCTGAAACTACTTACCCAAAAGGATTTAATGGAGCCAACAACCCATAAATTTCCGTACAAGGGCTCGAGTATCACCTCGACCAGAAATCACTTAGGATTAAATCCTTTAGAAATTTAACAAAGTTAACTAAGTGCTAAACTATATTAGCCATGAAATCCGTTAGAATCGTTTTAAATACGATCTGTAAGACCCAAAACATGTAGAATCATTGACGCTAGGTTACCCTAAAGTCTAGGATTAAACTCATTACCCGACTGCTCTCGGGAACGAATTGAAACTCCGTATTAGGTCTAGACCGCACATCGGAAGTCCGATTAACACGAAGTTAAGGAACTAGGACCGCCTCACTGGGCTCGATAACCATCTCGGAAATCAGGTCCAGACGATGTCCCACGGCCATTTGCTTGAGTCCGGAGCGAGAGAGTGTGAAAACCGCTATTTTCTTTACAACATAAATATCTTGAATAGTGATCTGGCACCACTCATTTGCGGATCAGTATTAAGCAACCAGACCGTCAGAATCAGACCAAATTACACCCTCGGATCAGGAAAAATTTCAGGAACATTTACATGTACTTGGAATTTCGGATCGTGGCCCACTGACCGTTGAACTGAAAATGGTCCACCGCGTGTGATCTGAAAATCCGACAGAGATGAAAATGTAATCCCACGTAGATCCATGAGTTGTGAGCTTAAGTCTGACGTTTGGCTCAAGGGGGGCCGCCAGAAACCCTCTTTTGAGCTGGAACAACGCCGAAATGCTTATAATAGACGTACCCCTTGAACCGGAGTCTATTCCGGAGAGGTTTTAGGCTATATAAGGGCCTTAGAACAGCCCCTCTCACAGCCATAAGAATTTGGGATAAAACCGTAGAGAGAGAAGATAAGGGAGAGAAAGCTTAAGAGTTGTGGGAGAATCTTCCTCCTACTGTTTCAAATCACCACACGGGCTGCACCACCCCTTCCTTGGCACTTTTCCGGCGATACCGACTCCGTTTTAAGGTAATAAATCCTAACCCGAGATCTTTTTTGAGGTGTATAGGCTACAGGTTATGAAGTAACTAACCGATTTCACTCTTTAAGCTAGAAAACTCCCGAATACGGAAGCTCCTCAACCCTTGTCGATCCATTGAGATTCCAAGAAGCAAGGTGAGGACTTTAGGTGTATAGGTTATGATTTTCAACGCTTTCAATGTCAGATAATGATAGATTCATGATCTGCATGCAATTGCACATGTACAAAGTGCTTTCCGTTTTCTGTTTCGATTAGAATTGTAGAATATGGAATTTCACATACTCTAGGTATTCGTATAAAATACCGTATACGTATTTTTTTTGGAAATATATTTTACATGTTTATTTGTCGTATGGATATACGATATATGGATAAAATACTTATTTGGCGAAAGGGTTCGCCTAAATACATGTTTACTAATATACACCATGTATGTAGAAATACGGTATTGTAAGAAGTACCGTATACATGTATATTTTAGCGATGTGTTTGTCATGATTAATTGTCGTATAAATATATTATGTGCGTATAAAATATTTGTTTGGCGAAGAGAATCGCCGTAATACAGGTTCCCTTGTATACACTATGTATATTGAATTTGTATATCCTATAAAATACCCCATACGTATAAATTTTGGTGATGTAATTGTCATGATTATTTGTTGTGTGAATATGATATATACGTATAAAATACTAGTTTGGTAAAGAGACAGCCCTAGTACACATTCCGCTAACATACGTCATGTATGTTGAAATTGTGCACTCTAAGTATTTGTGAAATTGCTTGTGGGTGTAAGTGCTTAAGTGTTTGCACCTTAGGTAGGTGCTGAGATGGAGTTCTCAACTACCTTAGGGTCACGTATGATACCCTTCATGTGGTTATTTACTCTAACCACTCACTTATGAAATATATGTATTTGTACCCCTATTTGTATAGTGCTCTATAACATGCTTTTTAACATGCTTTGTAACTTGTTTCATAACATGCTTTATAATATGCTTTATAACATGATTACTAGTGTGCTTGAATTACCTTGTTTATCATGCTTTACTTCACATGCTATGGTTGGGAATGGATTGAGCTTGGGACTATGTCCATAGTCCAGACATCCGGTATCAGACTTGGAGTTGTGGTTGAGATTCATTTCGCCACACATGATGTGTTGGCGAACCCGTGTCGTACTTCGGTTGGCGATAGTGGTTGGCCACACGAGGTGCTTCGCGCTTCATATCGCCCAACTTGTTGTGCGCTCGAGCCAATGAACACGTCAAGTAACCCGTGTGTCTTATGTATGTTCACCATGTTTGGTCGCTAATGTTTGAACCTAGGGTACCAAACTTACTAGTGAAAATCCCGTTAACCATGGTACCTCGATCCGCTAAGACTCATGAGCCAGGCATGGTAGTATGGGACACCGTGGTCGAGTCGTCGCCTCTGCCGGGGCTACGTGCCACCCCGTAGTGACCAGTGAGCAACTTAACTCGTGAGCCGATTATGGTGGTATGGGACACTATATTCGCGCTGTCGGCCTACATTGATAAGGTGATGGGGGAGCGGTGCAACCTTTATGCGCAATGTACAGCGACCCTTTGTAGTGACCGCGAGCATACTCTGAAATCGCAGTGCACCTTAGGGTTCGCCGCGATATATGGAGTATGAACTAGGCCTGTTTCTATATAGCGATGAATCGTTTAAGGGGTGATGGGGGAGTGGTGTAACCTTTGTGCGTAACAGCCCTGGCAGCCTCTGCAGTGACCTAGAAAACACACCATCGTCTGATATTAACTTGGACTGACGACCCTAGAATGGATCATGTTTGGGAATGATACAAGGAAGGTACCTTAGTTTCCCAATCCTGCTGTTTGAATTGGACTAATTAATAACTCGGTAATCATGCTCATCATGCATTACATGTGCCTGGAATCTGTGAAGCACTGTGGGATGAAAGCACGCCGCGAGCGTGAGATGGTGTCGCATGAGGGAGTATGTCGGTGAGGGCATCCATCATACCTGCATTCATACTTGCATTAATAAGAGTAATTAGGAGTGTTTGATTTACTGCTTTATCATTACTGCTTGACTGCATTGATAACATGTTAACCTATGCTTTATGGTTCCACTGAGTTAGCTACTCACTCCCACGTTACGGGACGGTGTTGCGCAAACCAACCAGACTCTGTCTCAGGTTTAGGCGAGCCGACAACTCTGGAGGCGGAGCCTGATTATAACGATGACTAGGAGGAGTTCTCGTATATGCAGTTCTCTGGCGGCTTCGACTAGGCTGCCACGACCGACGGGTTTTACAGGGATTGTTACTTAGTTTCATTTTTGACATTTTGTTTATAAAACAAACATGTATATGGTGACTCAGATGGATTCATACTCTGAAGAATGAAACGATTATTTTGTTTCTTTACATACATATATATATATATAGTTCAGTCTTCCGCTTGCTTTTATACAATTGATCTAGAGTATGAATTTCTGTTTTGGTATAATCTCACTCATGTTTATTGCTCTACACAGACAACAAATCATCATTAATTATGTTGCATAAGTGATGTGTTGGAACTCGGGAGTTGAGTTACACTCGACCCCCGATTTTCAGGGCATTACAAGTTGGTATCAGAGCATGATTTTGATTAAACCGGACCTGAGTTATGTTCCTACGATGTACGTCGACGCATTACAACCTAGGAGGGTGCGAGAAAATTTTAGAAACAGTCCTAGGTTTTCCCGACTCCGCCATTCGTCGAAGTTCGTCGAATATGCGCGTTTTGATCAAGTCCGTGCTCGATCTTGATTGTACGAGTCTACTCCAAATCGCTTCTAGACCGTCTATGGACGTGTCTAGTTCGCTATCCACCCAAATCCAGTTGTTAAAAATCAGAAAAGATTAGTCCAGATCTGAAATTTCTCGAAAACACCCAATCTGGAACCGAATCGAGTCGGGGGCCTCCCCACTTAAATCCAATGAGACCCAGGGTCGAACCAAGGTGCATTTGGCACCTTGGGACCATGGGGAACACGGCCCCACTGCGGCGGCGCGGCGTTGGCCAAGGCGGACCGCGGTGGAACCGCGGTCACCGCGGCGCGCCGTGGTCGAGTGGGCCATCTGACGTGGGGCCTGGCCTGAGAACGGTCGGCCCGACGTCCCCAAGCATGTGGTGTGTGCGATTAGGGCTGGGGTTTAGGATTTCTAGGGCTGGAGCCCCCCTCTCTCTCACATCTTCCCTTCTAAACGCCCATCCCCTCCATTTTCGATTTTTCTCTCAACCCATTCTCCTAAATCATTCAATCCCCCATTTTTGTCCATAACTCACCCACTCCCATCGATCACAACTGCCCTAGCCACCTACCCTACCCCTTCCTTTCACGTTTGAGCTCTCATATCCCCCATTTGGAGCTCAAAATCGGGTAACCTTCTAACCCATCCCTATTTCCTCTTATTCCTTCATTTCCTGCCCCTAGTGTCTCTTCTACACCTGTTGGGACTGTTGCTCATGGAGAATCAAAGAAATCAGCCCCTTTTCTCTCTCCTTCCTTCAATCCATGGCCCTTTTCGAGTTGGTTATGGCTATCTTCTCCATTTCCTCTATCCTGTCTCTCATGGGAAAGAGGAAGACCGCAACTGATGGCGCTGGCCCGAGCAGCCCAGCCCATTCCAGAAGAAGAGCTGATGATGGGGCCGACACTAGCACCGTTCGAGAGTTTAGGTCGAAGCGAGACCTGGATCCTCAACATCCTGTCAGAAATGCCTATCCGATAGGCATTGAATATGGGCGTTTTGCTGGCCGTAAGGTCGTGTTTGAAGCTCACGTGGATGAGAGAATGTTTGGCCTACACCCGATGATGGACCACTTGGTGGATATCGGATGGAATTCTATATTTGACGGTGAGTTCCCTGCATGTGAGAACACGGTTCGTGCTTTCTACGCCCACATCATAGATCCATCGTTAGAGCCTCTTCAGTTCACTGTCTCTGTGAGGGGCATAAGGCACACAATCACTGTGGATGAGGTGGTTCGGATCACGAAGATTCCACGTGGTCAAGTGCTTCCTAGTGACGACTTCTCCGGAAGTGCGCGGGAAAGGGATCGCCGCACGCGATACTTTTGTAGTCGTCGAGTTACTTGGACGCGAGGAAATTGTATTGCGGCGATAAAGATGGCCGAAGACTTCCGTTTACTCCATCACATTTTCACATACAATGTATACCCACGGTGGGGTAACCGCACGGAGTGTACTCGGTTGATGGTGGATTTTCTGTACAAGATGGGACGCGGGGACAACATATACCTGCCCACATTCATCCTATTTCAGATAGTTCAGGTTGTTTGATCTACCAGGAACAACCTTTCGCTCCCATTTGGCCGCCTGATCTGCAGGATGGCTCGTAATGTCGGCTACAGGTTGAACATGGAGGACCTTGCACCAGTCCGGGTCATAAGCGAGGTGACACTTAAGAATATGAAGATCAGCCCTCAACAGCGGCAAGCCCGACTCGACGAGTCTGGAGATGAGTCAGATAGTGCCGGTGAGGAGAGTGTTGACCTCGAGGTGGGAAGCGAGGAGGAGGGCGGCGATGATGTACCAGAAGTGGGAGATGAGACTCAGGATACTGAGGAGAGTTCTCCTCCCAACGCACCTGAGTCGGACACTACTCAGGTAGCGAGGGAGGCTCGTATGGTTCGCATTGAGGAGAACCAGGCCGCCCTGCGGCAAGAGGTTGGATAAGTTCGGGCTGAGCTTGGTGAACCCGAGCCAAGCTTGAAGAGACCGAAGCCTACATGAAGAGGAGCTTTAAGAAGGTGTCTCGTACGTTGAAGGCCATTCTGTGCTGTGTACAGGACAAGAATGCTCCTCCTCCATCGCCTGACTCGGATGCCTAGTCATCTGCGTTGTTGTGTGTAGTTATTTCTTTTGGTTACCACGATAGGCGGTTTATGTTTTCATGTAGAAGATCTAGTAGATAGCAGTATGTTTTAAGTGTTTGATGTTGTAGACGTATCGGCTTACATGTTATTTCTGTCATGATTCATGTAACTCTGTATTCCATGTATTGTGACAATTTTGGATAAATGAAAAGCAGGTAGCCTCTTTGTTATGATGATGTGTGGAATGCTTAAAAGTGCTTATATGATGCGTGCTATGCTTTATCTCACCAATGTTATACCCTATGTTGTATAGGGCATACCGCGACAATATACACGGAGCACGGCACACCTCCACCTTACTGACTCTATGGACCAGACTCCTTCTGGTAGTGGCAGTCCTGCGGACCGAGGGTTAGGTTCTGATCAGCCTCCTGCTGGTCCTACCGGTGGACTGCCACCTTACACGCCCCTAGTTCGTAAGCAGTACCGGGCATCATCATCTGCGCAGCATGATTCACAGGCTGCTCCACCTACTGATAGGTTCGAGCAGTTAATGTTGATGATGCACCAGCAGCAGATGCAGTAGCAGCAGATACAGTAGCAGCAGCACCAGCAGCTTATGGCCACTATTGCTGATGCCTTATCCCAGGGTGGTAGTGCGACTCCACCTACGACATCTACACGTCCTGCTGAGTACTCGGAGCCTCCTGCTCAGTGTGAGGATGTGCCTCTGCCCTCACCCGTTGCACCTCCTATTGGAGATGTCAGTACCCGCGGTTTACTAGAGCGATTTCAGCGCTTAAAACCTCCCTCATTCATGGGCTCTCATAGACCCGAGGAGGCAGAGTTTTGGCTCGACCGCATCTCCAAGATGCTTCGGATGCTGCACTGTTCAGAGGCAGAGCAGGTTGAGCTGGCCGCTTTCATGTTTGAGAGGGAGGCCAGTTTATGGTGGGATAGTGTGCTGCGGTCTGTCGCAGCAGACTACGTGTGGACTTGGGAGACTTTCGAGTTCCGGTTCCATGAGAAATACTACCCGCAGACTTACCGACATGAGCGGGAGGATAAGTTTCTGCGCCTCAGGCAGGGAGGCATGACGATTACGGAGTACGAGCACCGCTTCACAGATTTGGGCCGCTTTGTCCCGACTATATTGGTTGATGAGCAGATGCGGATGTGTCGTTTTTCTTTGGGTTTGCGACCGAAGATAGAGTCGAAGATATGCTGCCTCAGTATACTACCTATGCAGCACTGGTTCACATGTCTATGACGGCAGAGAAGGATGTGGACCAGTTGGCCCGATCTCGTGGTGCTATGGTTGCGAGGCCATGACAGGAGTTACAGAGCAGTCCTATCCTAGGCAAGAGGCCTCGTGCTGACTCGCCTCCCAGGATCGCAGCCCCAGTGGCTCCGGTGAGGCGCCCTATTGTGACTTGCACGTACCGCGGGAAGCAGGGTCATCTTATTGGGAGTTGTTTCATGCGGATGAAGGATAGTGGTTTCTCTCCGCCACAGATGTTGGGTCGTTCTCGCCCACAGGCCTTATCGACTCCACCTTTACAGACTGTACCTGCCCATCCTTCCTTCCGACCTCCAGTATCACGGTTCAGGCCGCCGCAATGGCCCTTGGCCCCTCAGCCGAACCGTCAGCAGCAGGCGCGCGTACATATGCTCATGGCTGAGGCACCTGAGACGTCGCTTTCGGCCCCGATAGCTTTTGAGGGTACGGCTCACATTCACGGTACTTCTGTTTCCTTGTTGGTAGATACTGGGTCTACTACTTCTATTATTTCTTGTGGGGCAGTTAAACGTCTATCTTTGCGTACTATTCCCACTAAGGGACTGAGACTTACTACGGCCATTGGGACTTTTTTGGATGTCGCACGGTTATGTGAGGGTTGCTCTGTGGATTTAGGTTGCCGCACCGTGCTTGTCGACCTCATTGTTGCTCCGCTGTGGCACTACGATGTTATTCTCAGTATGGACTGGCTCTCAAAGATGAGAGCAGAGATAGATTGTGATACTCGAGTCGTGACGGCCTATGAATCTGACGGCGCAGCTTTCACGTTTCCGATGTGTCGGGCCATGCGCTACCGTGTTGATTGTTATACTGCTTTATTAGCGCCGATCGATGGTCCGACGTTGAGAAATACACCGGTGGTTCGAGAATTTGTAGACGTGTTTGAAACTATTCCTGGTTTACCTCCTCGGCGCGAGATCGATTTTATGATTGATCTTACGCCTGGTGCGACACCCATCTCATTGCCGACTTATCGTATGCCTCCATGTGAGATGGAGGAGCTGCGGAAATAGATTGACGAGCTTGTAGAGAAGGGTTTTATATGATCTAGTGTGTCTCCTTGGGAAGCACCTGTGCTATTTGTGAAGAAGAAGGACGGGTCACTACGGTTATGTATTGACTACCGTATGTTGAACCAGGTCACGGTGAAGAACAAGTATCCTTTGCCCAGAATAGATGATCTGTTTGATCAGTTGAGGGGGGCGAAGTATTTTTCGAAGATTGATCTACAGTCGGGATACCACCAGTTGCACGTGAGAGATGAGGACGTGCAGAAGACAGCCTTCAGGACGTGTTTTGGGCACTATGAGTTCCTTGTGATGTCATTCGGCCTTACGAATGCACCAGCCATGTTCATGGATCTGATGAACCGGGTATTTTGGCCCTTCCTGTACCGATTCGTAATCATCTTTATTGATGACATTTTGATATACTCTACTAGTCGGGAAGAGCACGAGGAGCACCTGAGAGCGGTGTTGGGTACACTGAAGAAGAACCAGTTGTTCGCACAGTACAAGAAGTGCGACTTCTGGCAGGAGGAAGTTAAGTTCCTCGGACATGTAGTGTCCAAGGATGGGATAGTAGTGGACCTTGCTAAGGTAGCCGCGGTTCAGGATTGGCAGCAGCCTGGCTCGGTTACCGAAGTAAGGAGTTTTCTTGGTCTGGCAGGGTATTATAGGCGCTTCATTCGGGATTTCTCGAAGATTGTCAGGCCATTGTCTCAGTTGACCCGGAAGGACCTGAAGTTCGCCTGAAATGAGAAGGCGGAAGCAGCTTTCAAGGAGCTGAAGGATAAGTTGACGTCCGCCCCTGTGCTAGTATTGCCAGAGCAAGGGGAGAAATACACGATATATACTGACGCGTCTCGCGTTGGTTTAGGTTGTGTCCTGATGCAGAAGGACAGGGTGATTTCGTATGCCTCGAGATAATTAAGGAAGCACGAGGAGAATTACCCTACACACGACCTGGAGTTGGAAGCTGTCATCTTTGCATTGAAGCTCTGAGACATTACCTCTACGGAGAGGAGTTCGAGCTTTTCTCGCGACCACAAGAGCCTTAAGTATATATTCACACAAATGAGACTTGAATATGGGACAACGCCGATGGATGGAGACCTTGAAGGACTTCAAGTTCGAGGTTTCCTACCATCCTGGCAAGGCGAACCTTGTGGCAGACGCGTTGAGCCGCAAGAAGGCTATAGCATTTGCGGCACCGTTGATGATAGCTGAGTGGGACATGGTTGAGTTCGTGTGGGACTTGGAGCAGAGACTCACTGTGGAGGAGCCATCTGAGTGTGTTGCGCACGTTCGGGTGCGACCACTTATTGACGACAGGGTTATTGAGGCCCAAAAGGGCGATGTGCGGCTGTCTGAGCTTCGAGAGCAAGCTAGCGATGCCGAGGACTCCGAGTGGAGAGTTGGTTATGATGGGGGTCTACGATTCCGTGGCCGTCTATGCGTTCCTCACATGCCTGACTTGAGATGCGAGCTTCTCGAGTCTGCCCATAACTCGAAGCTTGCGATGCATCCTGGTAGCACGAAGATGTACCGAGATATGAGACGGTCGTATTGGTGGGATAACATGAAGGCCTACATCGCTGAGTATGTATCTCGCTGTCTCATGTGCCAGCAAGTCAAGGCTGAACATCGCCGACCTCCTAGACTGCTTCAGCCCATGCCCATAGCAGAGTGGAAGTGGGACTTCATCTCCATGGACTTCATATCTGGGCTGTCGAAGACGAGGAAGGGACATGATTCCATTTGGGTGATTGTGGACCGGTTGACCAAATCGGCCCATTTCCTCCCTATCAGAGTTACGAACTCTGCAGACGAGCTGGCTAGATTGTACATCAGGGAGATTGTCCGTCTGCATGGAGTTCCTTTAGAGATCGTGTCGATGCAGACACTCGGTTCACATCTATCTTCCGGACTCGTATCCAGGAAGCGATGGGTGTGAAGTTAAAGTTCAGTACGGCGTTTCATCCTCAGACTGATGGGCAGACAGAGCGGGTGAATCAGATTCTGGAGGATATGTTGCGGGCATGTGTGTTGGACTTCAAGGACAGCTGGGATGACTGTCTCCCTTACGCAGAGTTCGCCTACAACAACAGTTTTCAGGCGACTATTGGTATGGCGCCATATGAGGCCATATATGGTCGTCCTTGCAGAGCACCGCATTGTTGGGCTGAGGTTGGCGAGCGTAGTCTGATTGGCCCGGAGTTGGTACAGGCGACTACAGAGAAGGTCGACATCATCCGGCGTCGACTACTTACAGCACAGAGCAGGCAAAAGAGTTACGCCGATACGAGGTGGTGACCGCTTGAGTTCGAGGTCGGGGATCATGTATTCCTCCGAGTTTCCCCTATGAAGGGAGTCCTTCGGTTTGGGAAGAAGGGGAAGCTCACGCCGAGGTTTATCGGTCCGTTTCAGATACTGGATCGCATGGGTGATGTGGCATATCGTCTCGCTTTGCCCACACCACTTGCATCTGTACACAACGTATTTCATGTATCTATGCTGAAGAAGTACGTTCCTGATCCTTCACATATCATCAGATGGGAGCAGGTACAACTGAGCGAGGATGCTACGTATAAGTTGCGCCCGACGCGTATCCTTGACAGGAAGGAACATGTATTGCATAGCAAGGTCATTCCACTTGTGAAGGTACTATGGACACATCATTCAGAGGAGGAAGCTACTTGGGAGATTGAGGCCGAGGTCAGGAAGAACTACCCTCAGATTCTCGAGGAATACAAAAAGGTACAAATTTCGAGGACGAAATTTTTGTTTAAGGGGGGTAGATTGTAACAACCCATAAATTTCCGTACAAGGGCTCGAGTATCACCTCGACCAGAAATCACTTAGGATTAAATCCTTTAGAAATTTAACAAAGTTAACTAAGTGCTAAACTATATTAGCCATGAAATCCATTAGAATCATTTTAAATACGATCTGCAAGACCCAAAACTTGTAGAATCATTGACGCTAGGTTACCCTAAAGTCTAGGATTAAACTCATTACCCGACCGCTTCTCGGAACAAATTGAAACTCGGTATTAGGTCTAGACCGCACATCGGAAGTCCGATTAACACGAAGTTAAGGAACTAGGACCGCCTCACTGGGCTCGATAATCATCTCGGAAATCAGGTCCAGACGATGTCCAACGGCCATTCGCTTGAGTCCGGAGCGAGGGAGTGTGAAAACCACCATTTTCTTTACAACATAAATATCTTGAATAGTGATCTGGCACCACTCGTTTGCGGATCAGTATTAAGCAGCCAAACCATCAGAATCAGACTAAATTACACCCTCGGATCAGGAAAAATTTCAGGAATATTTACATGTACTTGGAATTTCGGATCGTGGCCCACTGACCGTTGAACTGAAAATGGTCCGCCGCGTGTGATCTGGAAATTCGACCGAGATGAAAATGTAATCTCACGTAGATCCATGAGTTGTGAGCTTAAGTCTGACGTTTGGCTCAAGGGGGGCCGCCAGAAACCCTCTTTTGAGCTGGAACAACGCCGAAATGCTTATAATAGACGTACCCCTTGAACCGGAGTCTATTCCGGAGAGGTTTTAGGCTATATAAGGGCCTTAGAACAGCCCCTCTCATAGCCATACGAATTTGGGACAAAACCCTAGAGAGAGAGAGAAAAGGGAGAGAAAGCTTAAGAGTTGTGGGAGAATCTTCCTCCTACTGTTTCAAATCACCACACAGGCTGCACCACCCCTTCCTTGGCACTTTTCCAGCGATACCGACTCCGTTTTAAGGTAATAAACCCTAACCCTCGATCTGTTTTGAGGTGTATAAGCTACAGGTTATGAAGTAACTAACTGATTTCACTCTTTAAGCTAGAAAAATCCCGAATACGGAAGCTCCTCAACCCTTGTCGATCCATTGAGATTCCAAGAAGCAAGGTGAGGACTTTAGGTGTATAGGTTATGGTTTTTAACGCTTTCAATGTCAGATAATGATAGATTCATGATCTGCATGCAATTGCACATGTACAAAGTGCTTTCCGTTTTCTGTTTCGATTAGAATTGTAGAATATGGAATTTCACATACTCTAGGTATTCGTATAAAATACCGTATACGTATTTTTTTTTGGAAATGTGTTTGACATGTTTATTTGTCGTATGGATATACGATATATGGATAAAATACTTATTTGGCGAAAGGGTTCGCCTAAATACATGTTTACTAATATACACCATGTATGTAGAAATACGGTATTGTAAGAAGTACCGTATACATGTATATTTTAGCGATGTGTTTGTCATGATTAATTGTCGTATAAATATATTATGTGCGTATAAAATATTTGCTTTGTGAAGAGAATCGCCGTAATACAGGTTCCCTTGTATACACTATGTATGTTGAATTTGTGTATCCTAGAAAATACCCCATACGTATAAATTTTGGTGATGTAATTTTCATGATTATTTGTTGTGTGAATATGATATATACGTATAAAATACTAGTTTGGTAAAGGGATAGCCCTAGTACACATTCCGCTAACATACGTCATGTATGTTGAAATTGTGCACTCTAAGTATTTGTGAAATTGCTTATGGGTGTAAGTGCTTAAGTGTTTGCACCTTAGGTAGGTGCTGAGATGGAGTTCTCAACTACCTTAGGGTCACGTATGATACCCTTCATGTGGTTATTTACTCTAACCACTCACTTATGAAATATATGTATTTGTACCCCTATTTGTATAGTGCTCTATAACATGCTTTTTAACATGCTTTGTAACTTGTTTCATAACATGCTTTATAATATGCTTTATAACATGATTGCTAGTGTGCTTGAATTACCTTGTTTATCATGCTTTACTTCACATGCTATGGTTGGGAATTGATTGAGCTTGGGACTATGTCCATAGTCCAGACATCCCAGATCATACTTGGAGTTGTGGTTGAGATTCATTTCGCCACACATGATGTGTTAGCGAACCCGTGTCGTACTTCGGTTGGCGATAGTGGTTGGCCACACGAGGTGCTTCTCGCTTCATATCGCCCAACTTGTTGTGCGCTCGAGCCAGCCGAACACGTCAAGTAACCCGTGTGTCTTATGTATGTTCACCATGTTCGGTCGCTAATGTTTGAACCTAGGGTACCAAACTTACCAGTGAGAATCCCGTTAACCATGGTACCTCGATCCGCTAAGACTCATGAGCCGGGCATGGTGGTATGAGACACCGTGGTTGAGTTGTCGGCCTACGCTGGGGCTACGTGCCTCCCCGTAGTGACCAGTGAGCAACTTAACTTGTGAGCCGATTATGGTGGTATGGGACACTATATTCGCGCTGTCGGCCTACATTGATAAGGTGATGGGGGAGCGGTGTAACCTTTGTGCTCAATGTACAGGACACTTTTGTAGTGACCGCGAGCATACTTTGAAATCGCAGTGCACCTTAGGGTTCGCCGCGATATATAGAGTATGAACTAGGCCTGTTTCTATATAGTGATGAATCGTTTAAGGGGTGATGGGGGAGTGGTGTAACCTTTGTGCGTAACAGCCCTGGCAGCCTCTGCAGTGACCTAGAAAACACACCATTGTCTGATATTAACTAGGACTGACGACCCTAGAATGGATCATGTTTGGGAATTATACAAGAAAGGTACCTTAGTTTCCCAATCCTGCTGTTTGAATTGGACTAATTAATAACTCGGTAATCATGCCCATCATGCATTGTATGTGCCTGGAAGATGTGGAGCACTGTGGGATGAAAGCATGCCGCGAGCGTGAGATGGTGTCGCATGAGGGAGTATGTCAGTGAGGGCATCCATCATACCTGCATTCATACTTGCATTAATAAGAGTAATTAGGAGTGTTTGATTTACTGCTTTATCATTACTGCTTGACTGCATTGATAACATGTTAACCTATGCTTTATGGTTCCACTGAGTTAGCTACTCACTCCCACGTTACGGACGGTGTTGCACACACCAACCGGACTGCCTCGTGTTTAGGCGAGCCGATGACTCGGGAGGCGGAGCTCGATTATGACGAGGACCAGAGGAGTTCTCGTATATGCGCTTCTCTGCGACTTCGACTAGGCTGCCAGACCGACGGGTTTTACAGGATTGTTACTTAGTTTCATTTTCGACATTTTGTTTATAAAACAGACATGTATATGGTGACTCAGATGGATTCATACTCTGAAGAATGAAACGATTATTTTGTTTCTTTACATACATATATATATATATATATAGTTCAGTCTTCCGCTTGCTTTTATACAATTGATCTGGAGTATGAATTTCTGTTTTGGTATAATCTCACTCATGTTTATTGCTCTAACACAGACAACATTTAATCATCATTAATTATGTTGCATAAGTGATGCGTTGGAACTCGAGAGTTGAGTTACACTCAACCCCCGATTTTCAAGGCGTTACACATTAAAAAAATCATCACAATTTCTAAGTTGGCATTATACTATTCCTCCCAGTCCATCTGTCCATTTCCACAAGCTTGAAAATACAACCACGACTGTATTTGTATTCCAAGTTTTCTGAATTATGAACCACATCTAGGGTGCTTTAATTCAATCAGCCATATGTTGATGATAACATGAAAAACCAAGAAGACCACGCTCGAGTCTTTTTCTAGTGCAAGAAGAAACTGATTTCAATATCACATGAAGTTTATTGTGCTACCAAGTTCAGAACAGGAAACAATGAATAAAATTTGGCTGCAACAATCATAACTAATGATAGTTTGGATTCTAATTTTAAAAAGGAATGGATATCCCACCGTAATAAGAGCAACACCATAACACCATTTGTTCACCGAATTTTTCAAGTTGGTTACATATTGCCATGCAACCATTCAAACCATACCGCTACAATGTGATAACAGATATGTTACAAAATGCTTGCATACAAGATGGTGAGCCCATACGAAAACGATGGATGAAAATAGGCAACACTGCTACACTTCTAAGACACATTCCAAACATCATATTGTTTGAACAGTCCTAATATATGAATTAGTGGGCATCTTTTTTGTTAAAACAGGAACATTGGATTTTTCACTTTTTAACTTTCCAATAAACATCCCATGTTGGAAATGTGGCTACATGGCCATTAAATCAGCCATATGTTGATGATGGTGACGCAATAGCCCAACCCATGACCCGATTCCTGCTTTTAATCATAAGAAAATTCTCTCTAATCAATGAGGAATGATCACGTACAAACATTGGATGCTATGCTTACTATGCTACCCTGTTATTAGGACTGCTCATAGTAAGCTATGTACCTGAGCTTCACACGTGGCGGATCCTCTGTCAGAAACACATTGCCTAATTTTCAGTCCTGAACTGGAAAATATGTTTGCCATACTCCAGTTGAAGGTTTTGGATCTTCTAACATAGTGGACTATTGCTAGCATATGGGTGACACTCCCCTCTGTGCAAACAGCCTAAAAACAGAATATGCATGGAATAAGAATTTCAGTGGAACTGTTTACTACATTGTTCCCTATGTGAATTGGTGTTTTGGGAACTCCAAACTCAGAAAATAGACAATTAATCAGGGTAGGGATCAAGGATGACAGTACCTTGAGTTCTGCACCAGTTTTTGCAATATTTTGCTAGAAAATCAGAAAAAAAAAAATCGGTTTTTATAAAGTGCAGTTTTCATACCTAATATATCCATAGCTCAAGACCCTTGCTGACAAGCCCCATGAATGCATGAATAGGATTCCTAGCACAACCCTGTTTAGTATAATAGAACAAAACCCATGAAAGGCTGAGTTAAATCAAATCAATTTTATTTTCTATGATAATGTAGCAAAAGAATTTTCCAATTTGCACTGAAATAATTGACAATACAATACATTGTATCCAACATTACACTCTTAAACAGAGGATTGTTCAAGAAAAGAGAACAATCTTTGTTCTGATAGAATCGATCCACACGGAAGGATTCGAACCTGAGTAATGGAACCAAAACCCATTACCTTACTGCTTGGTCACAACTCCTTTAGAAATATTACCTGATCGGTACTTCTTTCCCATATTTCAAATCCTCAACACGGTACCCATGCTCATTACTAAACTAGTTGAAGAGATGAAATCAATCAAGGTATCTTTAAAAAATAATAATAATAATAATAAAATCAAAGGTTGAATCAATCATCATAAGAAGAATTAGTCCAAAATTTTGGATACATTAGGGGAAAATGAAACTTCAATGGAAGAGAAGCAAATGAAATGCTTTCATAGAAGTTCTCGTAAAGTACATCTGTATGAAATGTCAACAACTATGACATTCTTTGAATCATGTTATCCCTTTTGGAATATATGAAGATCCATCTTCTTTCTGATTTAAAGCATGTCTTCTTTTCATGTGTGGAGAGAGCAAATGAGGTTACCAACTCTTGATATCTAAGAACAGAATGACAAGAGGGTCGGTCATCATTGGAAATGTCTTGCCTATCCCAGGGTTGCGTCTTCCTTTGTTTTTAAATATTTTTTCATTTATAAAACAAATGCACCTTTTTCTTGATACCTCTTTCAAAAGGAAAAAAAAATTGCATCTTTTTCTTTTCTTTTTTTTTTTTTTTTTTTTTTTTTTTTTTGAAAGACTACAAAATTTTATTAAAAATGAAAATGCAAACAAACCGAAAGCAAAAGCAATATAAAGTGACGCCGAGTGGCAGCACCTAGATATTATTCATATTTTCCATGCAGAACCAAAAATAAATAATCCAAGAGTTCCCCCTCGTAACAGTTGGTTTTCGATTGAACATCCTAGTCAAAACCCAAGTTCACTTCTGCATTACAATTCTTACTCGATTTCTCCTCTTATTCTTTCAAAATAAAACGGCACAAGTCACTTCAATCAGCTATGCATGATGAGATTCTAAAAGTTTGCGGTAAAAAAATAAAAATAAATAAATAAATAAATAAAATCAATCAGTGGCAGAAGTAGAGAATAGTTAAGACCTCTTTCCTTCTACGAGTGTTGTTGCTAAGACATAAATTGTTTCCTAACATGATTTCTTTGAAATCAGCAATTTGGTCAAATCATAAACAGGCGTATTATGGACGGAGACATTGTTTTCATTAATAGGCCACCTAGTACTCATAAACATTCATTGCAAGCATTTTCTGTCTATGTACATGACGACCATACTGTTAAGATCAATCCTCTGATCTTCATTTACATAAACTAGTGGATGACAAATTATGTGTAACATACAGAGATGGTTCAACCACTTATGCAATTAGGGAAGGTTCAAAAGGACATACATATTTGAAAGTTGGTCAAATCATAAATAGGCGCGCATATTATGGACAGAGACATTGTTTTCATTAATAGGCCACTTAGTACTCATAAACATTCATTGCAAACATTTTCTGTCTATGTGCATGACGACCATACTGTTAAGATCAATCCTCTTATCTTCATTTATAGAAACTTGTGGATGACAAATTATGTGTAACATACAGAGCTGGTTCAGCCACTTATGCAATTAGGGATGGTTCAAAAGGTTCAAAAGGGCCAAATTTCCACATCAAGCATCAGTTGCATACATATAATATAGAAGGACAAAAGTATCACCTTCAACATGTGCGTGCATGTGGCCTCAACCGTTGTAGCAGACCATGACTGTCAAACGAGTTTCCTCACAAAAAATTCAGATCACAAACCATCATGGCATGTGTCCAATTTTTGTGGAAGCACAAGTTGACCCTGACGACAGCATATAAATGAAGCGATAAAGATATAAATGATTCAAGATTAATTAAAGGTTTCGAGAACTTACATCCACCTCACTGTTATTGCCAAGTAGTCCTGATGAAAATGCATCCACACTACGAGAAGGGGAAAAAAAATAAAAAATTGTGGCTGCACCGATACGGTCTAGTATGAACGGCTGCCTACGTACCCAATGTTGGAAGATTGGGGTCAAGCCACTACGTAGTTCTTAATATTTAAATCAGAACATTTTACGCATAAGGAAAGAAAAAATCAAAACAAATCATAATAGAAATATGTATACCTTCTGTCACGCATAAGAAGAGGAAAAGCTTAAACAAATCACTAGATTAGTCAAGCAAAACTACTAAATAATTCAAGATAAAGATTTAGTCAAATAATATCCAAAATAACCTCAAACACAATCCATATGTCCTGACCAAATTACAAAAATATGTTCCTGACTTAAGAAAAGTTTTAAGTAAACTCCTTTCATATCTATGTTTTCGTTAGCACCCTAGGCCAAACAAGAACATCACCGACGTCGCAATCGGCTAATGTCTTCTCAACGTCCCCAAACACATTGGCACTAGGAACTCCAACAACATCCAGTATAACTTTGATGCACTCTGAAGGGATGCCTGCATTATCTCTGATCAGACACCCATGTGCAACAACTCGACTACAAATATCTGTCAAATATCAAGACCACAAACCTAAATGATAATCAGCCATTATTAGTAATTCATGTATATTAGTAATAAAAAATGTTCACAAAGCTAAGTATGTCAAAGTGAAGAGAATGAATGAAAAACCTGTGCAACCGGGTCGTGATTTAAATCATTAGCCATACAAGCCAGGTCATTGGCAACCATTTCTTTTATTTTTTCCGTTGTGATGCTCAGCTCCTATGAAGGGAGACCCATCAGATCTAGTATGAGTTACCAGAAACATTTCAGTTCTCATGATTTGAGTATCTGGATTTTTTTGTTGCTGTAATTTACATTGAGAAATCATGTTAATTACTCTGTATTCTTAAATTGGATTAAAAGAAATTAAAGTTATGTTAAAAAACTTCCAATTAACTCTGCCGTCCTAGCAGACCCCCGTCGACCAGTCGTGTGAGGGAACTTCATCTCTCTTCTGGATTCCTTTCCCTTTTCACAACAAGACTTCGCCTCTTCTATAGATTCGTAATCAACGAATCCACTGGATGATGCATGCAAATATCATCTTGAGCCGACTTTGAATGCCATATCATATTCTCTGCAATCTCTGGTATAGTGTAGAGTCCTTTTAACCTCGGTGTTAATGGGAAGTACTTTAGCACCTTACGAGGTACATGTGGGGCGGTTGACCTTACAACACTTTTAAATTTCCATTTGCTTGCTCCACATTTTGGACAACACTCCTTATCAGCACGGTCCTTCCAGTATAAAATACAATCGTTAGGGCATGCATGTATTGTCTCATAGTTCATACCCAATGAACTAATCAGCCTCTTTGCATTATAAGTACTATCTGGGAAAGAGTTCTCATTGGGTAAAATTTTCTTGAGCAAGTTTAACAACTCTGTAAAGCTATTGTCTGACCAACGAAACCTAACCTTCATACTCAGCAACTCCACTATCACAGACAACGTTGTATGCTCCGGTTTACACGATATAGGGGTTGTTTTGCATCCTCCATTAACTTCCTATACCGAGCCTCATCGCCTAAGTCATCATGAGGTTCAATATCATCTTCATTATTAAACTCATCCATACATGCATCTAACTCAATGGGTTGAAAACGACTGAAAGCATCATTCACCAAATCGACCATTCTGGGCAACACATTTTCATTACGATTGTCGACAGATGTACTCGCACCTGTTTCAAGACGTTGTTCCCCATGGAGAAACCACGTCATGTACGTTTGATCTACGCCATTAAAAACCAAGTGTTCGGAAATGGTTTCTAATGTCATCTTCCCACGTATATTACAACACTTGGCACAAGGACAGTTGTGCCAGTCTTCCCCATTTGAATTTTGTTTCACGTACTTTAGAAATGTTGCAACACCTTCCATGTATTCAACAGTTAACCTTCCTGCCCTTATCCAGTTCTTGCATGGTGTCATGGAGGCCATCTCTGGTAACGCATACATGATGTGTTTAAGTTAGATTACGAATGAGTATGTCTATCTAACTGACTAAATCAGTCACCCATCCAAGGCTAAATAGATTGTAACACTTTCATTTTCAAATTTAAACGCCTACACCGAAATTCCGGCAACATCTCCCCGTATCTCTCCAGATATATTGATCTTGTATTTGATTCCCAAGTCAGGTATCAACACAAAGTGAGGATATTTGACAATGGAAATAAATGCAAGAAACATATCCAGAGAGAAAAAGAGAGATGACGCATAGAAAAGGCAAGTGCATTTGAATTGCTAAAATGAAAGCATTACATTCTATCCGGTCTTGAATTGTCCAAACATGGACAATTTAAGGATTTTTATGCACCAAGGAGCACACTGTATCTATGCCTGGCCACATAAAAATCCTTAAATGGGTAACTGATTATCTTAATCTATGTACAATCATAAACCAAACTTAATTATCAGAAATAAGTTACTTATAACTAATCATAAACCAAACTTAATTATCAGAAATAAGTTACTTATCTACTGCCATGAGTAGAAACAGTAACTTATTTGGTGGTATCCAAACGGGCCCCATATGACATTTTCCCTTCTAAAGGTGCATATTTTAGATCCCATGCAAGTGAGAGGGTATGATCCGACCCGTTGAGAAGTCATACTCACGAGTTAGTTTTGCCATGGATGGGTGAAAACCCATTGAGTTGACTCAGCCCAGTTTACATGGCGAAGTTTCGAGTCAACCCAGCAATTTTTTTCGAACAATGTGGGGGACTGAGTAATAGCAATTAGATCATTCTGAATTTGATGAACTAATTGTAGCAATTCAGTTCAACGGTGCATCCAAACACAGCATATGATGCAAGATATTGCTAAAGGCTCTATAAATTATAGAGAAAGGTGAAAATTGAAAGCGCTAATGATTTCTACACAAAGTAATGTACTATGGTGAGTGTATTACGATATGTTACACCTTGATAGTTTGAACACTAAATAACACCTTAAACTTGAAAACAGATGCTAAGGTGATCTGATATGTTAAACCATCATGGGTTGAATGTTCAATGACAACTTAAAGAGCAATGATAAGGTGATAAGTATGAGGAGACATTGACTAGGTGAGTAGCACACATGCCAAGTTGGGCCCACCAAAGTACTCCGTCACTCCTTCCACCCATTGGGCTCTTTTGCCCTCGCCCACTTTCCATCAGATCAACCGATCAACCTGAACCGTCCATCAAAAATCACACTGATAGGATGATCCAATCCAACATCTTTTGCATTTTCAAACCATTCATGATTATCCCCAACAACCTGAACTGTCTGCAGGTGTTTTTGCAAAGAAGACACCATCCAAATCCCAGGGCCCACCAGATCTTGGAGCAAAGCAAAAGGTGGCCCCATCTTACACATTCTTGGCGTCTTAAGAAAAACACCAAAGATTGGACATTTCCTCCTAACATATCACACAGAGAGAGAGAGATCAGAGAGAGAGAGAGAGATTCATAACAAAGCAAAACGGACCTCATATGCCAATGAATCGACTCCTGCTGATTCTTCTGCTTGTGAGAATCTGATGCATTAGAGAAATCTGGAATGATTCTCGAAGGAAGATGAACGAAAGGGAAAAGAGGAAGAGTGGGAAAGAGGAGCGGGCGTGGGATGGTTTTCCTCTTATTTTAAAAATAAAATTTTCAAATCCGTATATTATGAGTTTACCATAATTTATAACACAAGCTCTATTAACGGTCGTACATACATGGGACCATTTTCTGGATGGTTAAGATTTTTTTACATAATAAATTTATAAATATTTACTATTTACA
Organism: Magnolia changhungtana; assembly: GCA_030180095.1. Lineage (NCBI taxonomy): Eukaryota > Viridiplantae > Streptophyta > Magnoliopsida > Magnoliales > Magnoliaceae > Magnolia > Magnolia changhungtana. The sequence goes on along the minus strand of JASAUF010000600.1, from coordinate 21,715,482 downwards.
AGTAGACTGATTATTTGGATGGTCTGGATAACTCTGTATCTTAGCCACTATTGTTATAGATGAGTCACCACTATTTTACATAAAATACAAGACTCACACTGCAAAACTTGGATTCAAGACGGTAAGTTGACCTTTGGACCTGGCATCGCTCTATGGGCCCCACCATGATAGATTTGTTTCATCCACGCCGTCCATCCATTTAACGAATTCATTTTGTATAATATCCCCAAAAACTAGATTGAAATAAATTTGGGGTGGACCACACAATAAAAAAATATTATTGGTTGGACGTATTGGTCCAACAGATCATGGACGGTTGAGAGATGACAATTCCAACTAGGCCCCTCTATTAATGCAGTCTCTCTCACTCACGGTCTTTTTTAGGCTGTCCATTTGATATAATAACATGGCCCACCTAAACAGTTGATAGACAGCTTAGATGTCCTGCACGTATGCCACATTGGCACATAGCACGTTGAGGGCCTGCCTTGTGCATGCGTGCAGGATTAGAGAAAAGTCTGTAATCAGGCTAGTTTCTGTGTTAGTTTTGGACCTAAATGGTGGTGACCCTTGAACCATATATATGACAAAGTTGTACTGTAATCCAAGCTGTCCAAATTATTGACCCACCTGTGAGTGTATCATAAGAGAAAATATGCAATGAGAAAATAAAATTAGCTATCTAAATTTTCATTTCAAATTTGGACCGCTCACAATTTTTGTTGTAACCATCCATTTCATAGACATTAATTGGATAGTTAGGATTGTTTTGTAAGTTTTGCATGCTCCATCAACAATGGGAGAAGCAATTTGGATGGCATGGATAACTGCACTTCGGTGCCACATGTGACGAGGATGAATCACCACCATCTTTCAAATGGTGCAAAACTAACACAGGAAACTTACGCATTATGGTAGGAAACAGATTTGCTACTCCCCCAGCCACCAGCCAGTGGCTGATGGTCGGTGCTATGTGAGCCCCACCATGAGGTATGTATTTCATCCATTCCATTCATCCATTTTTACAGATAATTTTAGGGCTTGATCCCAAAAAATAGAGGTATATAAGTCTCAGGTGGACCACACCACAGGAAAACAATAGTGATTGGATATCCACCATTAAAATCCTCCTAAGGCCCAATGTACTGTTTATTTGACATCCAATCTGATTATTAGGTCATATAGGCATAGATGAAGGGGAAAAACAAAAATCATCTCGATCGAAAACTTTTTATGGCTCCTGAAACATTTTTAATGGTTGACGCTCATTCAACACAGTTTCCTGTAATATGGTCCATTTTAGCTTGGGATATACCTCGTTTTTGGTTTCATGTCGTAAGATGATCTTTAAAAATAGATGAACGGCATGGATGAAACACATACATCATGGTGGGGCCCACAGAGCACCGACCACCACCATGTGCCAAGGGTGCCAGTAGCCAATCCGTTCCCCTTATTTGTAGCGTGGTCCATTTAATCTTTGGATATGATTCATTTTTTAGATAATTCTCTAAAACGATTTCAAAAAATGAATGAACGATGTGGATTGATTCCAAATTTTCAGTAAATCCAAAACTCAAGTAGACCATGCCACATGGAACAGTGTGGAATAATGATTTCCACGTTGATACCTTCCTTGGGCCCACGATAATATTTATTTGCCATCCAACCTGTTCATAATATCAAAAATATATGAATGAAGATAAAACACAACATCAGCTTGATCCAAAACTTCTATGGCCTCCAAGAATTTTTCAATGGTAGAGGTTCAATCACACTATTTCCCGTGGTTTGGTCCACTTTTGAGCTTTAGATATGCTTCCTTTTTGTTCTTTAGACCTCAAATTATTTGTTAACATGGATGAACGAAGTGGATAAAATAAATAAATAACGGTGGACCCCAGAGTTTACTCTGGTAAGGGTAATGAGTAACTCACCTAAATATAGTAGAGAGGGGTTTCCATGAAACATTTATAATCATATATTGGGCTTGCCTAAATGTGATTCACATATCCAACCCACTCATTATGTGTGTCCCACTTGGATGAGGGGTCAGACCAAGTTTCAGCCACATCCAAAACTCATGTGGGCCCCACCAAGTGCTTTTATATTTTTTAGTATGTCTTCACATGATTTTAGATGGTATGGCCCACCTGAGTTTCGTATACGGATGATTTTTGAGATATCTCATAACCTAAAGGGGATACATCAAATGCATGGTGTTGATGTTCGACAAACATCATGATGGAGTCCACAAAACTTACTAACATCAATTCTTAGGTTCTCACGATGTTAATAAGTTGGGTCATAATTTTGACCAAAAAATTTGGCCCATTTTATATGTCCGGTCCATTCACTCTACTTTACTAATCAATACCCACAATTTGACTAGTTACTCACCTCGATCAAGCTACATATGAGGAAGATATTGGGCATACAAGATTGATCAACAATTTGAGTGAAATTTGATTTAAACGTTTAAAGGTTCAATTAGTGGATGTACCTAATAATTTATTAACAAATATTTTTTATTTCACAGATAAATTTCAATTTCTATTTAAAAATAACATTTTTTTTTCAAAATGTATATTTTTTTACTCTTAATTTTTCTTTGAAAATTTTTAACAAAATATCATTTTTATTATAAAATATTTTAAAAAAATTAAAATACAAGTTCAGAATTTTTATCTTCAAAATCTCAAAAAATTTCCCAAATTTTAATTTTTTTTCCCAAAAATTCCAAAATGCTGATTTTTTTCTTTAAAAGCATCATTTTGTTTTCAACTTTTCAATTTTCTTTTTTAAAATGATATATATATTTTTTCAAAATCTCAGTGTTATAAAATATTATGGTGGGGCCCACATTGTGAAAATTTTCACATTTTTAAAAATATTTTTAATTTTCTTTTTCAGGATATTATTTTTTCTCAAAATCAAATGGCTTTTTTTTTTCAAATTTATTAACTTTATTTAAAATTCTTTTTTTTCCTACAAAATTGATTTTTGTTAAATCACTATTTTTATTTTTTCAAAATCTAATTTTTTCTCAAACATTGTTAAAATTTTTAAACTTCTCAATGCACTTTTTTCATATGATATTACAAATCATTTAAATAATAATTTTAAATTAAAAATTAAAAAAAAATTCCACTCATTTGATATAAAAACAGAATAAATTTTCTTTTTGCATTCAATCAATTGTTAAAAAAAATCTTAGATATAAATATGTACAATTAAACCACTGAAATTCTATTAAAAAACAACTATTAGACTACAAAAAAACTTAATTTTCCACCATATTCTTAAAAAAATGAAAAAAACGTAATGTTAAGGCAAAAACCCTTTTACGACGGACCATGATCCGTCGCAAAAGTCATTTTACGACGGACCATGATCCGTCGCAAAATCAACTGAAAAGCGCGCCATTTGGTGGTTTGGGCGGGAATTTGTAGCTGATAGAAAATCAGATTTTCCGACGGATTTCGTCCGTCGCCTATTAACGACGGATCAAAATCCGTCGTAAATACGTCGTAAATCAGATTTTAGCGACAGATTTTGGTCCGTCACTAAATTCAACGACGTTCATACTACGGATTTTTGACGTGGAATTAGCGACGGACTTTTTGGGTTAGCGACGGATTAAATCCGTCGTTAAACCAAAAGATTTTAGCGACGAACTAAGTCCGTCGCAAAAATACGTCGCAAATTAACCAATTTGGCGTAGTGACATTTTTATTCATGCAACTGAACATTCACATTGACATGCACTTTCATATTCTCATTCATTCAATTTAAAATCCACATCCACGTCCACATCAATAACTACATCCACATTTGCATTAATACAATTCAATGTTCACAACTCACAACCGCGTCCACATGCATATTCATTCTTTCAACTTTCATAATAGGGTGACCAGGTGGGATCCATAGTCACCCAGTGGTATCCATAGTGGGCTAAGTGGGATCCACAATGCACAACTGGGATCAACACTGATCGAGAGATCCACAATGCCCACGTGCGATCCATAATAGCAACCCTTCATAAAAAAACTATTCACACTATGTATTGTTATCTCTACCCACCATATTAGTTGTACTCCCTTGAAGGAAAACTTGAAGAACTTGAAATTGATCATCGGAATGAAGATTGTCACCATATTGAAGGTACTGTCACCTCAAAATGTCATCGAAATGAAGGAACCGTCACTACAAACATACCAGAGGATTGTCGGAGTAGGTCCCACAGAGGTGGAAGTAACGGTCTTAACTACCTTCTTTAATAGCGGTCGTAGTCCCCTCTCTCTTGATTTAGTGGTGGTGGTCCCCTCTCTCTAAAAAACAATGCTCTTGAAATCCTTAAATGGGTTAGAATATGGGTTTGACCCCACATATATGCTTATGGAATGATATTGTGAGGCCCACCATGCATCTTCATTGAAATCTCCTCTGACGATTAGCTCAAAAAAATAATTTAAGGGCATGGGCCCAAGAATTAGGGAAGAAGACATCAGGGATAGACCACACCAGATGAAACATGCCAACAGAGAAAGGCCACTATTCTCTTTATTGGGGGCCATAAAGGCCTTGGATGAAGGTGAAATCAATGCCCTCTGCTGTCCCAGCATGCCCCGAAGAGAATGAACATATCAGATCTCCCAAGTAGTGGGCCATTTGTGGCTTCATGGGATCCACAATCTTTTCTTCAAAAATAAGTTTGCAAGCTGCGGCCGTACAATGGAACATGTGGGTAGAAAGGCAGTTTCATCCAAAAAAGGGCAAAATCTCATCTTAGGGCTAAAAAAGTATAGCCCCACGAGAAATTGGTTATTTTATCATTTACGTTATACTATAAGACTATTATAGTAAAATCCTCTCTCTTGTGCAGGTGCGTTTGGGAAGTCCTTAGTCATGCGTTTGATTTTGTTGGGACTGTGTTTCCATGATCCAAACTGTTCTAATAAGGGCCTAATGAGGAGCTTGTAAATGAAGGAAAATGAAATCCATTTCAAATTTATTCCTATTTCAACTATAAATGACATGCTCATTTGTATTTGAATGAAGTAAAAGAAATGCATTGAAATTTAACTATTATGTTTGGATGGGACAACAGGGGATGGGAATGCATTGGCAGTTTTTAATATATTCATAGGAATATATAAGCTTTAATATCCCAAATTAGCATACATGAGCGATATTTGAGGAAATGATTGTAATAAGTCCATTAAAATATATACTTAGCAAGAAATAAAGAAATTCAAAGCCTCGAGTGGGCTATAAACGTAAAGATCACAAACAAGAAACTTGCCAAGAATTTTACAATGTTCAATTAAATAGCCAATGTTTGGACAGTTTAGATAATTCTATTGGTGTGATTTTAGTGTACCCAATAATTGGATCATTTCGAATTATCATTAGCGTACCACGTGTATAATGGACACATGTATAGTGACACCCTTGTTTATTGTGAAACTCTCAAAGGGAGACTAAAAAGGCATTTCACACCATTTACTCCCAGATCTCTTCTTTAGGATTTCAAATCAGTCTTACTTATTCCCAATTCATTTACTCCCATCCAAACGCACCTCTTACCACATTTCCCTAAATTTCTCTCGATTCCTCTTATTTACTCCCATACAAATGACCCTAACGCGAGCCACCATGAGTGGACTATGATGCAAATTTTTGTGAAAGATCCTGCCAATCCGGCCCATCCTTGGCCTTATTTTTCAATAAAGGTGGACTGTTATTATATCTTTCTTAATGATCAATTTTCAAGCCATCTATGAAGGTTTATGATTGTAGCATATCGAAGGCATTTGTTGAAAGGGCCATTGATAGCATGGCCCATCAGATCAACGATATTTTGTGAAAAGATAGGTGTTTGGAAGATTCGACACTACATGTTCTTTGATGAAGGATAACATAATCCCAATTCTAATTATAATTGGGAAAACTTTTATGACAATTTCTTGTAGCCTTTAGTCAATAGAAGTGGGCCCATGGTTAATGATGCAAGTCGTTGATAATAGGGCCCATCATGGAGTTATTATTCCTAAGAGTTCTCACACTACGACAAATGCGTGCTTACTCGACACTTTGGGTGCATCTTTCACCGGCGCTATGTAAAATAGGGTGCCCACTCATATCACTGTATATATATATGTGTGTGTGTGTGTGTGTGTGTGTGTGTGTGTGTGTGTGTGTGTGTGTGTGTAAACCCAGCTCCCTTGTTTCGTTCCCAGTCTCTAATTCTCTCCTTCTACTTGCCCTGACTCTCTCTCTCTCTCTCTCGAACTATTTCTAGGGTTTTGATCTTTCATGAATGTACATAAACCAGATCAGATCTCTTATGGTGGATTCAAGCACCAGCAATGCCGACGCCATGAATCCATCTCCTCACCATCCCATTTTCACCTCGTCCTCCTCATGCGACGCTTCTTGGCCGTCGATTCTGCTGCCGTCTGCTTCCTTCAAGGGTCGTAGGAAGGGTTCCTCAATCGCACATGCAGGCAGCTCTGACGTTGATGATCTTATCAACCTCCTCCATGACTTCGACCCCATCAGGGTCGAGCTCAACCACCTCGAGAATGAGGTCCGAGGTCAGGATTTCCTTATCTTTTGTTATATCTCGATTGTGGATTCATCGATTTTTTACTTGATTTTGCTGGGTTTTGGGGGTTTAGGGCTTGATTGGGGCAGGTTTAGGGTTTTTGAGGTGTTTTGGATGTGTCAGTGCATGACCGTCCAACCTCCATCGACAACCACTACCATTATAAGAGGCCACCCGTCCCTCATCATCAACAACCAAACCCATCTCCACTTGCAATCGTCCACCATCAGTTCTGATTGGTAGGGTTTTTTTTTAAAATTATTATTAGGGTTTTGATTATGGATTTTTGTTTTGAGTTTTCTGATGGATCGGCATTTAGGTCAGGCTTTCGATTAGGGTTTTTTAATTTTGGGACTTATTATTAGGGCTTTTTCAGTGTTTTTATTATTAGGGCCCTCATAGCTGATACCTTCACAGACAAGGTGAAGGAGAAGGACCGATGATAAGGATGTTGAACATAAAGGTACAAAGGATGTTGAATCACTTAAAGCATTCATCTTAGAAGAAGCGGAGAAAGCAACAAGAGGGTAGCCGGCTAGTTTTCCTGGAACCATTGGGAACGGTTCGGTTCTGGTTTCACCCCAGAACCAAACCAAACCAAACTGTGTGCACCCCTAGTTTCTATGCACAAGTTTCTGCCTACTCTGTAAGAATGCCTTTTTACTTTGCACATTTGCTATTTCATCAGTTCTTGTAGGCCAATGATGAGACCTTACCTTTATACATTGTATCGCCATTTTCTTATAGGGAGTTAAAATGTATGTTTTTGTAGGCAGTCTTATTGAAGAAGCAAACACCTGCTTGCACAAATTCCCCATGTCTTAAAACAACATACATTGAAACTCGGATTGAAACCTTTTTGTTTATAGTTTGAATTTGGTTTTTTTTCTGATTAGGAATCAAAGGCCACAAATGTATTTTTTTTTTTTCAAGAACTTGTTAGTAGAGAAGCAGTTTAATTTCAGTTTTTACTTATTTTTTTTCAATTTTTTAAAATTTTTTTAGTTTTTTGGATTGTTGCAAAAGAAGGCCGCAAAATAGAGGTTTATTTTATTTTCAAGTGGTTTGAATTGGATTTTCTCTAAAACAGAGGCCCTTTTCTTTAAACAAGTCTTTTTAAAGCAAAGACTATTTAAGCAACAGTTTGTTGCTGATAATATTTTTATATCTTTTTCAAAAAGGAAATATAGTTTAGATATTTCTAAATGAAATCTCAAACTTATTTGGCATTGGTGGCAATTCAAATTATGTCCAGCTAGGAAGGGTGAGCCTTTAAGATCTTACGGTCTACACGACTTTTGGAACCCTCACAAAGCAGAAGATTGACGCTTCAACGGCCCGCTTATCTACTACTGGAGCAGATGGATCTATTCATACCTCTGATCCTACGGTATAAGTGGCCTCGGATCATGATCTATGGATTAGATCGTATCAAGGACAATCCAAAATGGATAAATTATAACGCACACTATATATCTTTGTATACTCACTGTATTTCCAATGATATATTTCACGAAAGAGTCTCTTCCTTTTTATAGCAAAGAATGAGAGATTGGATAAGAGTAGATAATCCGGTCATATCCCTATCTCTCATCTAAAATTAAATTCATAGTTGAATTTGAAATATAACAGAAAAGGAAGAGGATGTAAGAAGCCTAAACTTATGGGACCCACCCACTAGTGATTGCTTACCAGTGGGCCCTACTGGCCTAGGTCCAACATCTCCCACTCAATCACATTGTGGGATAGGCACAAAAGATTTGTCCATCTAACTTGCCTAATAACAATCAAAGACCAAACATCGCAATCAAAAGAATCAGAGGTGTGGGACCAGCTGGATCACGGTAATCTTCTCACGGGTGTTTAGGTATTAAGTGACCACCTAACTAGTACTCAATAACCCAAGCTTTGCAATGCCTATCCTAGTCCGCATAACCACACCAGATGGAGTTAACTCCTGATCTTGAGTACTCGACCAACATACACACTTATCCAACTTATCGAGTTATTCTGAAAACTTGATTTTTCACAAACTTCGACTAAAACCAATTTAAAGTAATACTTATATATACATGCTTTTTAAGAAAAATATTGTTTGCAAAAGTTTAATAAAAACAACTCGATACTGCCAGCGGATAAGTCTTCAAGTGCGTATTTATAGTTCTAGAAATTTGGTGTAGCTATCATGGGATCTTCCCCACGCAGATGTGTAATTTGGAATTAATCAAGCTGCTTTCCTAGCGTAACTGAGTCTGGCTAATCAAGGACCTTTCGTCATAGTACACTAAAGTAGCGACACTCAATCTTATCCTCATATACATAAGAGGAGGGTAGCTAAGGACACAGAGTCACCTACAAGACTCGCTACTTGCACGTTGCAATGATTAGATCGGATTAAAGCAATCTATAGGTAAAAGGTCCCAGCACGTGGCTACAATCCACGTCGTAAAGCAGACAATGCTGAGTGAATGTCGGGTCTACAATATGCAAGTCATTCTACATGAGGTACGACTCATCTCATAACTTGGCTTTAAATTCAGGCCATAACATTGATCGCATAATAAAAGAATTGTGCAATTATGTTATTTGACTTTATCAGCCTCATCTTCAATCTTGAACAATTGAAGGCGGATACGACTCACTCATATCCTCATCCTTTATAATTCAAAATAAAGAAAAGTTCATACCTTAATGTATAAACATGGCCCTAAATGTACTTCTCTTGTACATTTAAGGTTAGTCAACCCGTGCGAGTGGCTGACCGGCCTACCGACAAAAATAGAAATCCTACATGATCTCAAGGGAAATGCTGATGATCTACTAACTTAGTTTATATTAGTGTTTAATACTGAATAAATGGATTATGTTATTCATTAATAAAAGATCAAAGGTACTATAAAATGAGTACATCAGTCAAGCTTTACTTAATCCCATCTGCCTGACGTAAACATGAAATAGATCTCTAACTATAGGTTTCGTCATGAGATCAGTCATCATCTCCTTAGTAGGAATGTAGCTAAGGGCGACCTTCTTATCTCTAACTTGATCATGGACGTAATGATACTTGATCTCAATGTGCTTAGATTTCTGGTGGTGTTTAGGGTCCTTCGCCAAGTCAATAGCAGAAGTGTTGTCTATCTTCAACGATATAGGCTGACGAACACTCGGTACAACACCCAGACTCAATAGAAATCTGTGAATTCATACACACTCCTGAACTGCAACACAACATGCAATGTACTCAGCCTCCATAGATGAAAGAGTTGTGGATGTCTGTTTCTTACTCGACCATGAGATAGCTCCTCTTCCGAGTAAGAATACATATCCTGAAGTAGACTTTCCCTCGTTAGTGTTATTATCCCAAGCAGCATTAGAATATCCTTTGAGCTCGAGGCTTGTACCTTCACAACACAACATTAGGTCTTTTATTCCTCTGAGATAGCGGAATATACGTTTGACAGCTTGCCAATGAGACTGTACCAGGTTACTCCGATAACGGCTGATTATGCCAACTGCATAGCTAATATACGGTCTGGTGTAATGCATAGTATACATTAAGCTCCCTACTGTGCTTACATAAGGTACTGAGGACATAGCTAATTTCTCGGCTTCAGTCTGGGAACACGATTTTCTGTCTAGCTTCGTAGCTTTATCCATAGGGGTTTCAACAGCTTTTGAATTTTTCATCCTGAACCGCTTTAAGATCTTTTATATATAGGTTGCTTGAGACAAGCCTAAAAATTTATTAGAGCGATCCCTGATGATTTTTACCCCAAGAATAAAGTTGGCTTCACCGAGGTCTTTCATCTCAAAGTTTAAGAATAGCCAATCTTTAATTAATATCAACAATTGCATACCATTACCATCTAGCAGGATATCATCTACATATAGAGTTAGTATCAGAAAAGATCTTCCAGACCGTTTCATATATATACAATGATCTTCTTCACTCATCATGAATCCAAAAGTGGTGATGGCCAAGTAGAACCTCATGTACCACTGTCTTGAAGATTGCTTCAGCCTATAGATAGATTTCAATAACTTGCAGACTTTCTTTGGATGTTTTTTATCCACATAACCCATGGGCTGTTGCATGTATATTTCTTCATCCAAGTCACCATTTAAGAATACGGTCTTTACATCTATCTGATATAACTCTAAGTTTAAACTTGCAATAATGGACAAGATCATGTGAATAGAGGAGAACTTTGCAACAGGTGAAAAGGTCTCATTGTAATCAATGCCTTCTTTTTGTGTAAAACGTTTAGTAACTAATCATGCTTTATACTTATCCACTGTACCATCTGCCTTTCTTTTGATCTTTAGTACCCATTTTTTACCTATCGCTTTGCGATTTTAAGGCAGATCAACAAGTACCCAGACTTTATTCTTTTCCATGGAAGCGATCTCTTCGTCTATAGCATTTACCCAATCGGCCGAGTTAGAAGATAATAATGCATCCTGATACGAATCAGGTTTATCATCACCAACCGCAACGCAAGGGAATGTTTGCCCCTCAATATTGAAGTATCTTCGGGGAATCAATCATCTTTTGCTTCGACGTAACTCAGGAGCCTGCTGTGATGTCCTCCCACTGTCCTGATGAACTATAGGAGCAGCATCATCATGAGAAGCAGAACTCCCACTCTCCTGAGATACATCGGATATTTCAAAAAATTTTATTGGAACCTTTTGCTACATTTAACTGTGGTATCTATTTTCAACGAAGGTCACGTCCCCGGATTCTATCTCAATTCATCGTCCATGGTCTTCATAAACTAGAATATATCCTTTTGAATGCATAGGGTACCTTATGAACATGCATTCAATGGTTTTACTATCAAGTTTACTTCTATGTGGAGTAGGCAGCAAAACATATCTCATAGATCCCCAAGGGCGTAGGTTAGCTAGAGAAGGAATCCTCCCAGACCACATCTCATATGGGGTCTTAGGAATGGATTTGGACGAGACTTTATTAAGGACATAGACGGCTGTTAACAGTGCGTCTCCCCCAGAATATGTTAGAGAGATTGGCTTGTGCTATCATTGATCTAACCATGTCTAATAGTGTCCTATTCCTTCTCTCTACAACACCACTTTGTTGTGGAGTGTAAGCCATTGTGTACTACTGAACAATTCCAACATTTTCACAATATGATTTAAATGTTTCAGATGTATACTCGCCACCTCTATCAGATCAAAAGATTTTAATCTTTTTCTCAAGTTGATTTTCCACCTCAGCTTTATATTTAAGAAAACAATCAAAAGCCTCAGATTTGTGTGAGATGAGATACACATATCCATAGTGCGAGTAATTGTAATGAAAGTGACAAAGTATTGATATCCGTTCCTAGCATGTACATTAAAGGGTTCACAGATATCTGAATGGATTATCTCTAGTGTGCCCTTAGACCTAGCCGCTTTGGGAAATGGTTTCTTCAAAGTTTTCCCGAACATACAAAGTTCATAAAATGACAAATCAACTTTAGATAAGCAGTCTAACAGAACAGAACGTACTAGTCTTGTCATACGATCCTTTCCAATATGACCTAACCTCGTGTGCCATTTTTGAGATTCAGATACTACAATTTCATTCGACATAGCAGATAAAGCAAGATGTGCATTATCATAATCTACGTCTATAATAAATAAATTTGAAATTAAATTTCTTCATGTAAAGATGAGGTTATTTAGTCTAAAAAAAACTCTTATCCTAGAAAATCGAATATCAAAACCATCAAATAATAACCTAGAAACAGAAATTAAATTTCGACGCATCCCCGGTGCATAAATAGTATCACGGAGGATTATTGTTTGCCCTATGCACGTATGGAGATGAGAAACGCCAATCCCTAGTTCTTCTTTGACAACATTATTTTTCATATACACCTTGTAACTTCCCTTGGCTATAGGTCGAAATTCCTTAAGTTCTCGACGACTCCATGTCAAGTGTTTTGTTGCGCCTGAATTCAAAATCCACTCGTTAGATATAGTATCAACAGAAAGGATTTCAGAACAAACGCCTACATACAAAGTATCTAGTGACTGAGAAATATTGTCTTTTTATGGGCACACTGCCAAGCATAATGGCCAAAATTTTTACAGACAAAGCAGACTATATTTGTCTTTTTTTGCTTCTTCTTTCCATTCCCCTTCTTGAGATTTGAACCATTTTTGTTAGCTTTTCGCTTATGGGTCTCTACTACAAAGGCCTTGGCCGAACCTAGCTAAATTACATTCATCTCAACCTCACGTACCAAGTAGTCACAAAAGTCTCTATACGTAGTGATAGAATCAGTATAGTTCAGAATTCTTTTGATTTGGGCCCAAGATTCAGGCAAGGAACGGTGCATGTATATAATCTTTTAATTTTTAGTTAATTTATACCCAACATTCCTAAGGACACCTATCATTTGCTCCATCATACGAATATAATCTTTGATGGGGCAGCCGACTGACATCCTATACTTCGAGAATTTTAATTCCATTGCCCGAACTCTCGCATTTGACTTCTGCGCATATGCATTTGTTAGTGCTTCCCAGATTCCCTTAGCGGTTTCATGCACTTTATACGTAGGTATGAGTTCTTTATGCATAGTGTTAAGAAGGATATTACGAGCTGAGCGATTCTATTTTCGCCACTTATTATAGCGAGTTATCGCAAACCTATATTCTTGTAAATTCTCATTTTCGGCTAATATGGGTTCCTCTTGAACTTCATCGAGTGTATGTGATATATCGTCCTCGTCTAGAAGGCAACATACCACGTGAGACCAGTCTTCGTAGTTGTTACTGTCGAAATGTTGTCCTTTTAACTGTTCAGCAATTAACGCTTTGGTTGCCATCTTTACATTGCATAAGTATCATTACTTAGCTATGATCTAAGGTATTGAGACTAATCATCAGCATTTCTACGTGTTATATAAATTTTCAAAGTATAAAAGTAGTCAACATATCTTAATGAGATTTAAAAGTCCACATACCCGAATGGGCGGTGTAGAACAATCAAGTTCTCTATTTAAGATGAGTTTAATGCTTTTATAAGAATAAATTTGTATAACGTGCAACCTTCCATTATTGGTTGCATGCATCATTTGGTGAAGGAGAATTAACTCCCACTCAGGTTATGCACAACCTACTTTTTATGTGTATGGAGCATCTAAGCACTAAGTTTTTCTATATTTTCCAATGAAAAAATAAGGAGGGCTTAGATCTAAACCCATCAAGCCTAATTAATCACACATATAATCATCAAAAGAAGTGCTAAGATATGAAGAAAGTTCTATTTTCACTAGTGATGATGTCCATCAGTGATAGATCCGATCAACACCGTTAATGATCATTGTTGATGATGGATCCTTTCATCAACATTGATCATCGTGGTTGATGATTGTTTCAATCACTAATGGTCTTTGAATCACTAAATCTTAAAGCAGATTTTATCTTCACCATCTATCCATTTGCTAACTCATTATAAGCATGAGCCCAAGATAGAAGCATATCAAAAAATTGAGTGGACCATAAAAAAATAAATTATGGAGTATCATAATTAATATGCAGCCACTCAAAAAATAGTACACGTGGTTTATGGGCTCATCATCTTAAAAAAAAAAGGTAGAGTGGCCATGCATTCTTCAAAATCAGAACCGTAGAAGTCATCGCATCCTTAGGTGAACAATGGACCGTTGCTGCATTCTTTTTTTTATTATTATTATTATTATTATTATTATTATTATTTATTTATTTATTTTTATAACAATCTATTACCAGGCCATTGATTGAAAGGCTAGAATGTTGCAAAAAATTGGACATTATGATTGGACTTGTATGTCTTCAACTGCCTATTACATTTACCCCACCAGTCCGGATCCTCTGTTACCAGGTCAACAGAGAATTCCTGATACCCTAAAAATCATTGGTCCACGTCAACACTCACTAAAAAAATAAAAAAAATAAAAAAAAAGCTTCGGACGCCAAACCACTGGGATGACAGGAAAATCCTGTTCACCCGATAACAGAGGATCCCGACTCTTACCCCACACATTGCCACAGTTACATGTGTACAGTATGTAAGATAACCAATCATATGGTCGTCTCAATGCACCTGTCCTATACCAAAAATCAGACTGGCCCACCCATCCAGCGAGTTACATCTATGTTGATGATCGGATTTTCTGCTCAGGAGTGTCGGCTATACATCTATAAAAAGTCCTTAGGTAGCTATTTGACTGATCATATATGGGTGTAAACATGCCATATCACAGGGATAATGAGATGGATTCAGTCAATCACCGTCAGAAATATATACAAACATACATATTGGAAAGTACACGCATGGATCTGCTACCATTACTATTGGTACTAGCCATTCGTTTTGTTGCTGATCCTACTCAAGAACCGACTCGCAGCACATGTGGAAACCTGGCAAGCACGTTAGATAGGGGCGGTTCATCACATGGGCCCACATAGCATGTGCCCTAGGGCTGTACTACTTTTGCTCGACAAGTGGTAACACGTGACATGTTTGGACGGTGAAACCATCGACTAAAAGTCCACATTCAATTAGCAGGTTGGGCCCACCTAGTTAGTCCATGTTCATGAATCATATGGCCATACGTCCATTGAATATGCACAATGTTAATCAAGGCCACTGTAAGATCCATGCCGAGTATTAGGTGGGGCACAACATTAAATGCACAAGGGCATGTCTGCAGCAGGTTGCCTCCAATTATTGGTATGATTTCATACACGTGTACCACTTTGGTGTCTGTGCCACAATTCGGTTTTTCAATCCAATCTAAATAATTCTCATTTATAAAAAAATATCCGAGCTCGCCTGATGGATGAACTGTTTGGATACAACTCATACCATGTTTTCAAACCCACATGAGTTGTTGACGCCAATATTGCTGGCGTGAAGAACATTAACTATGTTGCTGTCAATACGGCAGCTATATTTTAGTAGTGTATTTCAACACAACAGCTATGTTGCTGACGTCAACATTGTCGGTGTGAAGCACATCATCTAATCCACTTCTCATATTCACAGTAGCTGTGTGATGTACACGCATGGGGTAAAAAGGTGCTGTGATGTACACGCATGCGGTAACATCACATGGACCAATCCACAACCCAACAAAAAAGGTGTACAAAATGTTGAAGAGATACACATGAGATATGCAATATCAAAACGAATGCTAGAATGATGTTATCGGTATACGTCCCGACGTGGGTTGCGGATTTTGACAAGTGGGTCCCACCATACGGTAATCATCAATGGATGTTACGAATTAGCCGTCTGGATTTAAACAACTATGGGCCCACTTATCAGAATATGAATACATGTGCACAGCCCAAAGATATGGTCTATTTATCACATGATTCCTTGTGATGGAAATCACTGTGGTCTACAAAGAACCTGGCGTGCATGCAAAGGTAACTATCATCTTTACGTGTATGGAAACGTAAAGATCTACACGATCATGCATGACATACATGTATACAAATAATTTAGCATTATAATTATATAAAATCTAATCCACCGTACACATGGCTTTACGGGTATGGAATCGAGATCATTCAAATTGTCGGACTGTGGTGGTGGGTACTGTCCACAGTAGTCTTGTCCAGGTCCAAATTCTTACATGTGCACATACATCCATGTGGGCCCAAATTCGATGTATATGTGCACATCGAGATCTTTAGTGTGCACAATGATTTGATTCTATACAAAAAGTCATGAGCGGGAATCTAATCTAAAAAAAATAAGGGCCACTTACCTTTTTAGATGAAAATAATCGGAGATCTGCCGTTTAATCACTCTGATACCACTGTTGGGAAGTGCGGAAGGGTGAGCCTTCAAGATCTGACGATCTACACGACTTTCGGAACCCTCACAAAGCAGAAGATTAACACTCCAATGGCCCGCCTATCTACTACTGGAGCAGATGGATCTATTCACACCTCTAATCCTATGGTATAAGTAGCCCTGGATCATGATCTATGGATTAGATCTCATCAAGGACAAAGCTAAAATGGACAAATTATAACGCACGCTATATATCTTCGTATACCACGGTATTTCTAATGATATATTTCATGAAAGAGTCTCTTCCTTTTTATAGCAAAGAATGAGAGATACACAGTCATATCTCTATCTCTCATCTAAAATTAAATTCAAAGTTGAATTTGAAATATAATAGAAAATGAAGATGACGTAAGAAGCCTAAACTTATGAGACCCACCCATTAGTGATTGCTCACTGGTGGGCCCCACTGGCCTAGGTCCAACACTATTGACTATAAAATTCGATTTGGATATTTTCATGATTTGCCCAGTAGGCTCGGTAGCTGTTCAAGGAGAGACTTCCTTGGCAATTGCATGGGTTTCATAGAAATGCAAGTCCTCATGGAAACTGTGTTTTATCTTGAACGCCTTAAAAATGTGAATTCACGATATGAACATTAGTTTTGTTTAGGTTCCTAGATAAGCAAATTAAATCATGGATTCTCTTGCAAATGAAGGTGTTCTTAGAACTTTTCTTTGTGCAAGGACTCTAATCCATTGCCTCGATGGATTGTCCCATACTCTATGCCTTTTTTTAATAAATTTTAGTTGTGATTTGCCAAGAGGAAATTGTAATTTCTCTTGCATGTTTGATTGTGCATTATATTGGGTAAATTACGGCAGATGTTTCTATTTCCAATCTCTAAAAAATAAAAGAAAAAGGAAAAAGAAATGGCAGATGTTTGCTTGTTTGTAGTGCAATAAAGAAAAGGGAGCCACTATTTGCACCCACATTTTTTGGATGGCTACACCCTTATATTTTACTCCATCTGTGGGGCTTGATCTGTCCAGATCTAGCTTCATTGCTGATCTGATCTCCAAATAATGTCTGTTCACGGCTAGATCTCAATCTATGCTTGACGTTTGTTCATGGCTAGAGCTTAATCCGTGTTTAGTGTTCATTTATTAGCGATTGGTCAATGTCCAGATCCTGACCATCCGCGTAATTTAAAATTCCTCTCGAAATCATGATTTTTTTAGCTCGTAGTTTGAATTTTCTCGAGATCTATTGTTTATGCAACAACTGATTGATTATTTGAAATTTTCTTTGTAATTGTTTGCTTCTTCATGGTGGCAATGGCAGCTTCTTAGGCTCAAAATCACGGTACTTCTCTTTAATCCTTTAAAACTTGTTACACTTATCAATTACATATACTATTATTGTTAATTTCATGTTTAATCTGATATTGATGATTTCTGGATCAGAGGAAACTTGTGCAATGATCAGAACGAGTGAAGTCTGTGGATCTTCATCCAACAGAACCATGGTAATTTTAATTATATTAAAAAAAGATACCTCTATGCAAGAAATGGGGTTTTTAGCGACGAAACTTTTGTAGTTAAAAATCATGGATGAGACTTTTAGCGACGAAAATTTTCGTCACTAAAAAAATCGAATGGATTACTTTTAGCTACGAAAATTGTCGTAGCTAAAAAACGTGTATGAGACTTTTAGCGACGAATACTTTCGTTGCCAAAGGTTGCAAATAAATTGTGGATTACTTTTAGCTACGAAACTTTTCGTAGCCAAAAAGCGTGGATGAGACTTTTAACGACGAACATTTTCATTGCTAAAGCTGCAAACAAATTTTCAAACAAATCGATTCGATTACTTTTAGCTGCGAACATTTTCGTTGCTGAAAATCATGGAACAGACTTTTAGCGACGAAAATTTTCATTGCCAAAGGCTACAAACAAATTTTCATATAAATCAAATGGATTACTTTTAGTTACGAAAATTTTCGTAGCTAAAAATCATGGATAGACTTTTAGCGACGAAAATTGTCGTTGCGAAAGACTGCAAACAATTTTTCTAAAAATTCGAATAGATTACTTTTAGCTACGAATATATTCGTAGCTAAAAATCATAAAACAGACTTTTAGCGACAAAACTTGTCGTCATTAAAGGGTTCAAACAAATTTTCAAAAAATTTGAATGGATTACTTTTAGCTACGAAAAAGTTCGTAGCTAAAAATCATGGAACAGACATTTAGAAATGAAAATTTTTGTCGCTGAAAGCTGCAAACAATTTTTTTTAAAATTTGAATGGCTTACTTTTACCTACGAAAATTTTCGTAGCTCAAAAGCGTGGTTGAGACTTTTAGTGACGCAAATTTTCGTGGCTAAAGGCTACAACCACTTTTTCGAAACAATTGAATGGATTACTTTTAGCTACAAAACGTTTTGTCGCTAAAAGTCTTTAAACACTTTCAAAATTTTGAATGAATTACTTTTAACTATGAAACTTTTCATAGCTAAAAATCTTGGATGTGACTTTTAGCGACGAATAGTTTTGGCGCTAAAGGCTGCCATTATTCGAAAGGGTTACTTTTAGGTACGAATATTTTCGTAGCTAAAAAACGTGGATAAGACTTTTAGCGACGAAAATATTCGTTGCTAAAAAATGTTAATGAGACTTTTACCTACGAAATATTTCGTAGGTAAAAGTCTCTTTTAAAAAAAAAAAATTTTCCATCTCAAATTTCCTGATATACACCTGTTAGAATATAATTCATCATATTCTTCCTGATATACACCTGTTATATAATATATTTCATCATATTCATATTCACATTCACATCCATCTAAACCCAAACTACGTAAATTCATCCAGACATAAACTACATTTATCCAAACATAAATTGCATTCATCCAAACACAAACAATCTTATGGAAAAAAAAAAAACAAATGAAAAGAAAAACAACCTTAACCTAAATCTAAACCTATAACCTACACTTATTGGTTTAGGTTATAGGTTTAGGTTTAGGTTTTAGGTTTTGATTAAGGTTAAGTTATAGGTTATAGGTTATGGGTTATAGGTTAAGGTTTAGGTTATAGGTTTTGGTTTTGGTTTTGGTTAAGGTTATAGGTTTAGGTTTAGGTTTAGGTTAAGGTTTAGGTTTAGGTTTAGGTTATAGTTTTAGGTTTAGATTTAGGTTTATGTTTAGGTTGTAGGTTATAAGTTATAGCTTTAAGGAATTGAGAATAGGTTAAGGTTTAGGTTTAAGAAATCAAGTTCTGGTTCGGGTTCGGATCGGGTTTAGGTTTTGGTTTTCAAGTTTAGGTTAGGGAGTTGAGATTAGAATTAGGTGTAGGTTTAGGTTTAGGGATTTGAGATTATATTTAAGTTTTAGGTTTAGGTTATAGGTTTAGGTTTTAATTTATAGGTTTAGGTTTTGGATTTAGGTTTAGGTTAAGGTTATAAGTTTAGGCTATAGGTTAAGCTTTAGGTGATAGGTTTTGGTTTAGGTTAAGGTTATAGGTTTTGGTTTAGGCTTAGGTTTAGGTTTTAGGTTTAGGTTAGGTTTAGGTTTAGGTTATAGGTAATAGCTTTAGGAATTGAGAATAGTTAAGGTTTAGGTTTAGGAAATCGGGTTTGGGTTCGGGATAGGGTTTAGGTTTGGGTTTTCAAGTTTATGTTTAGGTTTGGGTTAGGGAGTTGAGATTAGGATTAGGTGTAGGTTTACGTTTAGGGATTTGAGAATATATTTAAGTTTTAGGTTTTGGTTTAGGTTTTAGTTTATAGGTTTAGGTTATAGGTTTAGGTTTAGGTTAAGGTTAGGTTATAGGTTATAAGTTTAGGTTATAGGTTATAGGTTTAGGTTTAGGTTAAGGTTATAGGTTTTGGTTTAGGTTTAGGTTAGGTTTTAGGTTTAGGTTAGGTTGTATGTTATAGCTTTAGGGAATTGAGAATAGGTTAAGGTTTAGGTTTAGGAAATTGGGTTCGGGTTTGGGATCGGGTTTAGGTTTGGGTTTTCAAGTTTAGGTTTATATTTAGGTTAGAGAATTGAGATTAGGATTAGGTGTAGGTTTACATCTAGGATTTGAGAATACATTTAGGGTTTAGGTTTTGGTTTTGGTTTTAGTTTATAGGTTTAGATTATAGGTTTAGGTTTAGGTTTTCGGTTTAGGTTAAGGTTAGGTTATAGGTTATAAGTTTAGGTTATAGGTTATAGGTTTGGGTTTAAGTTAAGGTTATAGGTTTTAGGTTTAGGTTATAATTTTAGGGAATTGAGAATAGGTTAAGGTTTCGATTTAGGAAATCGGGTTCGGGATTGGGTTTAGGTTTGGGTTTCAAGTTTAGGTTTAGGTTTAGGTTAGGGAGACTTGAGATTAGGATTAGGTATAGGTTTCGGTTTTGGGATTTGAGAATACATTTAGGTTTTAGGTTTAGGTTTAGATTTTAGGTTTTAGTTTATAGGTTTAGGTTACAGGTTTAGGTTTAGGTTTTAAGTTATAGGTTTAGGTTTAGGTTTAGGTTTTAGGTTTTAGGTTTAGGTTAAGGTTATAAGTTTAGGTTATAGGTTAAGGTTTAGGTTATAAGTTTTGGTTAAGGTTTATGTTTAGGTTTAGGTTATAGGTTATAGGTTATAGCTTTAGGGAATCGAGAATAGGTTAAGGTTTAGGTTTAGAAAATCGGGTTCGGTTCAAGATCAGGTTTAGGTTTGAGTTTTCAAGTTTAGGTTTAGGTTTAGGTTAGGGAGTTGAGATTAGGATTAGGTGTAGGTTTACGTTTAGGGATTTGAGAATACATTTAGGTTTTAGGTTTAGGTATAGGTTTTAGGTTTTAGGTTTAGGTTTAGGTTTAGGTTATAGGTTATAACTTTAGGGAATTGAGAATAGGTTAAGGTTTAGGTTTAGAAAATTGGTTCGAGTTCGGATCGGGTTTAGATTTGGGTTTTCAAGTTTAGGTTTAGGTTTTGGTTAGGGAGTTGAGATTAGGATTAGGTGTAGGTTTAGGTTTAGTGATTTGAGAATAGGTTAAGGTTTAGGTTTAGGAAATCGTGTTCGGGTTCGAGATCAGATTTACATTTGGGTTTTAGGTTTAGGTTTAGCTATAGGTTTAGGTTAAGGTTTAAGTTTAGGTTATAGGTTTTGGGATCTAAGAATAGGTTTAGGGTATAAGTATAGGTTTAGGTTTTGGTTTTATGTTTAGGTTTAGGTTATAGGTTTAGGTTTAGGTTATAAGTGTAGGTTATAGGTTTAGGTTATAGTTTAAGTTATAGGTTAAGGTTTAGGTTTAGGTTTAGGTTATATAGATTTAGGTTATAGGTTAAGGTTTAGGTTTAGGTTATAGGTTTAGGCTTAGGTTTAGGTTATAGGTTTAGGATTGGGTTTAGGTTATAATTTATAGGTTTAGGTTTAGGTTTTAGTTTAGGTATAGGCTTAGGTTATGGGTTATATGTTTAGGTTTAGGTTATAGGTTATAGGTTTTGGGATTTGAGAATATGTCTAAGTTATAGGTTATAGGTTTAGGATATGGTCCCAGCAAATACAGATATAAAAACGGCCTGTCCAAATGGTCAGGCCCCTCCAATGTTGTCCATAGGAAATGGACAGCTTTATCTTGGTCATAACAGCAGTTCCCACCTTCTAGGGACCCCCGCTCATCTGGATAGCTCCGACACACATCTGAGTCTACTCCATTAATTTCAAGCAAATACATAAATACGGCCTGTCCAAATGGCCAGGCCCCTCCAATGCTGTCCATAGGAAATGGACAGCTTTATCATGGTCATAACAGCGGTTCCCACCTTCCGGGGATCCCCGCTCATCCGGATAGCTCCGACGCACATCTACGTCTGCTCCATTAATTTCGAGCAAATACATAAACACGGCCTGTCTAAACAGCTTGGCCCCTCCAATGCTATCCATAGGAAATGGACAGCTTCATAATGGTCATAACAGCGGTTCCCACCTTCCAGGGACCCCCGCTCATCCGGATAGTTCCGACGCACATTCGGGTCTGCTCTATTAATTTCGAGCAAATACATAAACACGGTCTGTCCAAATGGTCAGGCCACTCCAATGCTGTCCATAGGAAATGAACATCTTTATCATGGTCATAACAGTTGTTCTCGCCTTCCAAGGACCCCCGCTCAACATCCGGATAGCTCCAACGCACATCCGGGTCTGCTTCATTAATTTCAAGTAAATATATATGTATGGCCTGTCCAAATGGCCAGGCCACTCCAATGCTGTACATAAGAAATGGACAACTTTATCATGGTCATAATAGCGATTCCCACCTTCCAGGGACCCCCGCTCAACATCCAGATAGCTCCGACGCACATCCGGGTCTGCTCCATCAATTTTGAGCTAATACATTTAAAAACAAGCTAGGCATCTATTTTTTTGTGGATGAGAACCAATCTTCCAGACTATTCATCAGGCAGTCCCTACAATGGAATATTCCATCTATACATCTATTGACCAACAAATGAGATCCAATCTTCCAGACTATTCATCAGGCCATCCACACAAGAAGCAATCCCCATTCTACAGGAATTCAACATCTATAAAATAAAAAATTTCAATTTAGAATACAAAATTCAAAGAAGAAGAAGAAATCACTTGAAATGTATATGCTTAGAATACAACTTTTAAAAGTCCTCTATCATGACTCAAGCAAATCTAATTAGGAGTTCCTTACCATCCAATCTTTAGCTATCTTTTCCCATCTTATTGATGTATTATTTTCTTAATCGTCTTTCGTGAGATATGAATTGACAGATTAGGAGATTCTATCTGTAAGATTTTTGGAGCATCCTCCATCTATTGTGGAGCCTATTAAATTAAAGTTTGGATCTCAAAACTATTGGGTTTAACTTGTAGTTCACATCAAAACACTTGGACCGAATGAACTAGGAACCTATACTTCCTGTTTTATCCATGATTAGTTTTCAAAGTTAAGTATATGCTTCAATTCTTTTATAGATTTAAGCAACCAAATTCTAGCACATAACTTTCAGGTTTTAACTACCGTGTGCATTGTTTACCTACAAAATGTTGGTTGAAAGTTAAAATAAGAAGCAATTTCTTTACAGTGTAGGCCTGAGAAGGGTTCCACAAAATTTTCATTTTTAGGTATCATATACACTGTATAACTTAAAAGGGGGTGTTCCTGTATCAAGCCCATATTCTATCAACCAAACCGTTCATCTGGGTCAGATTAAAAGCCTCCTCCACTAGACAATCATAGCCAACTGACTGGGGGACATTTCTACATTGAGCATAAACAGTTGGTAGGATTTCTCATCATATAATGCGGTATATCAGATGAACTACTTGGATCACCAAATGATTGTCCAAACTAAAACACAGCTAATTAGGGAAAAACATTTTACATTTCCTTTTCTTAAGGAACTGTACAATGCATGACCCACCACAACTGCATTTTAATCTGGGGGGAAGATCATTTCAAGCATTCCAGATAGTTTACATACATGCCCTGCCATCAAGGATCAATGGACAATGGACAAAAGGATCTCCTCCATAGAACAATCCCAACCATCCAATCCAACAACTTATTTTTTTTTATCTTTTCCTTAACTGGATACGGACAGAGAAAAATCAGATCTTGAAAATAACATAATTAAAATTTATTTTTATTTTTTAAATTAAAAAAAATTATAATAAATAAATAAAGAAGAAGAAAGCTACCTGATTGAAGGAGAGAGATGGAAATGGATGGAAGGGAGCTCTTTTCGGTAGAGAAATTGACAAAAAAAAGTCATTGAAATTGCTTCTTTCTGAAATGGCCAAGCTATATGTCTTAGAGGGGGGGTGAATAGGACTATGCCAAATTTAAATAAAAGATACAGCGGAATAAAGAATAAAAATTTAAATCACTAAACTTAAATTGCAGTATAGGAATGGAAAGCAATCAAAATTTGTTCTAGGCACAACCTTACACCAAAAACCAAAGTTTATGGTAGGACAACCTTATTTCTAGAACAAATATAGAAACAGAAGCTCAAACCAATAAAGTAATAGTAAGCGATAAATTGCAGAAATATAAATCTAACTATTACAACATTCACCACTGAGCTTGAAATGAAATGATTACAACATTCATATCCACATATACATCCCACACTGAATAATTAAAGATATGAAATGAATATCAAACAACCACAAAACACAAGGGATTATAGTGGTTCGCCTGTGTGTACACTAACTGTTCAACAACAGCCACACAACTACTCCACTCCTAATATCCTCACACAGGGGATATTAGCGTTCACTGACAAAAATAGGTTTCCCATGTTCACCTAAAAACCTTCACAATTGTGTCTTTATCTGTGGGCTTACACAATTAAAAAACCTCACTTCTGAGTTTTTTGGCTCTCCTCAGATAACCAATACAATGAGATTTTTCTAGCAAATCTCAAAAGAAAACCAAACAGAATTTACAACAAATGTAAAATACCTGATTATCTCCTTCGTTATAGCAGCCCAGAAGAACCAAATTGGAGTAGAGATTTGAATGTCTAAGATCAATGTCCAATACTCACTTTATAATGGTTCTAGGTTCAATAGCTTTTAAATTAAAAACAATGGGCTAGCTTTAATTGATTTTGATTCCAAAAGAAGGAAAACAACAATTTCTCTTTTTATATAAGATTGGAATGCTAGAAACAAAATCAATCAAATAAAGCTAAAGAAAGAGAATATTAAATAAGCATACTTAGCTTTGATGGAGCACAGAATTATCTCTCAGAAAGCCGAATTAAATTAGCTTGAATTCCATAATTTCTTCTGAGATTCGTGCTCTATTTATAGGTGAGCAAATCACGTCTTCGACTGGTCTAGGGAGTTCTTCGACTGATCATAGAACCAACAGATATTTGAAAATTTGGGCGTAATAAGATTTCACCGTTTCACAACTGGTCGAAGGTATCCTTCGACTGGTCGTAGGTCTCCTTCGACTGGTCATAGTATCCGAAGATCAGTATTGGACTTTGAGTTGTAGGTCTACGACTGGTCTTAGATGCAGTCGATACTGTTCCTTCGACTAGTCGAACAGACCCCAGGATTAGTCAAAGCCTAACAGAAAATATCCGAATTTTGTAACAAACTTATGACTGATCCAGAAATTTCTTAGACATGTCGAAGTAGTGTTAGGATTAGTCGAACAAAGTCTAGGACTAGTCTTAGAACTGACAAAACTCACGTAAATCAAACATATGACTTATGTATCCAAAATGGCCTACTCTAAAGGTCAACCTAAGGTCAGTCAAACCTCAATCGTGAAGTAAGGATATTGAAACTTAAGGACAAGTGACCTTTGAAAGTAATAAACCTTGAAGTCTTGTTGTAGCTAATCCTTGAAAATATCTTGAGTTTTTTACGATCGAACTTGTAAGCTTCTTGTCATTTTGCAATGTCTTGACTTGAGAGCAATACTTGTCAATCACAGTTGAACTTGAGTAGAACTTTCTTTTTTACACTTGTGAGCATTGCTTGTTCATCAAAGTTGATCTTGAGTAGATCTTTATTTGATCTTGAGTAGAGCTTCACATAGCAAGTTACATACCAGTGTCTTTGGCACCACAAATTTGACAACAGAAAGGGATATAAACTATAGCACTTACAATCTCCCCCTTTGTCAAATTAGTGACAAAACACACTACCAAGATATGTTTACAGAACACAAAATATCTGAGTAACAAATCATGCATAGAATACAGAATATCTGAGTAACAAATCATGAACCAATTGTCATCAATTGGCACAGTTAATATGAACCTGCAAATATGCAAATATTCAACATATCCATTCTCCATCCATGTCTTTATAAGACATACAAAACTGCCCCTGAATACAACATATCCAAACGAAACGAGTGAAACATATATCCATTCTCCCCCTTTTTGTCATAAGAGGACAAAGGAAAATAAGGAACAGATAGATGAGATAAAAGATAAAAGCATAATTAACTCGCATAAAGTAAATAATGAGTATAAGCAAAGCGAACACCATAGTAGTAAAGTTATTACAACTTGAACAACTTAAACACTAATCTAAACTAGAAGAAGGAGTAGGGATAGATGGATCAAGTGTATGCATCCCCTTGTTCAAGCACCTAAGATATTTGCGCATGTACTTGAATTGTAAATCATGAGTAACAAATATGTTTTCCATCTTAACATTTATATTATCAACTTTATCCTTCAATGCACTTAGATGTGCATCAACATCAGATGGTACAAAATCTGAATCATTTGTAGAATCATATTCAAGTTCTTCAAAGATGTCATCCATATTTATGTCATAAGAAGGAAGATCACTAGCTTCTCCCTCATGTTCAGCATGACCACTACCACCACCTTGGTCAGGATGAAAATCCAGCTTCATCTTATTGATATTAGAATTGTTGAAAATCAGATGATGGATAGGTGCCTCTCCAACCAGCATTTCGACTGACATATGTTTAGCCAACATAGTCATCAAATAGGCAAAAGGAATGTCACTGTGACCCGGATAGAGTTTAAACTGAAGAATGAAATGATAGATTAAGGATGGTAAACAAATCTGAGTACCACTGACAACAGCATGAATAACACGAACCATATATGATGTCAAATCGATTTTATTATCCGAACGAGGATACAGATTAGACACAAAGATTTTGTGGAGAACTTTGTATTTAAGTAACAAATACCTTGCGGGAAGCGCATTCCCTTTATGAGTCCAATGAACATCCATGTTGCACAAGTCTCTAGTGAGCATACATTTTTCAGAAACTGAGGGTTTATCAGTCAAATTATGGATAGGAATACCCTCATCATTCGCTGGAATGTCCATAAGAGCAGAAATTAAATGACGATCAATGTCAAAAGGCCCTTCTCTAGTAGATATTTTAAATGTTAACTCATCCAATGAAAAAGCACTAATACTTGCAAACATGTATTGGGCAATGGACCGGTATGCTGGCCCACCCCAATGTAATAAGTTATCCCAACCTATAGATTTAAGCATAGGAAGGATGTCAAAAGGCGCAACATGATCAATGAAAACAGGGAGTTCAACAATAACATTGCGTAATCTGATGTCTCAAACATAAGATGGATCATCATCGGGAGGCTGAAGATGCCGTTTAGAAATCGGGGCTGATCTGGAAGAAGAAGACGGACCACGGGTTATTGTTTTCTTTCCTCTAGAAGCCATTTACAACAAAGATTTCAAGAAAAGAACAAGTTGAAAAGGTTTGAGAAGAGGGTTTACTTAAATCAGATTTTACAAACGAAAAACCTCAAATCACAATGAAATCCAAAATAGAAAGCTTCAAGAGAGAAAAGGAAGCAATCTAGACACAGATCTGCAAGAAAAACATAAATAGAGCACTAACCTTGAAGAAATGTAACAATGAGTTCGACTAGTCGAGGCTCGGCTCCTTAGAGAGTGAAAACAGAATGAGGAAAAAAGTGAAATCCCCAATTTTAAGTGATTTAGCATGATCTACGACTGGTCGTGGATATGTACGACCAATCGAACTACGACTGGTCGTGGATATTTACGAATGGTCGAGTACCGGCCAAAAATTCAGATTTCTTGCATAATGACAAAAAAAAATGAAATTCAAACTAGTAAATATATACACTATGATACAAGTAGGCATAAATAATCATTTTAAGATGCACATGCCAAGATCAAATTTCATTTTGTTAAACCTGCTTTTGTCGAGCGGTTTAGTGAAAATGTCAGCTCGTTGATCCTCGGTAGGGATATATTCCAGAGATATAACTTTTTCTTCTACTAATTCCCTGATATAATGAAATCTAATGTCAATATGCTTAGTATGAGAATGCTGAATAGGATTTTTCAAAGTATTTATGGCACTGAAATTATCACAATGTAATAACATAGAATCCTGTTTAATTTCATAATCACTTAGCATTCGTTGCATCCAAACAAGCTTCATACATGCATTACCAGCTGCGATATACTCAGCTTCAGCTGTAGAAAGTGATATATAATTTTGTTTCTTACTAAACTAGGAAATTAAACAATTTTTGATATAAAAGCAACCACCACTGGTTGATTTTCTATTATCTAGATTACCAGCCCAGTCAGCATCCGAGTATCCAGCTAATTGAACATTAGTCTCACGAGGATACCAGAGACCGAGATTAACAGTACTTGCGATATATCTAATAATCCGCTTGACAGCAGTCAAGTGCGATTCTTTCGGATCAGATTGATATCTAGCGCAAATACCAACACTTAGAGAAATATCAGGTCTGCTAACAGTTAAATATAGTAAACTACCAATCATACTTCGATATAATTTCAGATCTACATTTTTCCCTACAGAATCTTTTGAGAGTTTCAAAGTTGTACTCATAAGAGTATCGAAATTCTTACCATTCTCAAATCTAAATCTCTTAATTAGATTCCTAGCATACTTAGATTGAGATATGAACATTCCGTCAGGTCGTTGCTTTACTTGCAACCCAAGGAAATAATTCAATTCCCCAACCATGCTCATTTCAAACCGAGATTTCATCAAATCTGCAAACTTAATAGTCATGTCAGTACAGGTAGATCCATAAATGATATCATCAACATAGATCTGTACTAATAAGATGTGCTTATTATGTTTTCTAATAAACAGAGTTTTATCAATGCATCCCATTTGAAAATTATAGCTAAATAGAAACTTTGTTAGTTTTTCGTACCATGCCCTAGGAGCTTGTTTTAAACCGTAAAGTGCCTTTTTAAGTTGATAAGCATGTTCGGCATTCTTGGGGTCTTCAAAACCCATTGGTTGTTCAACATAGACTTCCTCATGCAAATCGCCATTTAAGAACACACTTTTTATATCCATTTAGTAAATCTTGAACTTTCTAAAACATGCAATGGATATAAGAGTCTAATTGATTCAAGACGGGCTACTGGTGCAAAAGTTTCATCATAGTTAATACCTTCAATTTGAGTGTAACCTTGTACCACTAACCTAGCCTTATTTCTAATTATATTACCAAGCTCATCAGACTTATTTTTGAAAATCCATTTGGTTCCAATGATGTGTTTATCTTTAGTTCTAGGTACGAGATAACAAACATCATTTCTCACAAATTCGTTAAGCTCTTCTTGCATCGCAACAATCCAGTTTTCATTAGCAAGAGCTTCTTTTACATTAGATGGTTCTATCTGGGATGTAAAACATGTATAATTACATATATCCTCAAGTTGTCTATGAGTACGAACACTAGTGAGAGGGTTTCCAAGAATCTGTGTAGTTGGATGATCTTTAACAGTCCTTAGTTCAGAATCAGTCTGATTAGATGAAGTATCAGGTTTATCTGTTATAAGAATTTCATCATTATTTGAACTTGAGACTGGTGTGTTTAAGTGATCATCAATGACCACATTGATGGACTCTTGAATCACACCAGTCCTTTTGTTCAGTACCCTATAAGCACGACTGTTTAAAGAATATCCTAAAAATATCCCTTCCTCACTTTTCATATCAAACTTTCCCAGATTTTCACAATCTCGTAAAATATAGCACTTACTGCCAAAAATTTGAAAGTATTTGACAGTAGGCTTTCTATCAAACCACATTTCATAAGCTGTTTTATTATTACTTTTACTAGTGTAAACTCGATTAATAATATAGCAAGCTATATTGACTGCTTCAGCCTAAAGATTCTTAGAGAGCTTCATGCTATTCAACATGACATTAGCCATTTCTTGAAGTACTCTATTTTTCCTTTCCACTATATCATTTTATTGTGGTGTTTTGGGTGCTGAGAATTCATGTAATATTCCCTGGTCGTTACGGAACTTCTCAAAACCGCTATTCTCAAATTCAGATCCATGATCACTACGAATCTTACTGATTTGAGAATCTTTTTTAATTTGAATCCTTTTGAGAACTTTTCTTACTTCTTCAAGGGTTTCAGATTTGTCCCTTAAGAAGATTACCCAAGTATATCTGGTAAAGTCATCTACAATTACTAAGATATATTTTTTGCCACCTCGACTTTCCGTCCTGATAGGTCCTACTAGATCCATATGGAGAAGCTTGAGTGGTCTTGATGTGGTATTGGAATTCACCTTTTTGTGTGAGTTCCTTGTTTGTTTGCCAATCTGGCATTCACCACATATTTTATCTAATTTTTATAATTTGGGTAAACCTCTTTATAAGTTCCCATTTGCTCAATCTATATAGATTTCGGTAGTGTACATGTCCAAGACGTTTGTGCCATAAATCAGTCTCGTCTGTATGGACCATGTAACATGATTGATTAGATGAGCTGGATTCACTAACAATATAGCAGTTTTCAGAGGTTCTACGTCTAGTTAGTATTACTGAACCCTTGTTGTTTAGAATCTCACAGCTTTGATTAGAAAATCGTACACTATGGTTATTATCGCATATTTGAGATATGCTAAGCAAGTTATGTTTCAAACCTTCTACATATAAAACATTTTTAAACAAAGGAAGGTTATAGAGATGAACCGTACCTTGGCCCATAATCTTGCAGTTGCTGCCATCACCAAATGTGACTGAACCATCAGTCATGTCTTTGAGATCGGTGAACAAACTTTTATCACCAGTCATATGCCTGGAGCATCCACTATCTAGGTACCACTTTGAATGGCTTGTTGCTTTGAAAGCGGTGTGAGCAACCAAGCAGGCAACTTTAGGAACCCATTTCAGAACTGTTTTGGGTTTAGGAGTATAGTTGGTCTTCTTCTGTCTGATGTTGTAAGAATGACCTACTGAGTTAGATTTTAAGAGCTCCTTGAGTAAATTAACTATCTTTTTAGCAAGAAGGTTTTGGTTCTGATTTTTAAAATTAACGTGGCTGCTTTTAGGTTTTTGAAAAGTTTTAGAAAAACCGTGGTAAGTACTTTTCCCTTTTGAGTTTGAGGACTCTCCTTTCACAAACTTGGGAGAAGTATACTTTTGTTTAGAAGATATATTCTTGTCATAGCCCAACTCGGATCGATCGCCACATTTTCTTGATCCAGATAATAATTTTTCTAACTTTGGATCACCTTGGGCATATCTCCATATGTCCTTTAAACTTAGAAGGGAAGATACTTCATTTTTGAGTTTCTCATTTTCAGATTTCAGATTTTCAATCAGGGAGGTTTTGAATTTTAAATCACATTTTGATTTTTCAAAACAATCTGAAATTTGGGATTTTTCTAAAATAAGTGATTCAAAACATTCTTTGAGTTTAAAAATTTTTTCCTTTTGAAGTTTAAGTTTGACAGCAATTTTACAACTTTCCTTATAGAGGGCGTTATAAGCATCTTGAAGATCTTCTTCATTTTCATATTCACTGTTCAAATTTTCTTCACTTGTTGAATCATTATCTGAGAATGTGAATTTGGCTAGAGTCATAAGGGCTTTAGCTTCATTGCTCGACTCAGTTTCAGAATCTTCTGATTCAGAAGAAGCTTTAAAATCAGATGATTCATCCTATGTAGCCAACATACCCTTTCTTTTTGGTTTGTCCTTTTTAGGACATTTGTTTGCTAAGTGTCCATACTCTTGGCAGTTGTAACATTGACTATCTTTTTCCAATTTTTGGATCTAGGTTTAGATCTTTTCTTATCATTTGATTTTTGAAGATCTACCATTTTCTTGCTTTTGAAAATCTTATAAAATTTCTTTGCTAAAAGAGCCATATCGTCTTCAGAATTTTCTAAATCCGAGTTTTCTTGAAAAATACCTTTAGTAGATTTGAGAGTAATGGATTTACTTTTAGGAGCTTTAAAGTTTAACTCATAAGTCTGTAAAGATCCAACTAATTTCTCAACCTTCGTATTATCCGTATCACGAAGTTCCTGGATTACGGTTACTTTAGAATTGAACCGTTCAAGAAGTGAACGTAGTATTTTAGCACATATCTTGCTTTCCAGGATTTTATCGCCTAGACTCCACATAGAGTTTACAATGTCATTCAATCTGGTATAGAAGTCCATGAATATTTCATTTTCTTCCATACGTATTTCCTTAAATTTAGTTGTGAGGATTTGTATCTTAGATTTCTTGACAATTAATGTACCCTCGTGTGTCATTTCCAATATATCCCAAGCTTGTTTTGCAGAATCATAGGATATAATTCTTTTAAATTCATCCGGTGATAATGCACATGTAATTGCATTTAGTGTTTTAGCATTTTCACTACTCTCACTTTTCTGAAGTGTGGTCCAAGAAAAATAAGCCGTTATTTTTGTTATTTTTGAACCATCAACACCAATTACTTCAGTGGTAGGAGGGGTCCAATCATTCACTATGGCTAGCCACACACTTTCATCCATGGATTTGAGGAAAATCCTCATCCTGGCTTTCCAATAAGCATAATTGGAGCCATCGAAAGGTGGAGGCCTAGTGACTGATAGGCTATCAAAATTTGACATATTATATATAAATAGCTTAGATCGTTAGCTCAGGAAATAAATCCAAATATAAAGCAATAAGAATGAGCTATTAGGCTCTGATACCACTTGAAATGGCCAAGCTATATGTCCTAAAGGGGGGGTGAATAGGACTATGTCAAATTTAAATAAAATATACAATGGAATAAAGAATAAGAATTTAAATCACTAAACTTGAATTGCAGTATAGGAATGGAAAGCAATAAAAAATTGTTCTAAGGATAACCTTACACCAAAAACCAAAGTTTATGGTAGGACAACCTTATTTCTAGAACAAATATAGAAACAAAAGCTCAAACCAATAAAGTAATAGTAAGCGATAAATTGCAGAAATATAAATCTAACTATTACAACATTCACCATTGAGCTTGAAATGAAATGATTACAACATTCACATCCACATATACGTCCCACACTGAATAATTAAAGATATGAAATGAATATCGAACAACCACAAAACACAAGAGATTATAGTGGTTCGCACTGTGTACACTAACTGTTTAACAACATGACCACACAAATTTTCTACTCCAATATCCTCACACAGGGGGATATTAGCGTTCACTAACAAAAATAGGTTTCCCAGGTTCACCTAAAACCTTCACAATTGTGTCTTTATCGTGGGCTTACACAATTAAAAAACCCTACTTCGAAGTTTTCGCTCTCCTCAGATAACCAATACAATGAGATTTTTTCTAGCAAATCTCAAAAGAAAACCAAACAAAATTTACAACAAATGTAAAATACCTGATTATCTCCTTCGTTATAGCAGTCCGGAAGAACCAAATTAGAGTAGAGATTTGAATGTCCAAGATCAATGTCCAATACTCACTTTATAATGGTTCTAGGTTCTAATAGCTTTTAAATTATAAAAACAATGGGCTAGCTTTAATTGATTTTGATTTCAAAAGAAGGAAAACAACAATTCCTCTTTTCATATAAGATTGGAATGCTAGAAACAAAATCAATCAAATAAAGCTAAAGAAAGAGAATATTAAATAAGCACACTTATCTTTGATGGAGCACAGAATTATCTCTTAGAAGGCCGAATTAAATTAGCTTGAATTCCATGATTTCTTCTGAGATTCATGCTCTATTTATAGGTGAGCAAATCACGTCTTCGACTGGTCTAGGGAGTTCTTCGACTGGTCGTAGAACCAATAGATATTTAAAAATTCGGGTGCGATAAAATTTGACCGTTTCACGACTGGTTGAAGGTATCCTTCGACTGGTCGTAGGTCTCCTTCAACTGGTCATAGGTTTCCTTCGACTGGTCGTAGTATCCGAAGATCTGCGCTGGACTTTGAGTCGTAGGTCTACGACTGGTCTTAGATGCAGTCGATACTGTTCCTTCGACTAGTCGAACAGACCCCAGGACTAGTTGAAGCCTAACGAAAAATATCCGAATTTTGTAACAAACTTAGGACTGATCCAGGAATTTCTTAGACAGGTCGAAGCAGTGCTAGGACTAGTCGAACAAAGTCTAGGACTAGTCTTAGAACTGACCCCACTCACGTAAATCAAACATATGACTTATGTATCCAAAATGGCCTACTCTAAAGGTCAACCTAAGGTTAGTCAAACCTCAATTGTGAAGTAAGGACATTGAAACTTAAGGACAAGTGACCTTTGAAAGTAGTAAACCTTGAAGTCTTGTTGTAGCTAATCCTTGAAAGTATCTTGAGTTCTTTACGATCGAACTTGTAAGCTTCTTGTCATTTTGCAATGTCTTGACTTGAGAGCAATACTTGTCAATTACAGTTGAACTTGAGTAGAACTTTCTTCTTTACACTTGTGAACATTGCTTGTTCATCAAAGTTGATCTTGAGTGGATCTTTATTTGATCTTGAGTAGAGCTTCACATAGCAAGTTACATACCAGTGTCTTTGGCACCACAAATTTGACAACAAAAAGGGATATAAACTATAGTACTTACACTTTCAGATTCCATTTCATCTCAGAACACCAAAAGAAAAAGATACTTAGAAAATGGAGAGTGAGTTGAAGTGAACGGAAAGGGTTTTAGGAAGAGCACAGAAAGAGTATTGTCTAGTCTTAAACACAATAAAACTGGACCAAGCTCAACTAATTGCTAAATCCCCAAATCCCTAAATCGGTATTGAGATTGAGAGAGAGAGAGAGAGAGTGAGAGAGATACCTCACCGAGCTTCAGAGACAGAGAGAGGGAGTGCGTGGGTAGGGTGTGCGGCAACGGTAAGGTAGAGAGACCAGAGAGAGAGGGAAAGAGAGATAGAGAGAGAGAGAGAGAGAGAGAGAGGGGAGAGGGTGCGAGAGAGACACACACGAGAGAGAGAGAGAATAGGTTTAGGTTTAGGTTAAGGTTATAGGTTTTGGGATTTAAGAATAGGTTTAGGTTATAAGAATAGGTTTATGTTTAGGGTTTATGTTTAGGTTAAGGTTATAGGTTTAGGTTTAGGTTATACGTGTAGGTTATAGGTTTAGGTTAGGTTATAGGTTAAGGTTTAGGGAATTGAGTTTAGGTTATAGGTGTAGGTTATAAGTTAAGGTTATAGGTTTAGGTTTAGGTTTAGGTTATAGGTTTTAGGATTTGAGAATAGGTTTAGGTTTAGGTTGAGAATAGGTTTAGGGATTTGAGAATACATTTTGGTTTTAGGTTATAAGTGTAGGTTATAGGTTAGATTAAGGTTATAGGTTTAGGTTTAGGTTAAGGTTATAGGTTTAGGTTATAGGTTTAGGTTTAGGTTTAGGTTATAGCGATAGGGAATTGAGAATAGGTTAAGGTTTAGGTTTAAGAAATCGGGTTTGGGTTCGGGATCGGGTTTAGGTTTGGGTTTAGGTTTTAGGTTATAGGTTATAGGTTTTGGTTATAGGTTATAGGTTTAGGTTTAGGTTTAGGTTTAGGTTTGGGTTATAGGTTTAGGTTTGGGTTTAGGTTATAGGTTATAGGTTTAGGTAATAGGTTTAGGGATTTGAGAATAGGTTTAGGTTAAGGTTATA
This sequence comes from Magnolia changhungtana, assembly GCA_030180095.1. Taxonomy (NCBI): domain Eukaryota; kingdom Viridiplantae; phylum Streptophyta; class Magnoliopsida; order Magnoliales; family Magnoliaceae; genus Magnolia; species Magnolia changhungtana. The sequence continues at coordinate 21,679,635 of JASAUF010000600.1, read as the reverse complement.
AGTTTAGGTTTAGGGATTTGAGAATACATTTTGGTTTTAGGTTATAAGTGTAGGTTATAAGTTTAGGTTAAGGTTATAGGTTTAGGTTATAGCGATAGGGAATTGAGAATAGGTTAAGGTTTAGGTTTAGGAAATCGGGTTCGGGTTCGGGATCGGGTTTAGGTTTGGGGTTTAGGCTTTAGGTTATAGGTTATAGGTTTAGGTTATAGGTTAAGGTTTAGGTTTAGGTTTAGGTTTTGGTTATAGGTTTAGGTTTGGGTTTAGGTTATAGGTTATAGGTTTAGGGATTTGAGAATTTTTAGGATTTGAGAATAGGTTTATAACCCGAACCCGAACCCGAACCTGAACATGACTAAACTTGAATTCCTAAACCTATAACCTAAACCTATTCTCAAATCCCTAAACCTATAACCTAAACCTATAACCTATAACCTATAACCTAAAACTAAAACTTGAAAACCCAAACCTAAACCCGATCCCGAACCCGAACCTGATTTCCTAAACCTAAATCTTAACCTATTCTCAATTGTTTCCACTCGTGTGGCTCACCTGAGTGTTAGATACATCTCAGTTTTGGTCGTATGTCCTAAAATGAGCTCCAAAAATGTATGGATGGAGTGGATTTTTCTCAAACACTGAGTTAGGCCCCACCCAGCATGCTTGCGCAAGAACTTCTTGGAAAGGCTTTTAGCAGGAAATTGGCATCGACTGAAATCTCACTACTCGTCGGGCAAATCAAATCACCACACTAATTTCTCTTCCTCAGTTGGGGCAAAAGTCACCTCATCACCATTTCTCTCTCTTTCTCTTTAAAATGTACTCATTCTAGAGTGAGAGGCGGTGTAAGCTCTACGTGTGAGTTTGATTTCAATCTTTGTAGCATTAATCGCAAGGATGAATCTTTTTACTAGATTTATAGCGAAAATGAAAGTTGATGGTGAAATTTTTCTAAAGGTCTCTTTGGGTTTTATTGAAGAAGATGATGACGATCTTATTGAAGAAGATGTTAAAACCTAAACTTATAACCTAAACTTAATTCACTTAACTTAAATCTACACCTTAACCCAAACTTTCAACCCGAACTTGAACCGAACCTAAACCCAAATTCCTAAACCTAAACTGAAACCTATTCTCAAATCCCTAAACTTATAACCTAAACCTATTCTCAAATCCTAAAACCTATAAGCTAAACCTATTCTCAAATCCCTAAACCTATAACCTAAACCTAAACCTGTAACCTATAACCTAAACCTAAACCTAAAATCTATAACCTTAACCTAAACCTATAACCTAAACCTAAACCTAAACCTTAACCTATTCCCAAATCCCTAAACCTATAACCTGTAACCTATAACCTAAAACCTAAACTTAAAAAGCCAAACCTAAACTCGATCCCAGACCCAAACCCGATTTCCTAAACCTAAACCTTAACCTATTCTCAATTGTTTCCTCTCATGTGGCCCCATATTAGAGGAATAACTTAATTATGAATAACTTGTGAATTTTTATCTGAAGATGGTTCAACATATTTTTTTGAAGCACTCCCTTCAAATACTAGCTTCAACTAGCTGATGATGTTTCTGATTCCAGTACCATGTACCACTTGTTTGTCATAGATTTTCTATTATTCCTAGCTTTTCAAAATCTCCCTAACGAAGGAACAATGCGCATAAGAGTTCGCAACTAGATTGTTAGCAGAACCTCTTAACAGCCACCTATCAACACAACTAAATGGAAAACAATCTCTTAAGTTTACACCAAGAAGATCCAAAAATAATTCCAAACCTGATTTGCCAACTCGTTTCCACATAGGAGATGATGAATGCTCTCAACTTGAGGCATTCAAACAACATTGACATTTAGGGTGTGTTTGGATCGTAAGTTACTTTGGATAGGCTACTTATGCCATAAGTAGCTTGTCTTAGCTTCTACTTATTTAGTTGATAAGTATATTTGGTAACGAACATACTTATCAATCAAAAAGTAAAAAAAACATGTTTGGTTTCCAACATCATAAGCAATTATCCCCCAGGTTTAGGTTTCACCATCTTCTTCAATAAGATCAGCATCATCTTCTTCAATAAAACCCGGAGGGACCTTTGAAAAAATTTCACCATCGACTTTCATTTTCGCTGCAAATCTAATAAAAAGATTCATACTTGTGATCTTGCTACGAAAGTCGAAATCAAACTCACACACAGAGCTTACACCGCCGCTCACTCTAGAATGAGTACATTTTACTGAGAAAGAGAGAGAAATGGTGGCGAGGTGACTTTTACCCCTCTCGAGGAAGAGAAAAAACAAGTTTACCTTGTGTAAAGGGAATTCTTACTAACTGAACCCTTTAAAGCTGATTGGAACTGTTGATCTGAAGGGCCACCATGACAATGCGGCCACATATCCCTAATCACAGGGATAAGATGATCTTAGACATTGTGTCAGTCGCCTGAAAATGTATTGTTAAGAGTGTGTGGGGGTAGAGATTAAACTAAGCAGCTGATGGACGAGGCGAAGTGAAATGAGTGCAATGGCTACCGAGATGAACATCTGTCAACATTTAATGGATGGAATTTGGGGTCCAAGGTGAAGCTAGTCTTGCGAGGGCTCTAGGGAAGACAACCCACGATGCTACTCACGAATCTGCTGACTCCTACAACCATCCAAGGCAAGAGCAGCTTCAACATCAAAAGGATCCATTGCAGGAATTCCCCCACTTCCCACCATTAAGAAAGTCATTCCATTCTTAGCCACATAACACGTGTGCATATGCCTTCCACCTAGTCCATAAAAGCCTCCTTGAACCCAAAATCACTACCAAATAGGGATTGCTCCAAGCACGTTGTAGCTACGTTACAGGCACTATTCAAAACACCGATTAAGAGAACCATACATTATACAAGTTCTCAATACTAGTATCACAAAGGTATTGACCAGACTGAAAAATAATGTGTGCAATGCGTATTGGACCAGTATCAAAGCATAATGGTGTTTTCTTTCTTTTTTACAAAAAATGTGAAAATATCATAGGCAAAAAAAAAAAAAAAGGAAAATGAGAAATACAAGAATAATGCAACCAAATGGCTATACAAGATGGTCAACCAAAGATTTGACAAATCCAACCACTCAGATTGTCTTGATTGATGATCTAGACCCAATCTATAGTCTAATGATAAATCTAATTAGATCAATAGTCAAACGGTATTATGGTTCTAGTGGGACCAGTCTTCACCATATTCATATAATTTATTTATTTTAACTATGACACAAAAGTCACCCTAATGGGAAATTCAACATTGAAAAGGAATAGCATAGAAACAAAAACTCGAGGGAGGGGGGGGGGGGGGGGGTATGATGATTGGAATGAAAACCATACAATTCACAGCCAAACAAAAAAGAAAAATATAACTATTAAAATGCAGTTCTGGCTTTTCTATTTAAGCAGCACAAGGAATAACAATAATACCTCTACATGGTATATGAACCCTCTGGTAGGCGTTTCCCTTCCTTCATGCAATTCTCAAACCAAAGATGGTTAACTATTTTTGTTCCCAAATCCTTAGCCAAACTATATTTCCTTCCTTAAAACTCATCAAGCTCCTCACTCAAACTGGTACTATAATTGATTCCTTCATTTCTAAACTCACCAAATGTGTGGTCGATTTAGACATTGTCCTGACATAACTAGCACCGGTTTGATTGATGAGCTTAATGAGTTTAAAGTTCTCTAATCCATGGTAGTCGCTGATTGTAGCAATGACAGATTCCGTGCCCCGAAGAGGATATCTTTTTATCACTAAAATAACAAGAAAATGTACAAGGGATAAGCTTCAACCGAAACAAATTATTGTTGCTTCTGCTTTGTAGAAACCTAAAGTTCAAAATATTAGGAGTCATGCAAATATGGTGGCCATTGTAGAACAACAAAGTGCAAAAGTTATGATAATGGATAATTCAAAATAGTAATAATAAGTTAAAAACCATGATTATACATGGAAAATCCCAAAAGGCCCATTATATTAGTAGTGCAAATGTTTTAACGGTCATTAAGAATGTTTTCATTCATGTATTGGCTGCTAGTGGAGAAGGGAACCAATTTTATAGTAGAGATGCTTTGGTGTGTGCTTCATGGAGTTCATCATAAACCACATTGTCATGGTAACATTCCTCAAATAGGAAATCAGGGAATCCTTTGTCAATCCACCCAAATAATGAAATCTGAAAGTCTTTCTTCATATAATTGTATCATAATTTCTAATGCTGAAAGAAATATTTTCCTTTCATCCCAGATTACACAGGATTCTCTACAATTCTACCTAACATCCGCACTAAAACTTAAAAACCACAACCAACATTCAAGCATTTTTTATATAGATATCAGACACCCACCACCACCAGTGCCACCATCACCATCTTAGCCTTTCTCCCATCAATTGGGTTTTGTGGGTTTTGTAAAATCAAAAAATCTGCAATTTCAAAAGTCCTCAAATCCCCAAAATCCTAAAATCCCCAAATTGTAAAATCAGATAAACCAAATTTGGGGTCCACATTCAAATTGAGAATCTACAAACTACTAACTCCCAATTTCCTAAATGGGTATTAATATTGAGAGAGATTAAGAGAGAGAGAGAGATACCTCACTATCGTGAATGACCTTCAACCGAGCTTTAGAGAGAGAGAGGGCGTGCATGGGTAGGGCGTTTGGCAACGGTCTGCACCTCATCCGCTCTCGTTTGGTAAGAGAGAGAGAGAGAGAGAGAGAGATAGTTTAGAGAGAGGAGGGACAGGAGGCGAGAGAGACAGAGAGAGGAGGGACAGGAGGCGAGAGAGACAGAGAGAGGAAGAGAGAGATAGAGAGCGAGAGGGTGCGAGAGAAAGAGAGAGAGAGAGAGAGAGAGAGAGAGAGAGAGAGGAGACTGCCGCTGATTAGGGCAGTCTCTCACGCGGACGCGGGTTAGGTAACCCACTGCAACAACGTCACCAAGTTCTATGGGCCGCACTATGATGTATGTGTTGTATCCATGTCGTCCATCTATTTTGAGATATTATTTTAGGGCATGACCCAAAGAATAAGGCAAATAAAAACATGTAGTGGACCTCACCAAAGAAAATAGTGGAGACGGTGGAGAGAGTGATTCCCACCATTGATACTATCATAAGGCCCACCATAATTTTTATTTGAAATCCAACTTGTTCAGAAGTTAAAAAAGACATGAAATAAGGTAATTCACAAATATCAGCTTGATCTAAAACTTTTGTGGCCTTTACATGTTTTTAATGGTGGATGTCACTGTCCCCACTGTTTTTTGTGTCGGGGTCCACTGAAGCTGTGGATTTAACTATGGATATTACCCTAAAATGATCTCTCTAAATGGATGGAAGGTTTGGTTATAAAACCACTAGATGATGTAGGGGCCCACAAATGAGAGGTATATATATATATATCAGGTGGACCACACCACATGAAAACAATAGTGATTGGATATCCATCATTAAAATTCTCATAAGGCCCTCTGTACTGTTTATTTGGCATCCAATCTGTTTATTAGGTCATACAGGCCTAAATGAAGGGGAAAAACAAAAAATCATCTTGATCCAAAACTTTTATGGCCCTTACATTAACCACAAACATCAACATGGATTAAACACAAACATCAGCTTGATCTGAGACTCGGATTGGGTAGTGATAGTAGGTGATTGTACATTTCCTAGTGTTATAGCCTACTCGAGATTTTTCGTCTCACATCATAACATTAACCAGCAAACATGTGTGATATGGATTTTACAATGCCATTGCAATGGCCCTACAACGACTTAGTTACATAGTATACCTACTTCTATGCTCCTTGATGGCTCCACACAAAGAAGAAGTTCGAGGAGTCTACTTGCATAAAAAAATTAAAAAGATAAAAATACTTGGTTGCAAGTCAAATATAAGGCACATACGGTAGCCTATAAATGAAGTTAAATGGAAAATGAAAATGGACGTAAATGAATTGGGAATAAATGACTTACTAGTTGTGTTTGGATGGGAGTACATGAAATGTGTTGATGCAGTTTTCCAACGAACCCTTTGTATAGACCTTTCTTGGACCTACACAAGTAGAAAGAAGAACAGAGGAGGCCCTAGCCAATACAGGGGACTCTCCGATGCCTAAGTCAGTATCGAGGCCTTATAGAGTAGGGTAGGATCTCCAGAAAAGAGATATCAGTCAAGTATTTAGGGTTTCTCAGTGAACGTACCTTGGATAGTGGAGGTACCTCTATATTTATAGGAGAACCAGAATACAATTTCAGGAGGACTCTCGCCTGATATCTTGGCTGTAATCTGGGATGTCCGCAAGATGAGTGGTTGCATTGTCCCAAAACCATGTTTGTGTGACCATAATTCAATGTGGCCCACTGATGAGCTGACTTGGCCTGGGCAAGTTCATGATGTGGTATCCCTGATTAATGTCCTGGATCTTCCTCATAAATGTATCTTTTTAATATTTTTTCTGAAGGTGACTGAGCAAGACATGATGGAAACACTCCTCTGTCCATTCGAGATGTGTGTGAAGGAAGGAGACATTAGCAGTGTCATGTGCTCTTATAACCGTCTCAACGGCATCCCCACGTGCGCCGACCTAAAACTCCTATCTCAAACGATATGAGGAGATTGGGATCTTCGTGGATAATGTTGTTTTATTTATTTATTTTTAAACTTAAAAAAAAAAAAGCTATGTTGGTATTTTTCTTATTTCAATCATATAAATGAAAATGGTTTTGAAGTATCCACATGTAGCTGTGAAAATCAATAATTATTATTTTTTTCCACTTATTTAATTTAACTCATAAATTCGGATTGACTGGTCTCATAAATTTCACCATAAAAAATTTGATTGACTAGAATATTTCAGTTATTTACCATCCCTCGTCAGGTAAACAAGTCTTGTCGGATTGCCTCACCTATCATTCACTCCCACTCCTAAGTTGTACATTGTTCCACTCATTTGCATTATAACAATATTTTAAGCATTTATGTCAGCATATCACTTCTCAACCCCCCTATTACCACTCAACATGAGGGGACCTGTGGCAGCGACACACGCTAGTTAGAGAGTGGCGACGGAGGCAAAGATGATATTGTTAAATGCTAATGAGTTTTGCTAATGAAGTGACGTCAACAAGTTATAAATGCCCCACCATGATGTATGTATTATATCCACACCATAAATTCATGTATACAGATCATTCCAGGGCAAGGGTCAAAGAATGAGGTAGATTAAAATCTTAAGTTGACTCACCACAACGAAATAAAAAATAAAAAATGTAGAGATTGAACACCTACTTAAAAAAAAATTAGAGAGCTATAGAAGTCTTGGATCAAGCTGATATTTGATTTTTCTCTTCATCCATGTCTTTTTTTAACTTATTAACAGGTTAGATCTCAAATAAACATGATAGTGGCCCTAGGAAAGTCTCAACAGTGGGTGTCACTGTCCCCACTATTTTCGGTAGTGGGGCCACTTGAGATTTGGATCTGACTCGTTCTTTTGATCATCCCATAAAATGATCTCTCCAAATGAATGGACAGTGTTGATACAATACATTTGCACCCACCGTGAATGTATCTAGTCTATCCACGCCGTCCATCCATTTTTCCATCTTATTTAGGGGCTGAGACAAAAATTTAAGCATACCCAAAGATCAAGTGTACCATACCACAAGAAACAATTGGAATATTGATTTCCACCGTTGAAACCTTTATAGGGTCCACAGTATTGTTTATTTCTCATCTAACCTATTTATAAGATCGCAAACACATGGATGAAGGGAAATCACAAATACAAGATTGATCCAAAACTTCTGTGGGCCCCAAGAAATTTTCAATGCTAGATGTTCACTTCACACTATTTCCTGTGGTGTGGTCCAATTGAGGTTTGGATATACTTCATTTTTTGGTTCATGCCCTAAAATATTTAGGTAAAATGGATGGATGGCGTGGATAAAATACGTAAATCAAGGTGGACCCCATGGAGTTTACTTAGTACAATAAGCGTACTGAGTTACTCAATACACAATTCGCTTCCTAAAATCCAACCCCTCTCAAAACTAAATCTCGCGCCCTCCCAAAACCCAAATCCCTCCCAAAACCAAATCCCACCCCTCTCCCAAACCTTCTCTCTCTCTCTCTCTCTCTCTCTCTCTCTCTCTCTCTCTCTCTCTCTCTCACGTCTTGTGTGCACTTCACCTAGGTTTTCCAACCCCTCTCCCACAAGCAAATGCGCCCGGCCCTCTATTTCCCAACACCTCTCCCACAAGTAAATGCGCCCGGCCCTCTGTTTACCAACACCTCTCTGTCTCTCTTGGTAGGGTTTTAAAATCCCAGCACTCAAAAGAAGAAGAAGAAGAAGAAGAAGAAGAAGAAGAAGAAGAAGGAGAGGAAATCCTGCGAACCATCTACAATCTCTAGCTCCTCAAAACAACAGTTAGTCTCTGTTTCTCTCTCTCTCTCTCTCAATGCCGATTTATGGATTTGGGGATTTTATAATTTATGGATTTTTATACTTTGGTTTCCTGTGGTGTGTTCCACCTAAGATTTGGATTTTCTTCAATCTTGGAATCATGCCCTAAAATGAGCTTTCCAAACGGATAGATAGCATGAATTTAAGGAAAATACATCAAAGTGTGCCCCACAGTCAGGGATCCATAGAAGTCGTGCCCCCTCCATCTGCTTTGAAAGACGTTAATAGGACTTGATCATAAAATCTTGGTATGAGGATATGGTATATTGACATTGGTATTTTTCCATGCGAGACTTCCTATTGTTGTCATTGTTGGCATCATCATATCAATAGACTGAGGCTTGTTTGTGTGGACAACAAGGATGTACACATGCACATTGTGATTGGGTTATAATCCTCCAATGACATTGGTATTTTCCGAAACTAGTGTCAAAATTCCATGAGAAAGTACCAGGCTTTGGCTTGCATGTTAGATAGTTCCACATAATCAACTAATGAAGATGGTGTCTGAAGATATATGTATGAGAAATGATCCATTGTTCTCAGAGTAATGTAAGTTGTATTGCTCCTAGTTGCATTTCAACACTTGCAGTCCAATTGATCAGTGTAAGCTGTCCATTAGGTCCAGCACACGTGTCACAGGTGTCATGTAAAAATCACATGATAGGAAGATTTTAACCATCTGATCAATAGGCTATAAAATTGATGGTCAAGATTACTTGTGAAAATGTGCCTAATAAGTAATTTGATCCATCTATAGGTTAGGTCCATCATGGATTGCTGATGGTTTTAAAGAGTGGAATTTGTTAGAGAATCCTAACCATCCCATCTATGGCTTGGAGAATGGATTGGCTATAAAAGAAAATTCCAACTCATAGATGGATCAAATCATCTGATTATTATGATTTTCATGCAGTAAACAATGAAGTGTGTGTCAATTGGACTATCTAAGTGTCCTGATGCAACTTTGAGCATCTCTCTCTCTCTCTCTCTCTCTCTCTCTCTCTCTTAGTTCACTTTGAGCATCTAAGTCTTTTTGCAATCTCAGCTACAACTACCTCAATTTTCAAGAATCAATGAATGGGACATAGATACCAAATTGCTATATAAAGGCCTGTCTTCCATGTTTGCATGTAAACCACAAGATGGCTTAATGAAAGGTTCAATTTCATTTGTATTTATGTCGTGGCATATAGGAATATGAAACCTATATAAGGTCTCTTTAAATGATAACTCCTCATTTACATAATTAATGACATGATTGAGTCTTTTGATACATGGCATGTTAGATTAGGACATGTGAATTGTTATTCTCTTGAAAGCATAATTGGTAGTAATTTATTCTCTTGAAAGCATGATTGGTAGTAATTAATTGAGGCTATTAGTCTTGGATCAAGTTAATATTCGCTTCATCCATGTCCCTCTGTTACTAATGTAGCTTATATTGTTCCATGGTCATCTGTTGCCTATAATTGTCCTTGCAAACCTTCATGAGCTTGTATATTACATTTGTTTGCCTTAAATTCTTAATGTGATTAGTTAGTTTATAGTTGTGACTTGTAATTTATAGATTTATAAGTTAGATAATTAGTTACTCATTTGAGGATTTCTATGGGGCCATACATAGATATGGTGTGTTTTTTGTGGCATAGAAATCACTCAAATTGTCCTATTTTAGACAGTTCAAGGTTAGATGGAAAGTATGCTTTCAGATAATCTATTTAAATGTTCATGCCTGATCTGCGGTTCATCTCCTCGTTTCTCTCTGGATATGTTTCTTCCGTTCCATATCCAATGTCAAATATCTTTACATTGCTTTAGATATTTGGCATTGGAATGTAACGTAAGATCAACTTATCTGGATAGGCATGGGAAGATGCTGTCGGATTTTCGGCATGGACATTTAAATGGGAATATGAAAGTATTACAATCTATCTAACCTTGCATGAGTAACTAATTTAGAATTTAATTGTATTAACTTAGAATTAATGGAGCAGACCCAGATGTACGTCGGAGCTATCTGGATGAGCGGGCGTCCCTGGAAGGTGGGAACCACTATTATGATCATGATAAAGTTGTCCATTCCTATGGACAACATTGGAGGGGCCTGGTCATTTGGACAGGCCGTGTTTATGTATTTGTTTAGAATTAATGGAGCAGACTTGGATGTGCGTTGGAGCTATCCGGATGAGCGGGGGTCCCTAGAAGGTGGGAATCGTTGTTATGATCATGATGAAGCTGTCCATTTCCCATGGACAACATTGGAACGGCCTGGTCATTTGGCCAGGCCATGTTTATGTATTTGCTCAAAATTAATGGAGTAGACCCGGATGTGCGTCAGAGCTATCCGGATGAGTGGGGGTCCCTGGAAGGTGGAAATCGCTGTTATGACCATGATGAAGCTGTCCATTTCCTATGGACAACATTGGAAGGGCCTGGCCATTTGGACAAGTCGTGTTTATTTCTGTATTTGTAGGGACCACACCCTAAACCTAAACCACACCCTAAACCTATAACCTAAACCTATTCTCAATTCCCTAAAGCTATAACCTATAGGAAACTGACCCTAAACCAAAACCTATAACTTAAACCTTAACCTAAACATAAACCTAAACCTATAACCTATAACCTATACTTATAACCTTAACCTATAATGTATACTTATAACCTTAACCTAAATCTATTCTCAAATCCCAAAACCTATACTAATAACCTAAACCTAGACATTAACTTATAACCTACAACCTAAAACCTAAACCCAAACCTTAACCTTAACCTATAACCCAACCTAAACCTATACTTATAACCTAAAACTATTCTCAAATCCCAAACCTTAACCTTAACCTTTCCCTAGACCTAAACCTGAACCTATAACCTAAACCTAAACCTATACTTATAGCGTAAACCTATTCTCAAATCCCAACACCCATAACCTAAACCTAGACCTTAACCTAAACCTATAACCTTTAACGTAAACCCGAACTCGAACTCGAATTCCTAAATATTAACCAAAACTTATAACCTTAACCTAAACCTATTCTCAAATCCTAAAACCTATACCTGTAACCTAAACCTAGACCTTAACCTTAACCTATAACATATACTTAGAACCTTAACCTAAACCTTAACCTACAACCTAAACCTAAACCTAAACTTATAACCTAAACCTATTCTCAAATCCCAACACCCATATCCTATACCTAAACCTTAACCTAAACCTATAACCTATAACCTAAACTCGAACCCGAACCCGAACCCGAATTCCTAAATCTTAACCTAAACTTATAACCTTAACCTAAACCTATTCTCAAATCCCAAAACCTATACCTGTAACCTAAACCTAGACCTTAACCTTAACCTATAACCTATACTTATAACCTTAACCTAAACCTAAACCTAAACCTTAACCTATAACCTAAACCTAAACCTATTCTCAAATCCCAACACCCATAACCTATACCTAAACCTTAACCTAAACCGATAACGTATAACTTAAACTCGAACCCAAACCCGAACCAACCCGAATTCCTAAACCTTAACCTTAACCTAGACCTTAACCTAAACCTAGACCTTAACATTAACCTAAACTTATAACCTTAACCAAAACCTATTCTCAAATCCCAAAACCTATACTTATAACCTAAACCTAGACCTTAACCTTAACCTATAACCTATACTTATAACCTAAACCTAAACCTAAACCTAAACCTAAACCTGAACCTATAACCTAAACCTAAACCTAAACTTATAACCTAAACCTATTCTCAAATCCCAACACCCATAGCCTAAACCGAAACCTTAGCAAACCTATAACCTAAACCTAAACCCGAACCCGAACCCAAATTCCTAAACCTTAACCTAAACCCGGACCTTAACCTAAACCCATAACCTATAACCTTAACCTTAAACCTAGACCTTAACCTAAACCTAAACCTATAACCTATAACCTATAACCTAAACCCGAATCCAAACCCAAACCTAAACCCGAATTCCTAAACCTTAAACTAAACCTAGACCTTAACCTAAACCTATAACCTTAACTTAAACTTATAATCTTAATCTAAACCTATTCTCAAATGCTAAAACCTATACTTATAACCTAAACCTAAACCTAAACCTAAAATCTAAAACCTAGACCTAAAACCTAAATGTATTCTCAAATCCCTAAACCTACACCTACACCTAATCATAATCTCAACTCCCTAACCTAAACGTAAACCTAAACTTGAAAACCCAAACCTAAACCTGATCTCGAACCCGAACCCGATTTCCTAAACCTAAACGTTAACCTATAACGTATACTTATAACCTTAACCTAAACCTATTCTCAAATCCCAAAACCTATACCTATAACCTAAACCTATACCATAACCTAAACATAAACCTATGCTTATAACCTAAACCTAAACCTAAACCTATAACCTATACTTATAACCTTAATCTAAACTTATAACATTAACCTAAACCTAAACCTTAACCTATTCTCAAATCCCTAAACCTAAACCTACATTAAGGTTAATCACCTATTCTCAAATGAGTTCACCCGCAGTCTTTCTTGGTCAGCAGCAGCCATGGCCTCGAGAATAATCCACTGCTGAGCCAACCCCTCGGCAGCTTGGTGCTTCACTATCTCGAGGTTTTTCTCTAGCCATGAAACATCACCCTCTGTATCCTCAAGATTAATTCATAGACGCCTGACAGCATCCCGTAGGCACCCGACCTCGGGGTCGGCCACGTCCAAGCAAGCTTGGAGTTGGTTGACCTCACCCTGGAGCATTAACTCCCACGCCTTACCCTTGGCAGTAAGCCCTTCTCAGTTCCACTCGCTCCAAAGCCGAAGTCTCTAACAGTTTCTTAAGCTCGGCCCTCTGTGCTTCGAGTTCGGCCCACCACGCCTCTTGTTCTGCCTTCTCCACCATAAACTTGGCCCGCTCTGCCTCGAGTCATTCCATCTCCTTCACCTCCACAATCATCGGCAGTAACTGGTAACAAACTACTGCGAATCATTTATGAAGTTGATGTGGTGTCAGGAGAGCGTTTCAGTTATCTTCAACTCTGGGATGTGCTTGGCTGCCCATGGGTTCAATAGAATCATATGATAACCGGGAGGTAGAATCTCTGGATTAGGCTCAGAAGTTCCTCCAACCCCATTGGCCGCAGAAGCTTGGGCAGTAGCCTCGGGTGTGGTGGCATATCTGACAAGGGCGACGGTCCGGCCGACTAAGAGCTTAGCCTCGGTGGCAGCATAGTGGGCTATGGACCATGCAGGGGCGACCATACTAGGAGTCTCCCCTACTACCTCTCTCCCTATCCCATGAGGACCTGCAACCGCTGAATGTGGAGCCTCAGGGGCTTGCTCCTCTGTAGAAGGCAACGAGATGGTGATAGGCTTGACTCCGATAGGGTCCTCGGAAGCTGTGCTTCAGGAGCAATAGCCGGGGCAATGGCAGGAACGGCCTTAGAGGGGACTACATATGCACGGCTTCATCTAGGGCCATGACAGGCGCGACTTCTGCTGAGGTCATGGTTGCAGCCGGAACAGCCTCAGCTTCAAAAGTCTTCCTCTTCTTCGGCATTACTTTTGTCCTCAATTCAAAGCAGAGGATGACGTCCATCAAAGGGTGTGACGCAAGTGGCCTCCTCCTCTTCGAACCACCCGCCTCCATTCCTGCTCAAAAAAGGGAAATCAGCTCAAGTAAAATCTACCGAATGTCAGCAAACCAGGCTCTGAAGGTCCTTACCCTGCTTACCCAGGGCAAAGAGAGTGGGCTGGATTCTACAAAGGCCAGACAACACTAAGTTCTCCTAGCTAATGAGTTCAAACCAGATGCGTTGGCCCTCAGGGAGCACTCTGACTCAGTCAACGTGCCTCTTTTGAAAAACAGAGAGGTCAGGGCCCCCCTTCGGCTGAGCTGCAAACAGAAGCAGAGAATGAGTTAGAACACAAAAGGATGGATCGAACATGCAGTGCGACATAAAAGAAGTGTCGACCAGGGTTAGCGAATTTTGTAGGGACTCAGACCCGTAGTCCACACAAGTCAGAGGCAGGGGCCTCCCATTCCCCCAAGGCCAAGAACCACTTCCCTTTCCAGTCTTTATTGGAAGAGGGAAGTTGGGTTGCCAAACCCGAGACGTATAGAGGCCTGGTCGAGAAGTACCACTAGACTTTATCTGAACTATCAAATTTGGCCATATACAAAAATAGGAACTCGTCTGGCATCAGCTTCTGATTCCCCGCCCAATGCCAGAGAATAAAGGTGGAGACGGGGATCCTCAGGAGTTCGGTACCAGCTGCCCCGACGTTATTCTCAGTCAAGCAGTCAGCTCGCGCAAGAATGGATGGATGGGGAATTAAAGCCCGCATTGAAGGGCACAAATGAAGATAGCGATCTCCCCCTCAGATGGAGAGTCTGCTTGGTTAGTGGGGGCAGGGGCTCGGATGTGTATCAAGTCAGGAATTTGATAGTCTTCACAGAGCTGGGCCATCTGGCACTCGACCAGGATCGAAACCCCAGGGACTAACGGCTTTGACCTACCTCCTAAGGGGCCTACCTTCGACCACCCCGCGGGATCTCTAAGGGCCCTCTTCGGCCTCTTACCTCGACTTTTGGCCATCTGACTCGCAGTTCTTTAGGCCGGGACCGAAGTACCAAGGGGTTCGGCCTCAAGAGGGCCTTTGGACTCTCTAGGTCCCGAGGCAGTAGTATCTGGTTTAGATTTTAAACCAGATGCTCGGACCTCTTCCGCTTCGTCAGAATCACTCGACATGATGCAAGGAAAAATGTTTTAAAGTGGTGAAAGACTCACAGCGTTGCAGGCAATCTCCTCCAGCAGAAATTTTCCTAACTCTGACGGCTTCCTCTGAGCCAAATCTCTTCTCCAATGGTCGAAAATCCTTTATCTGACAATGAAAATCCTCTTTCCGACAAAGGACAATTTTTAACAAAGGGTGATTTCTGGCAGAGGGCGATTTGGAAAGAAAAAATAGAGAAAATGAGAAGTGAGTGCGTAAGAAGTGTGAGAGTGAGAACGGGAAGGGGTTTTTATAACCTCCTCATCACTCAGTGTCATCATTGTAAGGCCCGTATCATAGTCCATATCGTTCTGTAGGCATCCGCAGTCCTCTCTGTCGAATTTCGGCAACCCTCGACCTGTATCCGACGTTTACGTGTAATCCTAAGCCGAGTCCTGCATACTGAAGTCGGATCGACCTGAAACTTGTACCCTAGTGACCGCGCCGTCGCTGCAGTTCCAACGCCGCATCTCACATGCCGATGTGATACCTAGGCCAGAAGATGTGAGCCCACATTCATTCCAAAGAAACGTCATGCGTTGCAAATTTCGTGACAATCTCTACGACATGTCCTATCAATCAAGTCAAGTACACCCTCCATGCCCAATGCCACCTCACCCTATCACAAGTACAAGCAACTATTACCTCTTTTTCCCAAAGTCAACTCTCTCTCTCCCCACCCATTCCACCTTTACACAAATTTCAACCCAACCCCTACTTTCCCATTCCCATCCCTTACAACAACCACTCCATCCATCCCATTTCATCCATCATTTCTCTCTCTCTCTCTCTCTCTCTCTCTCTCTCTCTCTCTCATTTCTATCTTCACTCTCCAACCCCAAGAGCAAACACCCAACATCCAAGCTCTCTCTCCTAAATCCAAGTGTGGCCCATTTTCCTACCCTCTTATCTCCCACCTCAACCATTCATTCATCATCAACCTCCATCAAGATTGAAGATAAAGAGCCTAGGAGTTTAAAGAGCTAAAGAAGGAGATTAACGTGGGTGACCCACTGTTGATTTCTAACTTTAGTGCCCACTTGTTGTGGGACCCACTTGACGTATGCATTGTAAAAGGGAGGGCCCATAGTGGCGGGGTCCCTCCCCTCTTCTCGTCTCTCTCATCATCAACCTCCATCAAGATTGAAGATAAAGAGCCTAGGAGTTTAAAGAGCTAAAGAAGGAGATTAACGTGGGTGACCCACTGTTGATTTCTAACTTTAGTGCCCACTTGTTGTGGGACCCACTTGAAATATGCATTGTAAAAGGGAGGGCCCATAGTGGCGGGGGTTCCTCCCCTCTTCTCGTCTCTCTCTCTCTCTCTAACTCTCTCTTCCCTAGTTTTTGCGGCCCACCATGATGAATGTTGAAATAGCAGTGAAGACCGCTTTAGTTGAAATAGGAATATGTCAATATATCCTAGAGGGGGGTGAATAGGACTTTTTAAAGATTTACGAGTTATTCACAATCCTATCACTCTAATCCTATCATGTATACAATTCTCAGGATTACTCAAATGTAACTCTACTGGCTTCCAAGCCTTGTAGAGGATCCAATCACAACCTACATGTAAGATAAACAAGTTGTAGACAAGATTGTGAAGGATATAATTGTGTGTGTGTATAAGGTGTGATCTCAGAAAATTAGATATAAAGGCATGTAAGGAAATCACATAAATGAAAGACAATAATCATCTCAAACACAGTCATTTTTATAGTGGTTCAACTACTTGTCACACTCAACCCTTGAGTATACCGAAATTTACTAAGGAGGTTTCCCAGGGTTCACCTCAAACCTAAGGTTTTAAATCAGGTTCACCTTCAACCGTTACAGAGGTTTTATGTGGTTCACCTCAAACCCAGAGTTTTGCTGGTTTACTCCTAACCAGATGTTTATGCTCTCCATAGAGCAAGGGTCCACACAATGCACCCAGATTTTAGACCACACAAGTCAAGGACCTACACAAGGGCCTAACAGTTTATGCCCTACACAAGAGCAAGGGTCCACCCTGTGCACCCACTATGTACACTCCTGCCGGAGGCTTCCTTGAGGACTTCAAAGGGTGAGAACCACTCAGGACCAAGACCTAAGAAGGAATGATCACAAGTGTCCTCTAGACTCTGGATACTTACAGATAAGTTGATGAGTCCCATTAAGCACAACGCCAAAGATCTTCTCTTCCTTGTTGATGAAGAGTCTTCAGCTCCCTTGATCCGCAACACAAGATGATATACCAATGCTTGGCTTTGGGTTAGGTCAAGGGTGAGATGGTATCCTACTCTCTAAAGATTTTCCTATAAGGAAGATAGAGTGGTTCCTCTCTTATGCATCCAAGGCATCCCAGCATAATGATTTGCCATTAAGGTAGTAGCTGGAGGATCCTCGAATGCGAAAGTTCATTCCCCAATCCACTCTATTAAATATCAATGTTGAGGGTGGATTGGAGGATGAACTCCCTTGAGAGAAAGGGCTTTAGGTATAGGATATAAGTTGAAACACTCAAAAGCTCTCTCTACTTTCTCTCACAGCAATAAAAGACAAGTCCTCTATAAATAAGCAAAAAATTCCAACAAATATAAAATGGTCACATTTATAACAGAGTTCGATATCATCAAGCAGGTTCGATATCATCGAGTATATACTCTCGATGGAATCGATGGTCCGCTCAATGACTCAGACTCGATGTCATATGCTTTTGAAACTCTTTGCCAATTGGTCCATGAATCGAAGCTATAGTCGATGTCATCGGATTTCGAACTCCGATTCCATCGAAGATAAATTTGATCCATCGACACATGAAAATTGAGAGAGACTTGACTTTGAGATATTTCAAGTTTTTATGAATGATCGGGGGAACCGTCGAGGTCATCGGAATTTGAATGTCAATGATATTGAGATTTGAGTCGAGGCATCAATAATTCCAGCAAATTTATCTTTAAACTTGATGGACAGATTATGGCTTAGTTTGATGCAATCGATTAGGTGTCGATATCATCGATATTTAAATATCTATTAAATCGAAGGGCCCCTGATCGTAGTTTAAAAAACATCCTGAAATAACTGCTGTAAGAAATGCGCGCCCACCATCGATATCATCGATGAACCTCCAATCTTATTGATATTTGATTTCAAATCATATCGGACGGCCATCGATATATCAATGAATTTTGAGATTTTCATTAAAAAACAGGGGCGTCGGAAATCTGCCTATCGATCTTATCGAGCCACTCCCGATGGTCTCGAGATTTGGATATCGATGGTATCAATATGCGTATCGATACATCAATAATTCGTCCAGATATGTTATGAAGTTTCTGGACATGTTTAGTCTTTTATCGATGATATCGATCGGTGTATCGATACATCGATAAATCCGTCCAGATGAATATTTAGTTGCTGGACACTTTGGTCCTCTTTTCGATAATATCGCTAAGGTATCGAAGACATTGACAGAACAGGTCGATCATATCGAGGGTGCTTCGATAAAATCGACAAGGCGAGAAAAACTTAGAGATTTTCCTATTTTGAAAAAGTTTTCTCACCATAAAAACCCTAAGATGTCTATCTTGTTTTAAGGGTTTAATTCACCTGGTGTATTGGGTTATGGGATGTGAGGCTATGATTTACCTATGGCGAGCTTCCACACATCTGATTGAGGCAGACACTTGGCTTGATCTTCTTTTGATGTCCTGTAGACTGTCTGACCACCCGTTCACAGTAATTGACAAACAAGGGCACTTATAAGGGCACTTTCAATCTCCCCCTTTGTCAATTACATGACAAAATACCCAAAACACCCTAGAATACTTCTAGACACACCCTAAATTGTGTGTACATGCATTTACACAATTTTACAATGTTTTCTAACCCAGTACACATTCTAAAAGTATCCACTCCCCCTTACTTCAAAACTCCCCCTTTCTTGCAGCTGCTCCCCCTAACACCTGCATAAACATAGATAGATACACAATTTTTCGCTCGGGGTGTTTTGATTTGTTCTCCCCCTTTTTGCCAATCATTGGCAAAGGTATAGCAAGTGATATTGACTGAAGCGTTAAAGCATATGAGAGAACCAACAGGTGGAGGCATACATACATAGCATTGATAAACAGTGGCAGAACATATGCGTACATGGGTTAGAAAACATTGTAAAATTGTAGATAAAGTAGTGAGAAAACATAGTAAAATTACAAATAAAACAATGTCGCGTATAAGAATGTTTGGAATGACTTCAATAGCAGAACATATGTATGCATGATAGATAAATGCAGATGATATTGCAGATAAAGTAGTGAGAAAACAACAAGAAATAACATATGCATTCCATAAGTTTGTAAAGTAACCAGTCAATCCAAAAAAACTTCTTCACATCAGTAACCCGCATCGGGGTATATGAAAAAAAAAACCTTGCCAAATTTGTGATTCTTCACACCCACAATTATGACCACAGGTATTCAAAAAGATATTTTAGGCCTGGAGCATTTTACAAGAACTTCAGGAATGTGATAGATGCTTATCCTAGGAAGCTTATGGAGCAGGCAACCGTTCCAGAACCTGTTTTGTTGCGCGTTGCAAGGCCATCAGTCGTTGTCGGGCTTCGGAAAGGTAGGCTTCACAGTCATCTAGCCGTTTCTCAATGTGAGCTTGTCCATCCAGAACAACTTGGATACTGTCGCGTATAGGAATGTTTGGAATGACTTCTCTTACACCAATTGAAATGGCGGTGAAGACCGCTTGAGATGAAGTCGGAATATGCCAATTCTTTGACAGATCCTGTTTATAATCCACGGATATGGCAAATGCAGATAACTGGAGGTATGTATTGCATTAACCAATTGATTGACAATTAGTGTTGGAAGGCAAACCTTTGTTCCATTTGCCACGGAGTATATAATCATGACCATAAGACTGGTGAGATCAGATCGATTAGTACTCTTTGGATACAGATTTGTAGCAAAGATCCCATACATAACCCGAAAGCGGGGTTCCATGTACCTAGATTTTAAGGCGTTCCCCTGGTAACAGGGTATATCTCTATTGTTGCACAGATACTTGGTTACAATGGAACGGACCTCAGGAAGATCGAGATCTAGGTCGGGAAGTCCTTCTGGTTCCATCTGTACGTTGAGAGTGTCAGCTATTGTGGCAGGGGTTATGAACGCATCATCACCATCCAGAGAGACCATGAACGAAGGAGGATTAGATACCGGAGAGTGATACGCGGCAAGAAAATTGCTCGTTTGCTCGAGTTGACAAGGCCCTCCGAAATCTAGGATGGGCAGCCAACCAACTGCAGCAAATAGGGGTTCTAGATTATATAGGGCTAAGCAGGCCTTGTCCACTTTTCTCTCATGGATCGTGAGACTGCGTACTTCACTGGACGTGAGGGCTGCCTAACCAGAGGAGGAGGAGGTGCTGGAGAATCAGTTTGGGACCCGTCTCGCGAAGTTTGTGATCTTTGACGGGTGGGAATCCCACTTTCTGGGGCCCTCGCTCTTTCTCTAGATGCGAGGACTTTTTGTCAGGTAGTCCTTGAAGATTTCCCTATCCGGATGCTATCCCTTTGTCTTTTCTCATATAGACAAAACAAGAGTTTGGGAAACACAACAACCACTTGACAATATTGAAAATACCTAAAGGAGAAATTTACCTCTTGTAGTATAGAAAGGTATTACCCAATTTGGGAAGACATTTTGGTTAGTCCGTTGTGGCTCCAAGTAATTTGACTGAGTGTATCGAGCACAGAAGACGACCAAAAAAAAAATAATCTCCTTTTTTTTGCTCCGCAGACTTTTATCGGGCACCATCTGTCGATAAGATCGGTCATTGTTTTGATGATATCGAGAGATTTCTTATCGATACCATCGAGTCTGTCTTTAATGTCAATTTTCGATCCGTAATCCAAGGAGTCATCGATAATATGGACGCACAATCGATTACTCGAGAATGTCATATCGATGCTTATATCGACGATGAAGATTTTTAATTTTCAGCACACAACTAATTTGCTAAGTATACTTTTAGAATTTCTATAAATCAGTAATATACCTTTCAAAAATTATGTACACTTTCTCTACACACCAAAATTACAAACATATGTATGTTCATATACAAAAATTTGAGGTCAAGAACCTCAGATGTACTACTTTAGGCTCAGCAAAATTTGCATCATTTTAGCAAATATCCAGGTCAGATGCACGACTTAGACTTGTCCTTCCACACTTGGAATTTTCAGGGTATGTGAAGATTAGTCATAAGACAATTTTGTTTTTCTTTCTACCCATTTTGAAATAAACTTCTTTCTCCTGTCTTGCATCTTAGGTGGTGATAGATGAGTGTTTTCCCTAGATGGAGTCTTAACATTCTATGTTTCTCTGATTGGTTTGAATTTTCCAATGTGATTTTGTCCAGAGTTATGTGAAGTCTGTCTAGATATTAGGTATTCAACCTCATAATGACATACTGGAGAGATTCTTAAATTGCTTCCTAAAGCAGCCGATGATTTAGTCTTTGGTGCTGCATTTCCTATTTTCTTCTTAGTTTTCTCATACCCTAGGCTACTTTTGTCCTTTCCAGGCCTTCCTATCCCTAACATCCTTTCAAGCTTTTCACCACTCTAGGAGAATTTATAGTTTATTTCAGCAAATTTTCTTAATTTTTCTAAGTCATAGCGGAGTGTGTGATTCTCATTCTTGAGATGCCTATTCTCATCTTCTAATAATTCGATTTGTTTGGTAAGTTTAGATGATTCAGTTTTTAGGGATAGGTTGATTCTTTCCAACTTGTCATTTTCTGCATAAAATTGCTGTAGATCAATGATTAGATGAGAATTGATCTCCAGTGTTTTATCCAGATCTTTTTGTAGAAGTACCTTCTTACTTTCCGAGATTCCAAGTTTCCTAAGAATGTTGATGCTATGAGTATAGAGTTGATTGTAAGCATCTTGCAACTTATCGCTCGATTTTATATAATTTGTGGTGGGCCCCACGTGGGACCCACCTGTGTCATTCGAGGCTCATACAGCAACTATATAGTTGCTGTATTGACGTCAGCAAGGTCTGTAGGACCACTTGCTGAATGGTTTGCACCACCCCAGTCGTCCATGTGGATGGGGCCCACTACAGATACCCAAATTGTCCATCATTTATAATCCACACCGTCCGTCTGATGGACGGTGGGCCTGCAGCCACAGCTATTGCATCTCGGCAGCAAGCTTTATGGGTCCCTCTGATGTATATGTTACATCCTAACCGTCCATCCATTTGGCTATCTCACCTCAAGGCTTGAGATTGAAAAAAAGATTGATCTAATATTAAGTGGACCACACTACAGAAAATAGTGGGATGAACGTCCACCATTGAGAACCCCTTGGGTTACAGGGTTTTAAACCAACATGATATTTGTTTTTCCTCTATATTCAGGTCTTTGTGACCTTATGCATAGACTGGATGGAAAATAAATACTATGGTGGGCCCACTGGAAATTTAACTGTGGAAATCATTATCACCACTACGATTTGTGGTATGGTCCAAATGATCCTTTGGATATGATTCATTTTTTTATAATGCTCTAAAATGATCTCTAACAATGGATGAATGGTGTATTGGAATCGGCCCATTTGATCGGCCCATTCAACTCGGCCCATTCGACTTGGCCCATTTGATTCTGCCCATTGATTCGGTCCATTTAATTCGGCCCATTGATTCGGCCCATTTGAATCACCCCATTTGATTCGACCCATTTGATTCGGCCCATTTGATATGGCTCGATGTTATATATATATTGGCCCATGAGTGAGGCCCAATGTGATGCGTATATGTCCCATAAGCAAGGCCAATGATGATGTATATTAGGCCCTTGTATGAGGCTGTGGGCCCATTATACTATTAGCCCTATGAGCATTATTCCTTAGGAGCATTGTTGGTTAAAGGTCCACATTGATGGGCAATGATGGTTGGACGTCTATGATGAGTGTCGAATATTGCATCTTAGACCCTAAGTACTGCCTAATTTTACGTACATGATAACGCCTAATGTCGGTATTTAATTATGTTCTTATTGCAGGGTGTAATCAGGAGCATTAATTCAAAAAGGATATTAAAAGTGTGAATTTGATGCTCCGAAGTACTAGAGCAAGGAACGGACTCCAGAGGACTGAGATCAATGAATTTACACACCAGATATCTGAGGAAATCAAGTCATTCACGTTAAACGGGCCCGAAAACCATCCAGAATGCAAGATCATAGGGTTCCCGCCATCCGATTGGCTCGAAACTTCATACATGGCCTGAGGGCCATAAATTAACCGTACAAATAAATTTCATCCATTGGATATCTCGGGAAGTGGGCCAACGGCTAGATCAGCCCCTTAACTCATTAAGTGGGGCCCACCTGATAACATGATATACTTCAACTTTAGTCTCAACCCCTTAATCTGGGAGACAAAGAAGATGGACGGTGTGGATTTCCAAGAAACATCGTAGTGGACCCCACGCCGTGGTGGGTGTACATCGTGTACACGTTTCCCTGTCGAGCGCTAGACCAACCAAGGCAGGTCAGCAGGTGGTGACCCGCATCTTCTCAAAACAGCAATTGCCGTTTTCGGCTCTAGCGTAATGGACAGACGGCGTCCGTTTTGCGGACGCTAGTGGGCCCCACCCATCACACATACGGCTCATCCAATCCGTCCACCGTGTAGAGGGCTTTGAGAGCTTTAAAACCATGCTGATACTTTACACCCATACATGCACACGTGTGCAATACAGAGGCCACAAACGGACTGCCCTGCAACGTTTAAAACTGATCTTTTTTGTAATTTCTTCTCTGGGTCGCGTCAATGGACATTCAAAACCAACCATTTTTTACTGAAATTTCATCCTGAATCCAATGGATGGGGTGAATTTCTCAGAAAATACTTCTGTGGGGCCCACTGATCACGACAGCGAAAGGGTGCGAAAGGTTTCGCACATATTAGGAAATCCAGTTTTTCAGGTGGTTGTGGGCCACTATCTTTGATCATATGGTAGATCTGAACCGTCCATCATGTAGAGGACCCAAGAAAGTCCTAAGGAACGATGTTTTTTTTTGAATTTGAGCGAGGAAAGTGCCGTGTTTCGAGACCCCGAACTTTGCTACGAAAAGGCTTTCTCTACGTGTGCGACAGCTTTCCAAATCCAATTTTTTCCACTCCAGCAGTTATAAAAAGGGTTTTAGACGTGGGAGAGAGGGGATTCCAGAAGCCAGAGCTGAGGGAGAGAGATCCAGAGCTGGGGATTGAGAGCTTGTAGAGAAGAAAGAGAGAGAGAGAGAGAGATGTTTTTATGTTTTAAATCCTATTTTTACTTCTTTCTAATTGCTTTCATGAGTTGCTAATTTCTTAGCTAGGGCTGAGATGAAGCCCCTAATTTGAATAACTCTTGTATGTGTTGATTTTATCTTAATCTGATTGATTTGTTTCTTTCTCTTGTGTGCGTTCATGAGATTTCCGTACTTCTCTATTCTATGAGCTCGAACAAAGTCTAGATATGGATGTTGTTTGGAATATCATTCTAGGTGCTTGTGTCTGACCATGAACAGGTTCCTTATAGAGAAAGAAACAGGAATCTACATCTCTCCATGCCTGACCATGGATGGACAGATGTGATCCATATGCTTTAAGGAATTATACATTCTATGTGCCCGACCAAGGACATAGAGTGCATTTTATTTATTTTGATATCAACCCGAATTAGGGTGAATCAACAGGTAAAGTAAGGGTTAGGATAATTAGGGGTGGATTCGAAAGTCCTACTCTTCTCTTTGATTGGATTTTACTCATAACTCTTGGTTATCCTTTTAGATTAATTTTCTTAATTGCTTGCTACACTATTTGTTGGATTAGTTAAGAAGAGTCTTAAATTCTGAATTGTATCGACCAGTCCTCGTGGGAACGATCTCGTTATACATACCGTATCTACATCTGATTCGTATACTTGCGAGTTAAAATCATTTAAATCAGATTGGTTTAAATAAAACATCAAGTTTTTGGCGCCGTTGCCGGGGACTGTTTCGTTCCAAATTGAATTTAGGATTCTCTCTTATCATAATTCATAGCTTAGGATTTTACTGACTTAGAGTTCTTTTCTTTATTTTAGAAACTAACCTATTTCCTGTTTTGTAGGGTCCTGAAATAAACTTCTAATTTGGTAATCCCTTTCTAAATTCTTTACTTTTTCTAATTTCTATTTTTAGAATTAGGGTTTTATTTTTTTAGAAATTTTTTTAGTTTCTAATTTTAGATTTAGATTCTTCTTTCAAGTAACTTTCTATTTTCTAGTTTTAGAAATTCTTCCCTTTTTAGAAACTAACTTAGCTTGTTATTTCTAAGATTAGAAACTTTCTTCTTTTTTTTTTTAGAAATTAACCGTTGCTTAGGATTTTTCTATCATTATTTTAGGAAACTTAATTTGTTTTTGTTTTTATTTACAGGAATTGGGGAAGGAAGCTACTAAGTGAAGGAGGAGCTTCTTAAATCTTCTGACATCAATCATCTCCTTTCCCGGGTTCTTTCTTCCCATTCTTGTTTACATAGTTTTAACTTGTTTTAGAATCTCATAGTTTCTAGTTCTAGTTTTATTTCTCTTAGGTTGCTTCTTAGTTTAGTTTTCTTTTTTACATTGCAATAACATAGTTTATGCTAGGACGTAGATCTCTGAACATAGAACTAGCACATTTTGATCCTGAAATAGAAAGAACTTTTCGTAGAAGATTTAGAAACATCCTATTTGAAATGGCGGATGAGAATGGAACTAAAGCTCTTAGAGATTATTCAACTCCTGTCCAATTCAATGCGCCTTCATGCATAGTGTTGCTCACCACCACGGTAGCACACTTTGAAATTAAACCTGGGGTCATACAATTGTTGCCCTCCTTTTACGGTGTAGATAAGGAGGATCCCTATCATCATGTGAAAGAATTCTTAGACATCTGTTCTACCTTTAGGTTTCAAAACTTTTCAGATGATTCGATCCGTTTGCACCTTTTTCCTTTTTCTTTGAAGGATAAGGCAAAAGCATGGTTGAATTCTCTAAGAGTTGGGTCTATCACTACATGGGACCAATTGTCTAAGAAGTTCTTAAACAAGTTCTTCCCGGTTCACAAAACTAATGCTCTCCGTAGAGAAATCACTAATTTCACACAAAAAGAGGGAGAGCACTTTCATGAATGTTGGGAAAGATGGAAGGATTTGCTTCTTAAATGTCCACACCATGGTTTTGAGAAGTGGCAATAGGTTCAATACTTCTATGACGGTTTGACACCCCAAAACCGTCGCATGGTTGACGCCACAAGTGGAGGGTCATTCATGACTAAAAGTAATGTCGAAGCTTGGGATTTCTTTGAAACCTTATGTGAAAACTCCCAGCAATGGGACTATTCAAATAGAGGTGACAGAAGTCCCCAACCACAGAAGAAAAATGGAATATATGAGATAGGAGTTACGCCAAATCTTTATACTAAGATTGATAGCCTGACAAAGAAAGTGGATGCTTTGATGATGAATAATGGACCTCCACAAACAACTCAAGTCGAATCATGTGTTATATGTTCTAGCCTCGCCCATCCTACACAGTCTTGTCCATCTGGTGCAGCATTTCCTGAATTTCTCTCTGAACAAGTGCATGCAATGAATACCTTTCGGCGACCTAGAAATGATCCTTACTCTAACACCTACAACCCAGGGTGGGCTAGACATCCAAATTTTTCTTGGGCAAAAGGTCAACAACAAGGAGGATCATCTGAAAATCCTCCTATGCAACCTTACCCTCAAGTTGGAAGCCAACAATTTCAACACTTTCCATAATATCAACAAGTTCCTTCACAATCAAGGAAACCATCTCTTGAAGATACACTCAATCTTTTTATGCAGAGTTCTCTTCAATTTCAAAAAGATACCCAACAAACTTTACTAGCTAACCAGCAAAGCGTACATGCAAATGTGCAATCTATTACCAAGCTGGAAGTACAGATGGGTCAACTTGCTGCCACATTGAGTGAGAGAGAGAAGGGCAAATTCCATAGCCAACCTGTGGCAAATCCAAAGGGACAGTATAAGATTAGCTCCAATTCAATCCAAGAACAATATCATGAGCAAGCCAAATTAATCATTACTCTTAGGTCTGGCAAACAGATCGAGAACAACGTAGAGATGCCTAAGGAAGATTCGAACTCCAAATCAGAAGATCAAAATGAAGCAGAGAGAGAAACTAGTGCATCCAAAGTCCAACATCAATCTGACTCTCCAGGAACCACTCATGTGCCATCCTATGTGCCTAAAGCACCTTTTCCTCAACGTCTGGCACCAGTTAAGAAAGGAAACAACTTTAATGATATATTGGAGATTTTAAGCAAGTGCAAATTAACATTCCATTGCTTGATGCTATCAAGCAAGTTCCTGCTTACGCTAAGTTTCTTAAAGATTTATGCACTCAAAAGCGTAAGATGAATGTTCACAAGAAGGTCTTCCTTGCGGAACAACTCAGTTCCATGATTCAACATAACACTCCTCCTAAATTTAGAGATCCAGGAGCTCCCACCATTTCTTGTGTCATAGGAGAGCATAGGATTGAGAAGGCATTGCTTGACTTAGGGGCGAGCGTCAATTTATTACCATATTCTGTGTATGAGTAGCTAGGACTTGGTGAGCTGAAATCAACCAAAATAACACTCCAACTAGCTGATAGATCTGTCAAGATGCCCCGTGGTATTATCGAGGATGTGCTTATTCAGGTTGATAAGTTTTATTTTCCAGTGGATTTCATCGTTTTAGATACTCAGCCTGTCCAGAATCCCATTAGTCAAATCCCGGTTATCTTGGGACGTCCATTCTTAGCCACATCTAATGCCATCATAAATTGCAGGAATGGAGTCCTGAAGCTGTCTTTTGGTAACATGAAGATTAAGCTTAATGTTTTCAATGCTGGACAACAACCGTTAAATTCAGATGATATATTTGAAGTGAACATGATTGAGAGTTTAGTGGATGACTCTTTCCTTAAATCTTCCAAAGACGCTCTTGAGACTTGTCTAGCACATTTTGGCATGGATTTTGACATAGAAAATTCCGTCCAAGAGATCAATGTATTGCTTGAATCTGATCCTGAAATGGATACAACAAAATGGAAAGTTAAAGTGGAACTTCTTCCACCATCTGAATCTAAACCGGTCCTGTTTATTGAGAAACCACCCGAACTTGACCTTAAACAATTACCTGAAACTCTCAAATATGCATTTTTAGGCCCTTCTGAAACCCTGCCTGTCATCACAACCCCCACATTGTGACCTTTCCTTAGGCCTTGTCAGGCCCATTCTCATCATTCTCTAGTGGGTTAACCCAAACGCTTGGGCCCCATTAATTTTAATTGATCCATCATCAGTCGTCTATCTATAAACCCCGCCTTGCATTGAGGTTGATTATCGATGTCGATTATCAGTGTCGATTGCCGATACCGACTATCGTACCGATTATGAGTTTGTGACAATATAGCTTCATGATACATGCCCATACGCATCATCTGTATGTTTGTTATGAGATGTGATTGGTCATTGCATGTGCCGTAGTGCAGGTGGTTTATGGGACTCCTTGATAGGCAGAGTTATCCCACATGAGCGCATGATATGCGAAAGATTGATGCATGATTGGACCGGGTGGCTCATGCACTTTGCATTTGAGTGATTGTGATTACTGTATGCCCTAGCGACATCAGGGCCATAGCCTCCACAAACACATCGTGGGTAGCTGAATTGGATACCGAAAGTACTGTTTCTAGCATCAGGGCGTCATAGATGTCCCTGGGTGAAAATCCTTAAACCCGATGGTACTAGAGGATGACTCCAACGTCGAGACCGAGTGGATACATGAGCGCATGAAGGTCGAATACCATGAGGCCGAGTCTCCCACTATGTCGTGGTCAGTTAAAAAGGGGTGTGGCCTTACCTGCCCGAGGGTAGGGGGCATTATTAGGCTGAGTTTGACCAGCTCATGAATGGGTCCGCTATTAACATGCCAGATAGGTATTAGCAGACTATTAGCCAGGCAGATAGTGAGATTTCTTACGCTCACTTGGACTGCGCGCCTGGTAAAGGGACAGTGTCATTTAGAGTATACTAAACCCCGGTGATTATCCAAAGTCAGAACTGTACTGATATTTGATGTTCTAGTGATGAGTTGTATTAATATGTGGACTCAAATGAGGATTGGCATGCTTGAGTTGCATCTCACATTGCATGGTCTTGATATGTCCGATAGCATTCATATCTTGCACCGCATAGCCTTGGTACGGCTGATTGCATTCATGTACTCATTAGCATGATTCTGCATTACTCTGATATTATATTCTGAGCACGTTCATATTACGCACAAACTTACACCACCCTCTAAGCTTTCTATAAACTTATGCATGATTGATGCGTGCAGGTGACGTCAAGACCCAGCCGTAGCTTTACTGCAATAGGAGCGTGCAATCGAGCTTCAGGAGTTTCCATTATTATTATATTATATTTTCCTTTATACACATTGTACTTTAAAGTTTTTTATCATAGTAGATTTTGTGATGGTATTCTTGTGGTTATTGTTCGTGGGTTATGCTTATTACAAATTAAAATCATGTTTGAAATCCTCCTTGTAGAATCCGAGGATCGGAACCTAGTGTATGGGTGCCGGGAGCCGAGAATGGGGTAGTATGGAGGCTGTCAGCCCCGGATTCAGCGATCGGGAATTTTGTGAGCCTAGTTTCTGAGTTTGGGGCATGATAATCATTGCAAACGACCGTTCTCAAATCTAAGGCGACTCGGCGCTGGCACCAAGGGACACGTGGAAGAGTGTTATATGTCCGAACCCATGCTTTGAGGTCGGAGTCTTCTCAACATTTAATGCCGTTAATGATGTAGTCGGCTCCTCGCCCCTCCGCATACACATGGCGCTGTCTCCTTCACCCCACCGATTGCGAATCATAATCGTCTCCACGGGTCATTCGCCAAAGGGATAAAAGCCGTAGGGTTGTAGCAGCTGTACATCACACAGGATCTGAGGCATATAATCGCATTAATTGCGCCCCAATCATCCCAATCGCCATCATGAGCAAAGGTGTGGAGATGTCGTTTTATTTTCCTAGGCGTTTACTCTCTAAGTTCAAACTCGGACCAAGAGAGTAGGGGGCTTCTGTTATGGGGAAATCTGAACAAGGATAATCAGGGTTAGCCTAAGCTACCCGAGTCAAATAATGAGGCCTTAGAAGGTGGATACAATATCAAATATGAGCCGACCCCTAAATCACGATCGTAGGTTAACTGAGACAAGCTCTCTACTAATGAGTCACAACTTGGAACTAGTCTTGATTGGCCGATCTGAACCCTCGCCCTCATTCGAAGAAGGATGGTTGAGCTGAGCCCTGATCTTCGTCCTCAGCTTCATTCGGTGAACTCCGACCTCGGTGATCTACTGACAAACTCCGACTACTAGTGCTTAGTTTCGAGATTACATGGTCTGTGATACCCGACCCGAGTTCGTATGTGTGTGTGTGAGTATGCATCTTGTTCATCTTGGTTCCGCAGTCCTACCGGTTGAATTCCGGTGACCTGCGACATCGGATAATGTTTGCTGTCATCTTAAGTCTAGTCAAGTAGACCTGACTCGCCTTGAGTTAAAAACTATGCCATCTTGTTCGCATCGCCATTGCGGTTCTGATGCCGTGTCTTGTGCATCCATCCGACGTTTAAATCATAAGATATAGGTAATTCAATTCTAGCCCTTGATAATGATCATGTGGCCCACCTAGTGAGGAGAGCACATTTTTCAAGGTGGCTCACTCCCTTTTTGGTGTAATTTCCAATAAACACCACACACACTACCTAGAGTTCCATCTCACACACCACCCACCTACCTACTAACCTATTCAACCTACAACTTTGGTTGTAACTCCCTACTTGCAATCATCTCCCCTCTCTAACCAAGGTAAGAAAGCAATGATTACTTTGCTTAAAAAGATTTTCTCCTCTCTCTCCCATTGTTAGAACAACCAAAACATCCTACCTTGCTGAAAATTTCATCACATTTCTTCCTTCTCCCTCCTCATCTAACCCTCCACTTCCCATCTTGACCCTCCATCCATGGTCCTTAAAGCCTAAGGATTTCAATGCATCAAGAACTTTGAAGATCCAAGCAAGGTGGGTGCTCTCCCTAGCTTTTTCTATCTTTCTTCTCTTTTATTTTTTTCCTTGCAAGCATGGAAGCATGTAGGACCCACCAATTCATGGTGGACGTCATACATGGTTCCTAGGATGAAGGCCATGGGCCTAGATCTTACTCATTTCCTTCCATGGTGGGTCATTCTCCATGAACCTACCATGATGCCTTCTCCTTTATTCTTGCATCTCATAGGCCACCTAGGCTTTTGTATGCATGAAGGGAGGGTGTCCCTACCCTCTAACAAATTATCTTGATGCATAATAGCTTGCATGTAAGTGTATACATACGGATGGTGTGGATTGTGGAGTGGAAGGTCCATTAGTGGCGGGACCTTCCACCAATGGCCGATTGACTTCTTCCTTCTCCATTTCTCTCTATTTTTCTCCTGTGTACTCTGATGATATGTGGTCCACCAAGGAGAGGTCAACATCTCAGACCCTTAGCTAAATGGGAAGTCCAAGCCCATTTGACTAGATGTCCAAGCCCACCATGCATGCATGGTTTGGGTGGCCTCCAAAATGGATTTTTCATGGAGGTCTGAGTGAGCTCCTGAGCCTGGAATTTTGTTAAACTATCAAGGTGGACCCCACATGTTGAATCAGGGCCATAAACCCTTTGATTAATTTATATAGGCTGAAATATGGACAGCATATGTTGCTGTCCAGATTTCAAGCCCAATTTGAGTATGGCTTTTGAGCTAATGTTTATATTTGTTTGCATGTCTTTTTCTCCCAAATTTCTTTAGAGGTTTTCTAGAGTGTGGACCCCATTTGATGTGGAATGGTGCCCACATCATTTGCCTCATGCTTGAGGCCTATGGGATGGGACAGTCCAGCAACCTTGCATGTTAGAAATGCTCATTTTCCATCTTGATTTGGGAGTAAGTGGGTCACTCCAGTGGACCCCACTTGCTGTCCATATGTGGAACCATCAAACCCACCAATTTTTCAGTAATGTGGGCAAGTATAGGCCCACCCCATGTGATGTCAAACATGGGACAGCAGTATTTTTTACACCAGCAGATTTTTTTCTGATATTCATTGCTGACCATAATTTGTATGAATTAAATAAAATACTTATACTACCTCAAAAATTCTAAAATTTTGCAGAGAGGTGTCCCACCCATGGTAGGACCTACCTGCAAAAGTTTAGGACCAATAGATCTCATTTGGGCATCTAAAAGGGTGGGCCAACATAATGGGATGCCAGAAATTTCTGTTGTGCAGTCCAACAACATAGTTCCATAAAAATAAATTTAAAAAAAAAAAAAAATTTCTCAAAAGGTGGGCCATATTTCTGAGTCCCACCTTGTTTTATACTTGATGAGGGACCATGGTCCCAAATTTCAGGAATTTTGGAGGCCCAAAACCCACCCATTTAGATGGCCTAAATTCATGACAGTTATTTCCAGCAACATTTCACCCTGGACAGATTGTAACTCCAGAATTTATTAAAATATTCTGAGTATCTAAAAATTATAAAATTTACAGGGAGGTGGTCCACCCATGGTAGGACCCTCATTGAAAATTTTGGGACCAATGGACTGCTATACACACCGTGGCAAGGGCCGGATTGGCCCACCACATTGGGACGTCCAGCTCTGTCCGATTTTCTGGACAGACTGTATTCTAAAAATAAATTAAAATACTTTCGGTTATCCAAAAATCATGAGATTTTGTGGAAGTGTGGCCCACTCATGGAAGGACCGCTCTACAAAATTTCAAGGCCAACGAGCCCTTGTACTGATTGTAGTGTGGCCTGTAATTTGGGTCAGTTTTGGGCCAAATACCCAGGCCCATAGGACTATCCACCACGGGACGCCCCTGCCACGGGCTGTTGCTGGGCCTATATTCCGGCAGCATGGGTCACTTCTAATGTTTGTTGTGCACTTCCCTCTCATCTAGTGAGACCCATAGTGATGTGTGAGGGTCATCAGGAAATAAATACTATAAATTAATTGTTAGACTCCAACAAACCCAGAAAGTGGGTGAGTTGGAAATTCAACAATGGGCCCAACGTTGCCGCCCCCATAAATGTCTATTTTGGGGCAGTATGACCCACTAGATTTGAGGAGGTTTTAATTCAGTTATCTTGTCATTCTAATTTTATTTTTGGGCTTGATTAGTGCAAGATTAGAGACCCATTCTAATTGGATTCTTCTTGGGCTAGTCTTCTAGTTAATTAATGAGCCTTATAACCTTGGTTGGGCTGGAACTTTTGTTGGCCCGTTGGACCCTTGGGTCTTATATTCACCACGTTATTGTGATGGGTCTTATGACCCAAATACTCAAGTAGTTGGGCCCTTGCTTGCCCACTATAATAAATCCGTACTTGGGCCGAGATGTGAGGCCCAACTTACTTGTGTTAGATATAAGGATTTCCCATATGTTAGGATAATGGGCTGCCCATTAGGCCCACCACAATGAGTGAACCCATGACCCTTATGGTTAGGCCCTAAGCTTGCTTAAGGGCCTACCAGGTTGCTTATGTATTGGGCTTAGTGTATGGCCCACTAGGCCATGGATTGATTAGGCCTTGGACTTTTCCTTTCATACGTAGCAGGCTACCCTTTTTAGGACCTAGTTGAGGTTAGATGTCCTCCTTGGTGACCCTAAGGTAGGCCCCTAAGGCCCTTATAAGTGGTTGAAGGCCCACCTTGGACCTCGTTAGGCTCGTTTCCTCCTTGAGGTTTTAGGACTCCCCTAACTTGCGAGTTATCCCAAATTGTTAGGCCCCCATTTAAGAGAACTTCATTCCCCTTTAGGGTGATCGAGACTTACTATCCACCTGGGCTTCATGAAGATGTATCATAATATGAGGAGGTAATACTTCTGATAGGGGATGATGCTCCAGATCGTAAGTTTTGTAGCCGAGTGTGACACATGCCAGCGTGTTAAGGCCGATCATCAGAGACCCCCTAGTCCCTTGCAGTCGGTGAGCGTTCAAAAGTGGAAGTGGGAGCACGTATCAATGGACTTCATCGCATGTTTGCCGAGGACTCACCGTGGTCACGATACCATCTAGGTTATCGTTAATCGTCTGACGAAGTTGGCTCATTTCATTCTAGTGCGTGCTTCCTGGTCGATGGACAGGCTTGCAAAGGTGTTCATTGAGGAGATTGTGAGACTGCACGGCGTTCCAGTTTCGATCATCTCTGACCGAGACTCCAGATTTATGTCTCAGTTTTTGAGGAGTTTCCATCAGCCACTGGGGGTCACTTTGCATCTTAGCACCGCTTATCATCCGTAAACGGATAGGCCGACCGAAAGGGTCAACCAGATCCTTGAGGATATGCTCAGGGCTTATGTGAGCGACTTCGCAGGCAGTTGGGATGAGCATATACATCTCGCCAAGTTCGCGTACAACAACAGTTATTAGACAACTATCGGCATGATTCCTTTTGAGGCACTTTATGGTAGACCGTGCAGATCTCCTAGTTATTGGACCGAAGTTGAAGAGTGTCGTCTCTTAGATCTTGAGCTTGTGTTGTAGATGTCAGAGGCTATTGATGTTATCAGGCAGAGGATTCGCACAGCTCAGAGCTGGCAGAAGAGTTATGCTGATCGTCGGTGTCGACCCCTCGAGTTCTCAGTCGGAGACATGGTATATCTCAAGGTCTCACCTATGAAAGGCGTGGTTCACTTTGGTGTAAAGAGAAAGCTCGCCCCGAGATTCATTGAACCTTTTGAGATTACTAAGTGCATAGTCACTGTGGCCTATAGGCTTACCTTACCTCCTGAGTTGTCCACGATCCATAACGTGTTCCATGTTTCTATGTTGAGAAAATGTGGGTCGGACACTATTCCTATGATTGATTGGCAACCACTTAAGGTCTATGAGGATGCTTCCTATATTGAGCAACCGATTCATATTCTTAATCGGAAGGAGCAGGTCGACCAAAGTCATTCCCTTAATGAAGGTGCAATGGGGTCATCATTCGGAGGCCGAGGCGTCTTGGGAACGTGAGGACAAGATTAAAGAGTGTTATCTCCATTTGTTCGATGATTGATTGCTTGTATTGCTTGCATTACCTTCTCTTTATTTACGATTGATATATATGATGATGTTTATGCATTTTGTTGTCTCAGTTTTGTCAATTTCGAAGATGAAATTTCAATGTTGGTGGGGAGGATTATGAGACCCGACCCGAGTTCGCATGTGTATGTGTGAGTATGCATCTCGTTCATCTTGGTCCCGCAGTCCTACTGGTCGAATTCCGGTGACCTGCGACCATCGGATAGTGTTTGCAGTCATCCTTAAGTCCGATCACGTAGACCCGGCTCAGATTAAACCGAAACCTGTGTCATCTTGTTCACATCGTCGTTGCGGTTCCGATGTCGCATCTTGTACATCCATCCGACGTATAAATCATAAGATGTAGGCAATTCAATTATAGCCCTTGATAATGATCATGTGGCCCACCTAATGAGGAGAGCACATTTTTTAAGGTGGCCCACTCCCTTTTTGGTATAATTTCCAATAAACACCACACACACTACCTAGAGTTCCATCTCACACACCACCTACCCTTAAACACCACCCACATGCCTATTAACTTATTAAACTTACAACTTTGGTTGTAACTCCCTACTTGAAATCATCTCCTCTCTCTAACCAAGGCAAGAAAGCAATGATTACTTTGCTTAAAAGGATTTTCTCCTCATTTTCTCCTCTCTCTCCCATTACTAGAACATCCAAAACATCCTACCTTGCTGAAAATTTCAGCCACATTTCTTCCATCTCCCTCCTCATCTAACCCTCCACTTCCCATCTTGACCCTTCATCCATGGTCTTTGAAGCCTAAGGATTTCAATGCATCAAGAATTTTGAAGATCCAAGCAAGGTGGGTACTCTCCTTAGCTTCTTCTCTCTTTCTTCTCTTTTCTTTCTTTTCCTTACATGCATGGAAGCACATAGGACCCACCAATTTATGGTGGAGGTCTTACATGGTTCCTAGGATGAAGGCCATGGGCCTAGATCCTACTCATTTCCTTCTATGGTGGGCCATTCTTCATAGACCCACCATGATGCCTTCTCCTTTATTATTGCATCTCATAAGCCACCTAGGCCTTTGCATGCATGAAGGGAGGGTGTCCCTACCCTCTAGCAAATTATCTTGATGCATAATAGCTTGCATGTAAGTGTATACATAGTGGATGGTGTGGATTGTGGAGTGGAAGGTCCAT
Organism: Magnolia changhungtana; assembly: GCA_030180095.1. Taxonomy (NCBI): domain Eukaryota; kingdom Viridiplantae; phylum Streptophyta; class Magnoliopsida; order Magnoliales; family Magnoliaceae; genus Magnolia; species Magnolia changhungtana. The sequence continues at coordinate 21,642,930 of JASAUF010000600.1, read as the reverse complement.
TAATGGCGGGACCTTCCACCAATGGCCGATTTACTTCTTTCTTCTCCCTTTCTCTCTATTTTTCTCTTGTGTACTCTGATGATGTATGGCCCACCAAGGAGAGGTCAGCAACATCTTAGACCCTTAGCTAAATGAGAAGTCCAAGCCCACTTTGACTAGATGTCCAAGCCCACCATGCATGCATGGTTTAGGTGGCCTCCAAAATGTCTTTTTCATAGAGGTTTGAGTGAGATCCTTAGTCTAAAATTTTATTAACCCATCAAGGTGGACCCCACATGTTGAATCAGAGCCATAAACCCATTGATTAATTTATGGCCTAAAATATGGACGACATATGTTGTTGTCCAGATTTCAAGCCCAATTTGAGCATGACTTTTGAGCTAATGTTTGGATCTGTTTGCATGTCTTTTTCTCCCAAATTTCTTTGGAAGTTTTCTAAAGCGTGGACCCCACTTTGATGTGAAATGGGGCCCACATCATTTCCCCCATGCTTGAGGCCTATGGGATGGGCCAAAGTAGGCTGACTGTCCAGAAATTTCTGGACAGTCTAGTAACATTGCATGTTAGAAATGCTCATTTTCCATCTTGATTTGGGAGTAAGTAGGCCACTCCAGTTGACCCCACTTAGTGTCTATATGTGGGACCATCAAACCCACCAATTTTTCAGTAATGTGGGCAAGTATAGGCCCACCCCATGTGGTGCCAAACATAGGACAACAATATTTTCTACACCAGTAAATTTTTTTTCTGATATTCATTACTGACCATAATTTGTAAGAATTAAATAAAATACTTATTCTACCTAAAAAATTCTAAAATTTTGCAGAGAGGTGTCCCACCAATGGTAGGACCTACTTGCAAAATTTTTGGGCCAATGGATCCCATTTGGGCATCCAAAAGGGTGGGCCAACATAGTGGGCTGCTAGAAATTTCTGTTTTGCAGTCCAGCAGCATAGTTACATAAAAATAATTTTTTAAAAAAATACTTTCTCAGAAGGTGGACCATATTTCTGGGTCCTACCTTGTTGTAGACTTGATGAGGGACCTTGGGCCCAAATTTTAAGAATTTTGGAGGCCCAAAACCCACCCATTTGGATGGCCCAAATTCAGGACAATTATTTCCAGCAACATTTCTCCCTGGATAGATTGTAACTCCGGAATTTATTAAAATACTTTCAAGTATCCAAAAGTTATAAAAACTTATAGGGAAGTGTCCCACCCATGGTAGGATGGACGTAGAAAATTTTGGGACCAATGGACCCTTGTGTACACCGTGGTAAGGGCCAGACTGGCCTACCACGTTGGGACGTCCAGGTCTATCCAATTTTCTGGACAGAATATTTTCTAAAAATAAATTAAAATACTTTTAGTTATCCAAAAATTATGAAATTTTGTGAAGGTGTGGCTCACCCATGAAGGGACTATCCTGCAAATTTTTAGGGCCAACGGGCCCCTGTACTGACTGTGGTACTGCCTGCAATTTGGGTCAGTTTTGGGCCAAATACTCAGGCCCGAAGGACAACCCATCATGGGACGCCCCTACCTTGGGCTATTGCTGGGCCTGTATTCCAGCAGCATGGCTCACTTCTAATGTGTGTTGTGCACTTCCCTCTCATCTGGTGGGACCTGCAGTGATGTGTGAGGGTCATCAAGAAATAAATACTATAAATTAATTGTTAGACTCCAACAAACCCAGAAAGCAGGTGGGCTGGAAATTCAGCAACGGGCCCAACATTGTCGCCCCATAAATGTCTATTTTGGGGCAGTATAGCCCATTAGATTTGAGGAGGTTTTAAGTCAGTTATCTTGACATTCTAATTTTATTTTTGGGCTTAATTAGTGTAAGATTAGAGGCCCATTCCAATTGGATTCTTCTTGGGCTAGTCTTCTAGTTAATTAATGGGCCTTATAGCCTTGGTTGGGCTACAACTTTTGATAGGCCCGTTGGACCCTTGGGTCCTATATTTACCATGTCATTGTGATGGGTCTTATAGGCCAAATACTCAAGTAGTTGGGCCCTTGCTTGCCCACTATAATAAATCCATACTTAGGCCGAGATGTGAGGCCTAACTTACTTGTGTTAGATATAAGGATTTCCCATATGTTGGGATAATGGGCTGCCCATTAGGCCCACCACAATGAGTGAACCCATGACCCTTATGGTTGGGCCCTAACCTTGCTTAAGGGCCTACCAGGTTGCCTATGTATTAGGCTTAGTGTATGGCCCACTAGGCCATGGATTGATTGGGCCTGTAGCAGGCTACCCTTTTTGGGACCCAGTTGAGGTTAGATGTCCTCCTTGGTGACCCTAAGGTAAGACCCTAAGGCCCTTATAAGTGGTTGAAGGCCCACCCTGGACCTCGTTAGGCTCGTTTCCTCCTTGAAGTTTTAGGACTTCCCTCGCTTTGGGGTTATCCCAAATTGTTGGGCCCCCATTTAAGAGAACTTCATTTCCCCTTAGAGTACTTGTATGTATATCTTGTCCTTGACCCTCCTTAGGATGGAGGATTCTATATTCTACAGGTAGTGCACTTACATTATTATGACCCATATGCATTATCCGTATGAATTGATTGCATTGTATGGTGGTCATTAAGGTATGGAGTTTCTCCCCTCGTGCACATTGTGTGCCTGCAGCTAGTGCATGATTTGTATGTGTGACTCATGCATTGGTATCACATTTCATGATGATACCGCCATTGCTTCATCAGGGCCTTTCCTCCGCAGGGACGTTCGTGGATGGCTGCATGTGTGGACACAGTAAATATTATTTGAGCATACCGGGTGTATAGGATGCCCATGGGTGAAATTTTCAAAACTTCCATAGTACCAAGGATCTCCTCCAACGTCATGACCGGGTGGGATATATGAGTGCAAAAGGGCCTTATACCGTTAAGCCGCAACTCCTACTGTCGTGTAGTCAGTTAGATAGGGGTGTGGCCTTAGTCGCCTGATGTAAGGAGGAATTGCTAGGCTGAGTCTGACCAGCTCGTAAATGGGTTCGCTACCTTCAGGCCTTGCTAGTGATTGGTTGTCTACAGGTAGGGTAGTGAGATCTCTTATGCTCGTTTGACTGTGCGGGGTCTGTAGAGCGGCAGTCATTCAGCAGTTAACGAACCCCGGTGATTTCCTTATAAATGGAAATGTACTTGACATGTGGTATGGGTATAAGCACTGGCATTACTTGTATCACATTAACATTGGTTGTATAAGCCCCTTCATGCATTGCCTTGGTATGACGCCCAGTACTCATTGCATCGTATTCATGATAAGCCTTGGTAAGGCTAGTGATATTCTCATTGATCATATTTCTCTCCTTGTACCTCCTGCTATTCTTCTGTGCATCATTGTCACACACTTTCACCACCTTCAAAGCTTCTATAAGCTTATGCACGATTGATGCATACAGATGATCCTAGGCATGTGTCGTAGCGGCAGAGCTTGGAGTAGAGCTGAGCTTGAGGACTCCAGTGTTGCTGACTTTTCCCTTCTTTTCTATTATCTTATGTATGTCCTTTTGGACCTTATAAAAGCCTCTAAAAGTTAAAATTCTTAATGGCTTTTGTGATGTGTGCCTTTTTATTCTCAGATATACTTGTTGTGATCTTGGGTATGCTCGTATTGGAAATGATTACACTATTATGGAAATCCTCCTTGTAGGATCCCAGAATCGGAACCTGCCTCAGGAGCTGAGAATGTGGTAATACGGATGTTGTTGCGGCCAGAACCTGCCATCGGGTTCCTTGTGAGTCCAGTTATTGAGTCTAGGGCGTGACATGGTCTGAGGCCAAGCCCGGGCGCAGGTACGCCGTATACCGAGGCCGAGGCCGAGCCCGGGTGAGGAGACTCCATGTCCCGAGCCTGGAGACTAACCTAAATTCGGACGTGACCGAAGATCTCGCCCAAGGATACGCACCCTTAAGACACGATACTCCGCACAACCCAAAGATTACAGATAATATCTCCACGATCACAATATCTTGCCGATTGAGCAAATCGTACCGAGATTAACGGGCGTGGATCGTTCAACCCATAAGTATAAATACAAGAGGACCCCATTGCTACAGGTATGCAATATCTCGCACCCTCTCTCTACATCCACCTTAGACCTAGATTCCCTAGCCTGACTTATGCATTGGAGGGTCTCCTAGTTAAGCCAGGGTATCCTTTGCTCACCCTTTTGTGCAGGACCAGGGTTCGTCGAATGTTCATGGCATTGAGTGGATGGTGGTTCAGATTTTGACCTCCACAAAAATCATTCAAGCAATGACTTATCACTGTCAAAACTTGTCATCTAGTTCATTGGTGCAGCGCATACCCTCTTATTTCATACAATCATTTTCTAATGCATCAAATCAAGATCTTCTCAATTTATGTTATTTCTAAAATCTTAAAATTACTAATAAAAATATCACATTTAAACACATTTGATCAACAATTTTTAAAGTCTCTCTTGCACGTATACGAACGTGCATGCATGCATAAATCATTTCCTTGTTTGATGCTTACCATCTCTCTTGCACGTATACGAACGTGCATGCATGCATAAATCACATGATATGCACCCATTTAGTCCTAAGGAGTATTCATTTAAGCCAGACAAGCTCCATTAAGAGGCACTAACTTTAATCTCCAGTAAAGATAATATTCATCACATCCATCCAAAATCATGTGCATTGTCATAAAAAAGAAAGTCAGCTCCATGGGATGATTGTTCAATGTCATGATATTAGGACAAATCAAAATTAATGATCTAGCTACTTGCTCAAAGGCGTAACACCAAGCCCCAAAACAAAATCATTGATGCTGATTTCTAGGTTTCGTCGTAAACCTAATTAGTTACTTCCAATTACGTAAATCAGTAGTTCAAACGATATATTTAATTAAATTGAACGGTTAGATTTGCTTGATCATTTCCATTTAAGAGGCAATGCAGTTTAGATGGTCTAGATGAGCATCACATATGAGGAAGATCAATCATCACCATTTTCAAAATAGTGATAAACCATCATAGGAGTCTGACCTTAGGCATGTGTGACAACTAATAGGTATGCTATAACATGACAACATAGTGTTATTAGGATAGATCATGACTATAACTATTGGATCTAAGATCATGTTCATTGATCAGACTGCTGACCTGATGAGATACACAACTAAACGTGGCCACCTTTAAAAACTTCAAGGTTGAAAGATTCTAAACTTTGAGCCATGACACACAAAGCTACGGTTAAAGAAGCCAGTCTCCAAAGGAAAACCAAAGGGTTTAAATACTCTAATATGAGAGCTTTATTTTGGGTATCCCTTACACCATGAGGCCATCATTTAAAAGGTTTGGAACATTGAAATATAACCCGGATCCATTAGCTTTATTTCATACCCATCTTAATAATAATAAGTAGACATAGAACTAATCGACTATTTTCCGTGGCACCAAAATCATTTTCACCGTTAACCTGCCATGCGTAGGATATCCTTACCATGAAAATGGTAGGACCCACCTGGCACAAAACTAATGGGCCATGCTTAAAAATTACTTGAAAACTGCTTAAATTGTATATATACACGTAATTCAAATTAAAGTTTCCGTACTACAACTTCGAGTTCGAAAATGGATTATGTGTTACCCGGGTGACACCCTAGTGGGTGTTACCCTTACAGTGGGGCTCACATTAATGATCTGTTGTATATCCACGCCATCCATCTGTTTTTTCAGCACAGATTAGGATGTGTTTCCAAAAATGAAGCAGATCTAAATCTCAGGTGGACCACACTACAGGAAATAGTGGTAATTGAATGACCACCATTAAAAACTTTCTAGGCCCAAAGTAATGCCCAACGTAATGTTTCTTTTCCATAAACCTGTTGATAAGGTTAACGACACCTGGATGAAGGGAAAATATAAATATCAACTTAATCCAAAACTTTTGTGGCTCACAAAAAACATTTAATTGTCATTCTCCACTATTTCTAGTGGTGTGGTTTTATCTGAGATTTGGATTTTCTTAAGTTTTGAGATCACGTACTAAAATGATATGGGAAAACAGATGGGCAGCATGGATATGCAAAATATTAATCAAAGTGAGCCCCACATGGTAACTGGGTAACACCAAATCAGCTACCTTCGAGTTCAGATGTATTATGAACGAGAAATTAAGCCATTTTATTATTTAAATATGGTATTGGTAGAGATTTATTAGATGTCTAATATATATATATATATGTGTGTGTGTGTGTGTGTGTGTGTGTGTGTGTGTGTGTGTGTGTCGTTCAACTAAAGTCTATGATTTTTCAATGAATCCAATTTTGGGCAATTTTGAGAAAGTGGTTTCCACAATTTAATCAAATTCAATTTGAGTTGAATGTATTTTGTGTGTATGATTCCTGAGTGATTATTTATCACACATCTTCCTCTATCATGAGCATATCGAGTAACTCTCCTATTATGAACTACGAGTTTGGTAGGCCCGATGTGTGAGCAGTAGACGTACATGGATGGTCATCGAATAAAATGGCACTTGATGGAAGGAACAGATTTCATATAGAGACAACTGTGGGCCCCATATGGAAGTGGATTTCATATGGAGTAGATTTCCTTTGTATTTAGAGAAGACCGAGTCAAACAGGCCATGACTCGCCTCATGACTGATCAGGATACATATAGGAGATGGGATGATTCTAACCTCATTTTGGTGTAAAGGCTCATGGTATCATTTGTAGTGATGTTTACAATCATTTTTCGTGCTCTGACCTAGACCAATGAAGCCACCATATGTCGAAACTACAGGATTAGTATTGGCAGAAAATTCTATTCACACGTGAAGATACCTTCGGTTAAACTTCCTTCTACGTTATGCATTAGGTTATTAATGCAAAGGCATATAACATACATGTGCCTTTAGAGGAGCAAATAAACAGATGTCATGTGGCTACGATTAACATGATAATTAACAAGGCAGCATGCCTGGAACATCTATAAAAGACCCACTAAGAGAACATTCTTATCACAGATCTGACTATGATACACTCAGTGAAGCTGTCTCTTCAAAATGGGATATCTTCCCAGAGACATCCAAAGAGTCTGCAACAATTGAGTCACACCAAAATGGGTCCCAAGTTGTACATTAATCGAAATTAAGAGAATGAGAGTCCTTAATGAAAAATCTGATCCATTCAATAACATATCAATATCAGGTGGATCCATTCTCTCCAACACCACGATCGTGTGTGTGTGTGTGTGTGTGTGTGTGTGTGAGAGAGAGAGAGAGAGAGAGAGAGAGAGAGATTGTTCAAATGCATGGCCGTAATCGATTTGAGGTTCGGGATTAGCCCTAAAGGTTCCCTTGATTGATCCCGAATCTGAATAGTGGGCCACAAAGATCTCCATGAGGGGACTAGCTATGAGAAGAAGATCCAAGAAGTTAGTCGTTTCAGATCTATCTGAAGTCCTTTCGATTCAGAATGCATGTTGTAAACGCAGAAGATACATGATCAACAAGGAAACCTAGTGAGAGTTTTGCCACCTCGACAAGGTACAAAAAGAGCACGCAAAAAGAACTTGAGGCCCTATGCTAAACACATATATTTACTTTCAATTTATTTTTCATTTATCATCTTTTATCTTAGCATAGCCCAGCCTAACTTTAACATAGATCACTACTGTCCAACGTTCACTGCTAAAATATTGTAGGATTATATTAAATGTCCACAAGCCTAAGTTGTTGGATTATGATCAATTGAGTTCTTACTTAGGTGATCACACTTATCCAGTCACATCCTACTAGCCATTTGCCTAGATCATTTGTTCCAATGAGTAAAGTATTTGTCTCTCGATTGCTGATTTCTTTAAGTTGCTTTTAATACTTTGTTGATTGTAATGAACCGCATATTCAATTAATAAAATCGGCATTGGTCAGTCATTTTTATTTATTTGTTCATATTCATTCTTTTAAGTGGTGTATTGCAATTGTACTGGTGAAAGAACAACTCCTTAAACACAAGGCAAAAAAAATCCATATGGAAGGGCTAACCCCTACCTTTTCACAAGTCGCCCGATTGTTGATCACAACTGGTGGTTGAGAGGATAGCTGGATCATGCGTCTAGTCTCTAATCAGTCAAGTAGACTCTAGCGTGCCCATGTACTATAATCGCATATGAAATCCGAATATAGGTCCTCAATCACACATGTGGCCTTGGGTTTAAATGAATTGCTAGCAACACTTTTTTGGTACGCCCAATGGGACCCACTGAAGCTTTGTACTTCTTAACTGAATAAGATGTCTCCTAATTTATTTTTATTTTTCAAAAAAGGCTAGTTCTGCTACTGATGTTGCGGAAGAACAACAAGACTTAGTCCAGCCCATTGTCGACGTTGAAGTAGGATCGTCTTCCTAGCCTATCTCTAACAATTTTGCTTCATTCCTCGAACGATTCGATGGATGTATGCAGCATGTCACTGGGGTATCAAACTCACAATTAGAGATATTCGAGAGGATGACCTGGAGTATGCATTTGAGACTCGATGCCATTGAGATGAGCTCTACTTCTGCTCCCCTAGTGTACGAGAGATAGAACGACCTGATCTAGGCAAATCAAACCGCATGATTAACCTTCACTACCTCCACCAGCGATAAGAAACGGTCAAGATGGTTAATCATATGACTAGTCGAAATTTCATGATCGACAGAGTTATTACCCATCCGGGCGCCAATACCTGGTCGATACAAGTAACTCGGGAGGGCGGCCGGTTGCTCAGCCGTTACTATATGGCCACGTGGCCGAATTGCTCAAGGGGTAACCTCTAGACAGGTCGATTGGCCATAATGGATTCGAGAGCGCCAAGTACCATGCGGGAAACCTCAAGTAGCCTTAGCCATCCACCAGGGATTCTACACAATAGAGGTGCCCGAGGGGAAACCCTCGGTCATGCTTTCGTTCTACTAGGGACACCACATAACTGATGTCATGCTCTGAAATTCAAGTACTCGAGTAGGGGTACACAAGACCCAAATCCTAAGCCCGTGAGATTAATTAAATTAAATTAAATGTCATTCCATATAATTTTATCAATTCTAATAACATTCAGAGCCAAACAACTAAAGGATAATACTAAAATCATTATCATTAATGTCATGTTCACAAATCATTCATCCAACCTTTAATGAATCTCTTTTACATTGATATTTAAATCAAACTAACCTAATATACAAAAATAAATTTAAATCGAAACTAATCTAACTTAAAAAACATAAATATTAGCAGTGTGTCTAACTTACTCGAAATACTTCAACTCTCCACCAGCAAAACTATTTAAGTGGGGGTGAGCACAATGGCTTGTGGGATCTTATTCAACTAACTATTGAAAAATGTTGAATTTATATAGTTAACAAAATAAGTTTGAAATAAAGTAAAAGCGATAATATCATGAATTGTAATGCAAGAGATGCAATGCATGTAATGCTTTCAATAAAAAAAAAATTATCATCATCACATATCAACGTACCATCAACGAAACATCTAAGACAGTGCACCAACTAATACATAAGGAGATCTCATGGCAGTGCACCGACTAAAACAATTTTAGGGACACCACGCAACATCACATCAATGGAAACCCATGATAGTGCATTGACCAAGGCAAATTTAGGGATCTAGAGTAGCGCACCTTCCAGGGAATCAATGACTGTGCACTGACCAAGAAAGCTTTAAAAAATCCAATGTTGTGCACCCGATGAGAATCTCTAATATAAATTCAATGCTTGTATGCACAAGTAATGAATGCAATATCTCAAGATATAGCCTAATAGGTTATGCAAAATCAATTTCTAATAGGGCCACGACATAACCATGTAAATCATAGCACGATATTTTAATTTAAATAAAACCAATCTAGATTTAATAAGATGGTTGAAAACTTTAAATATATAAAAATAACTCATAATATTCAGGAGGTGGAAGGATCACCCACCTAATGTAAGTGCACAAGAGTATAATCTAAAGCTGGAATACATGTGCACAACTCTAGGGCCTGTTTGGCCGGGCAGGGTGGATGGGATTAGGTTGTATTAGGATGGATTGGAAGGAGCAATCCCGGGATTTGGCCGGGCGTGCCAAACAGGCAGAAGTTGGATATAGCAATCCCATGGGATTGCCAGCAATCCACTGACATCACCATCATTCCTTGAAATCCGCCCAATCCCTCTTAATCCCATCTATTTTGCTTGGGACATGTTTGGTTAGACGGAGCAATCCCGGGATTGGCTGACGTAATCCCGGGATTGGCCAGGTGAGCCAAACATACTCGGTGGTGAATTCCCTGGATATAGCAATCCCATGGGATTGCCAGCAATCCACTGACACAGCCATCATTACTTGCCATCCACCCTAATACAATCCAATCCCATGGGATGGGCCCGTCCAAACACGCTTC